>JBBBDQ010001981.1:3227500-3395000 GCA_037127315.1 Ascarosepion bandense | reverse complement strand
AGCAACGTAACAAGAATGGGCTACTGCCTCAAGTACAATTCGTGCGGAAGACCATGTAATAGTGGAGTCCTAGCCAACCAGTTTCAGCGCATATCTGATCTCGGACTCGGTCACGGAACACTTGCATTCAGCCACTTCAGTCGTCTTGAGACTAGGTAATTCTGCCAAATATGAAGTGCTCAGATCGGGCTCCCTTGTGAACAGTTTCTGAAAGTAGTCACTAAACGTCTTGACTATTCCGCGTTTGTAGTCACAGTTCGCTTATCCGGCAATGTGACGCACGCGATATGCCTTTTACCAGTATTTTTTATTTCCTCTGCATGCAATTTAGCGGCCATATTCGTTGACTCAGGAGACATTCAATTTAACCTAGGTCTAACTACGAGAAGTTGATCCATCTTGATAAGCTAGGAGACTTACTGCGTCCTACCTAGGGTTACCTCTCCATTACCCACGAGATTCGATTGCCAGCCAAATTTTACTACTACTAACGTTTGTCCTGCTAATCTAGATAGATTGAGTTGACGGCTATATTCAGCAGCAAACAACCTAGTTTTAGATTTTCATGAATCCCTCCACTTATTATTAATCACAGCCCCGTAAATTCATTAGTTTCAACAGGTCCTGAAGATTTTGTTCATTAAACAATAAACAGTTTCATTTCCAGTTGCCAGCCAATATAACCTTAGGCTTAACTACGTTTTCACGAACCTGGACGAGTCTATGATCGGAGTAAAATATAAAATAAAAACTTGAGCAACTTAAGAGCCCTACATCGACTGCCCTAACTAAAACTCGGTTAATGTAGCTCGTTCGCACTACTAAATCCGAGCTGCTCATATTAGCCCAAGTCCACATTATATCCCGAGGGTGATCTTTTCGAACTTGTCGATAAAGTCGCTAAATGGTTTCACATCCAGGTTGTTAGTACCCGATCTTTCCCCTATTTGATCTATATAGGTGTCAAGAACGGAATTACAATCAACCGCTAAAATTACCCAAAGAGATGTCGTCACAAACGGTTCCCTCCGCCGAAAGAAAGCCGACCGTTCTGCATGGTCATTAGGCGCATAAAACGTCAATGAGAAGAAGAAACTTATGATTTCTAGTAACATCTAGCCGCCATGTCTGTCCGCCGTATCTACGACAACAAGAGCACGCGCAGCATCAAAATATTTTCTTACTAGCCAGGAAACACCTTTCGAGCGTCCAACAAAGCATGTTGAATAGATGGCGAACCTATTAGACAGTATATATTCACCGTCGAGAGCAGAAAAACGGGTCTCCTGTAAACAACACACATCCACACCGCTGAAGATCGCGTTTGAGACACGTTCTGCGAATCTCCAGTTTCCGGCTCCGCCTATTAACACTAGCTAACTAAAGTGTTATTATCAGTCCAGTTAGAGTTGGGGATTTTCAACAAACATGTCTGGGGACAGAATAGCGATCTACTGTCCCACTATACCAGTTACCAGTTTTGATAGATCTACCAAGAGACAGCCCGCCATATCCCAAGGAAAAGTTAATTTTAGAGCACTAAAAAATATAAAGTCGTAGATGATAGTAGAAACGGAAAAAACTACAAATGTAATGTCAACAAATGTAAACATGTTACGGAAATTACAAATTGTCGGTTGCTTATAACCAAGTTTCGTTAATATTCGTTAATTTCCGTAACATGTTTACATTTGTTGACATTACGATACATTTCAGAGCAGATATGCTTGTTTACGGTAAATCGAAAATTGTGTTATATAAGCATGATAAAAACCCTTTCTGATCAAGAGGCTATCCATGGTCGAGTGGTCAAGACGGTACCGGATCAAATAGTATGTCTTCCTCTATGTAATAGGGGTCGCAGGTTCGAATCCTGCTGGATAGCACACATTTTCGTAATAAAAAATTATCGGAAATAATCAGGCCGGTAGATATAAATATAAAAATACAGTTTAATTAAAAACAAAATATCTACTTCAATACGAGTATCGGTAAATATAATGTTCAAAATAATTCATTACAAATTGTCGGTTGCTTATAACCAAGTTTCGTTAAAATTCGTTAATTTCCGTAACATGTTTACATATATATATTATAAATTTTATTTTAAATCATGTAAATATTTTTTTATATATCCACTACAAATGGTACATCTGTTTCCACATTGAAACTACAATGTCTCATCAGGCGGTATGGATAGGAATGGAAAGCCTCTTTTATTATATTTGTTCAGTTGTGTGTGGGATGTTGGTGCGGGTTAGTGATAAGGGAACAAGTTTCGTGGATTGAGCTTTAGAATTTTGAAGAAAGTGAGTAGTTAATATGGTTGATTAATGAGATTAAATTAATGTTTTGGACGTTGTAAAAATTCTTTCTTCGTTATGTATTCACTCGGATATATATATATATATATATATATATATATATATATTACATCACCAAATATATGTAATCATTTTTAATACCTCCCTGAAATCTGTAGAACGGACTCGTCTCCCTACCAATAAATCATACTGAAATACGCCTGGTTTTTATTAAAATTTGATATGTACATAAAACTTTACCAGAAAAACGCCAGGAACATCGATGGTAACGACATGCTGCATCGTTACAGCATTTTAAACTGGCTGTACTGGCATGTATAAGGTATTTTTAAAATCAATATTTACTAGAAATGCACATAAAAATACTGATGTCAACTTATTATGACAGCCACATTTTGCTGACGAACATGTATTCAACAGCACAAAGAAAGTTAAACTATACTACAACACACGCTATCATAAATGCAAATCCCTATACAAGCCCAATTTAAAATATATCTACGCTGATTTGAAGTTAGCACGAAACACTATAATTAGATAATCTATAAGCTTCTTTAAATATAGGGAACGTTTCGGAATGTGTTTATTTTTCAAAGCGTTTATCTTTCTCTGAGTAAAAATTTAATCTTAGATATTTTATTTATTATTCTTTTGAAATATGAATGTAGATCTCATTAGAAAAATAGAAATGAGGGCTAGATTGCTATGAGATATCTGTCTTTCTGTATGGAAGTGAATGTTGAACGATCTGATCAAGGATCAATGAGAGGCTTGAGACAGCAGGAATGTGGTTTTACCGAAGGATGCTGAGGATACCATGAATTAAGCCCGTGAAAAAAGTTGAGGTGTTTGAAAGAATGGAAACGAGAATAAAACGGATACTTATTATCAGGAAGATACAAATAAGTTCCTGTGACAGGTAATGAGGAAGGAGGGCCTGGAAAATTTAATACTCACAGGTTTTTAAAAGAAAGGAAAGACGGGGAAAGCAGCGCGAAAGTACTTGTTATGGCTGAGCAAATGTGTGGCGGAGCGGGGATTAGAAGTGATACCATGAAAAGGAAAATTATTGAGAGCGACAAGAGACAGAGACAGGTAGAGGTCCATGATCGCCTACGTCCTGAAGAGAGACATCTCATGAAGAAGACGAAATGCAGGTCATGTCGCATTTCATTTCCTCTATTAGTTCCGCTTTTATCAAGATCCATTATTAAATTTCAAAATTTGCGATTAAACAGTACAAAATATGAATTTAAATAAAGAAAATGCTAATTTCATTTGTTGCGAGTAAACAGGGACAAGAATTAAAAATTAAAAATAATTGTGGGATTGAAATCTAAACTGAAAGAAAATCGATATTAAAAGAAAAGCGGGAGTCAAAATACGCGAAAAGCAAAATACAAATGTCATCATGTGAAATCCGTGTTTGTTTAAATATTAATATTTGGACGCTAATGTTAACCAAACAAAATCTCTGAGTTTCAAAAATAAAATATGTAGTTAATTTCAGGCAATTAATTCCTAATTTCAAATATTAGTTGCGTAGTCAGAGATATGATGTTTTCAAAAGTTTCTGAAATTTCGCGAAAATATATATAGTACATGTAAGTTTGTGTGACACAAATACACATAAAAATTGTAAAAATAAAATGAATAGATTTGAATCGTATGACTATAATCTGACTTCAGTACTAACGTAGGTTCACACAGATATTTCTTTGATTTTATGTAGTTTTAGTATTTATTAACCAATCAGTGACGTTATCTCAAAGGCTATTCAAGCTTTCATCAAGGAGAAGCTTATCGTTTGCTAAACTTTTACTGACTCACAATCAGAAAATTATTAAGAAAATGTTCCTTCAAAAAATCAAAATTAAAGTTTTGGTAACATTAATTAACCAAGAAAATTTATGAGTTTTCTAAATATATATTTTTAAAATCTTGTGATCTGATTTTCCAACACAAATAGCGTAACGAAAATTAATTTTTTTACGAAACACACTCGACAAAGATATATAAAAATGCGTAATTTTGCAGCAATATTAATACAGTTATTGTCGGCTTTAATTTAATATCAATATCAAGAAGTTAATCAGTGAATATGTTCACATTCTTGGATATATATATATATATATATATAGCAGTATAGCCCGGTGTTGCTCGGGTGTAATGAAAGCTTTAAAAGTAATCCATGGTCCTGTAGCTCAGACTATTTGGACGTTGGCACAAAAGACTAAAAAGCAATAGTTTTTTTTTCTTTTTTTTTTAATCATTTCACCCAGAGCCAGGCGGAAACGCCACTGATGTGTAGGGGGCTACATAAATGTAACAAGATTAATTAGAAAAGTGTGAGGAGTACAACCTAGTTAGAAAGGAACAATAGAAAGCTGATAAAGCAGGTGCGATGACAGATACATAGGTGGAGAGAAATGGAAGGTTATACAGGGGAGGGAAGAGAGCTAGAATCCAGTGGTTAGTAGATGGGTATTGACTTTGCATTTAAATTTCTGGAGGTTGTCGCCGTCAGGAAAGCAAGAATACGGGAGCGAGTTCCACAGGCGGGAAGTGCGAGAGAAGAAGCTGCAGAAGTAGAATTGTCGTCTGCATTTGGCTAACCTGAATGTGAATGGGTGGGACCCAGTTGCCAGTCTGGTTGCACGAGTAAACACCTGTTGAGGAGGCATCAGTGACTTAAGTTCGTCTGAGCAGAAGCCATGAAAGTATTTATAGAACAGACAAAGGGAGGCCACATTTAGACGATGGGGAAGTGGATGCAGTCGAGCCGCCAGATCAGTACCTATCACATTACAGACTCTCCTTTCGAGCCTGTCAAGAACACTGAGGAGAACGGCAGGGGCACCTGACCATAAATGGCAGCAGTACTCCATGCACGGACGGATGGTTGACTTGTATATATGCAGGATGGATTCAGGTGGAAAAAACATCCTGGATCGACATAGTGACCCAACCTTCTTAGCAGTAGATTTTGTTATGGATTCAATATAGTGGTTCCATTTGAGGTCTGAGGACAGGGTAAGTCCTAGGAGACGCAGAGTATTACTCTCCGGGAGAATCGCTTAGTCCATGCTTATGGAAGGCAGGAGAGGTTGCCTGTAATGGTTGACAGACAACAGCTTAGTCTTAGATGAATTGAAGTTGACAAGCCACTTCTTGCCCCAGTTCACCACAGAGTGTAGATCCCGCTCAAGGTCAGCAGCGAGATTATGTCTGTTCGCCACGACAGGTTTCTTACTGGTGCGGGAGTATATTGTAGTGTCATCTGCGTAGATGCCTACTTGGGACTTGATCTCATCTGGGAGGTCGTTGATGAAAATAAGGAAGAGCGTCGGGCCCAGAATAGAGCCCTGTGGGACACCAGCATTCGTGCTGTAGGACGAAAAGGCTCATTCAGTACAACCCTCATTTTGCGGTTATTTAAGAAAGATTGGATTAGGTCAAGCAGGCGACCGGTAATACCATAAGCGCGCAGTTTGCATAGGAGGCCAGAGTGCCAAACCCTGTCGAAAGCCTTGGAGATGTCCAGACCAACCGCGCGAGCTTCGTCAGACGCATGAAGGGTCTGTAGCATGTACTCCGTCACGGTTGTTAGAAGGTCGGCCGTGGACCTGACAAAGCCGAATCCATATTGCCTGTCGGAGAACAGTTTGTGGGCGGTGAGATGATGAACTATTTCAGCATTGATTATAGCCTCGAATACTTTCCCGAATATCGGTAGAAGACTGATAGGGCGATAGTTGGATGGGTCCAAGGGTTCACCACAATTATTAAATACAGGAACGACTGAAGAGAACTTCCAGCATGCAGGAAAGCAGGAAGCAGAAAGGCAGTAGTTAAATAGTTTAGAGAGGACAGGGGATATTTCAGGAACACACCTCTTAAGGACTATCACTGGGATTCCATCGTCTCCACATGCCTTATGGGGGTCGAGTTTTGAAATTACTCGGGATACTACTGTCGGGGTAATATATACGTCGTGCAGTTTGGCCTCAGATCTAATAGGGGAGTCGGGTGGGTTTACTCCAGACGAGTCGAATATGGAGTTGGATGAGAATCTGTGGGCAAAGCACTCAGCTTTGTCCGCAGATGACCTGAGAACCTCAAATCCATGGATTAAAGGAGGTATTGAGGATCTCCTATTGTTGAGCCCTCGTTTACAAATCCTCCAATAGTCCTTGTGTTGTTTCCAGTTAAAGCGAAACCGTAGACTGAGAGAAAAATCAATGGATATAAGTCAAATTCTGATTTCCTGGTATCGATAGTATATCAGTTTATTTGTCGTAAACTGAATTTTGAAGACTAAATAAGTCCTCTGAGTTTAATGGTATGATGGATGAGACTAAGAACTACAATCTTACCTACATAGAGCCAAACACGAACAAAAACTAAAGTAAATGTGCTGAAAAACTGATTTTGATCAGACCCGGTATGATATCGGGGTATCGGCAATATCAGAGTCAAATAAGTCATACAAGGATAGAACTGTAACCTTCAACTACTGAGTATCGTTTCTTATGTCTTTGTCTATGAGTGTATCAAAATTTATTAAAATCGGACCAATCCTTCTATAAACCGATTTCTTCGACAGAAACCCTAGCCAGAAACACTCGCAGACTCTTATAGTACAAGTGTGTAAATTTTGAAGAAAATCGATTCACCCTTTTCAGAGTATATAGGTAACGGACACACAGAGAGACACACACACACAGAGACGAAGTTCTATTTATAAACAAGTTTATATATATATATATATATATATATATATATATATATATGGTTTTTTTCGGTGACTGGCGTGTGTGTATACACTGCTTATATACGGCACGTTAACATTTCCACTCTCTGAGTGCATGCGTCTATGGCTTAGGAGGTAGTAACCCCCGACTGATACAAAATCGGCCAGAAGCTAGTGGATGTGTGCACCCACACTGACCAGCTCTGATACAGTGAAACAGGCTTGTAAGTGAATGACTAATATATATATATTGTGTATCTTAGCAAGAATTTCTATTTCATATAGAGTTTTTAAAAATAACTGAGGTATTATCATTAAAATTTTATAAATTTTTTATTTGTTCGCATAAGTTTTATCTTTTCGGAACTCCAATTTTATAAGAATTGTCCAAAGCTTTTGTACATTCGAGCGCTTCCGTCTATACTTTTAGCCATTATCAAGAATTAATTTTGTTTTACTTATACATAAATATGTGGAAATTTTATGCATATAGTGTCTTGCGGATTTTAAGTTCCGAACACGTGAAAGGTTTAAGATCAATCTTCTCGTCACTTTTGTAGTGGTATAGCCAAGGTAATTGTTTACGGATTCAGATAGTTAAGGAAATTTTGTGATGTCCTCACTCTAAAGAGTCTAATCATACTGCTGAGCTGTGATACAACGAAACAGATCTATCCAGGGATATATATATATATATATATATATATATATATATATATATATATATATATATATATATAACAATTTGAAAAAGAATGAAGGTATTTTATTTTAAGGAATCTTTTCATGCCAACACTTCATCAGAAAGAAGCCGTCGTTAGCCGACAACGCAAGGAATGTTTCTCACAGAAAAATGTTAAATGTCGAGCGGGGGGGGGGGGGCGGGGATGAAGAAAATTCATTACATTTTAAGTTGCAGCGAGTTTTCTATCTTCTCTTATGTACCATGTTCTTTCAGCACGTATGCGATCATTGTCCTTCCACTTCTCACTTTACCTGGTGGATCTTAGCACACTTTCTCTTGTTATCACACGCAACACCCGTACTGCCATTCACCTGCTCATGTTCGCCATGTATGGTACACGCTGTTTTCCCCTGTCAATTTTTCTCTCTATCTGGCTTGTGAGTATCAGACTCTGCGATCCCTCATGACATGTCCCATGAACTATATCTGGCTTTACCTGATGCTCAGAATTATTCTCCTTTTCGCTGTCGCCTTTCCAAAACCTCATCATTACTCACGGGTTCGATCCATGATATGCGCAACAACCTTCTGCAGAACCATATTTCAGTTGCTTTAAGTTTTTCCTTCATCTTTGAATAGGTTATCTAGTATTCATTGACATATGGAACATCAAATAGCAATGCAATACTTTCTTCTTTGTTTCTGGCGAAATTTTGCTGTCTCTTAATACTCTACTCAGCTTCAAGTAAACGTTTTTCTCTATGTCAATTCGCCTCAGATCTATGTGTCCCACTATCCATCTTTTGTTAGAATACTTCGCAGGTATTTCAATTTTTGTAACTATTTTCTTTTATTATCCCCCACATATATTTGGAATTTTGGGCTGTTCTTTTAAATGATGACCATGCATTCGGTTTGCTTGCAGTTTATTTGCAGTCTTTTCTTTTCATTTTCTTGAATTACCTTCCGCAGGGTGTCATGTAGTTTCTTTTCCGTGTTTGCTATCAACACTGAATCATCTGCATACCTTAAATTGTTCAGATTGTGGCATCCGATGATTGGCATAATTTCTCGTGTCCTCAAAATATTCCCGTAGTAAAAGTTGAATAGATCTGACGAAAAGACCCATCATTGACTTACGCCCCTTTGTATCTTTGGACATCTGCTGAATTCGTTTCCTATTTGTATGTAGGCGAGTGCTGCTAATAGAATTTCTTGATTATTTCAAGATTATTTCTGATTGCATCTTAATTATAAATATAGCGTTCGTTGTTGCTATATGTGCGTGTGTATTTATACCACACAGGAAATTATTCTTAGTTAGATTCACCGTTTCTCTTAACAACTATCAGCATCATTAAAATGCCAAATGGGAATGCTAAAACTTGACAAATTTCGTTAAGCAATTTTGCAAATAATATTCGAAGATTTAAAAAAATAACAGGCTAAATTTTAGCCATTTTATATATTGATTTTGTGCATGTGTTTTCTCGTTTTTAATTTTCTTTTGCTGACAGCACAGTATGGTACGCTTATTTGAACACCATCCTTGGAAAAATGAGAAAAATGAAAATTTCACTCCGTTCGAAATTTGGAAACGACATGCTGTAAGGTTTGGCATCCGGAATATCCACTACAAATATATGGATTCGGAAAAAAGTTTAAAATTGATTACGGAGTTGTTTTGGAGTGATCTCTAATGAAGAAGATGTTCAGTCTCATTTCATATTTCCACAGGGCCACAAACTTAGAACGATGCCTTGATGAAGTTAGTGTTTCCTTGGGTCAAGGTGGTGGTTACGTGAAGAACATACGTCCGGCAACAGGTTCCGGAACAATGCAACACAAGCAGGGATCACAGTCCTAGCTGTGACGCATTTTCTGTGACCACATTTCTACTTGCATCTGGCCACCTAACTCTCCAGACTGACCCCACCCTACTGATTATTGTATGTGGGACGCAGTTGAGCGAGAGACAAAAAACTCCTTTTAACACCAAAGATAAAGTGAAAGCATAGTTTGTGGCAGCATTCACCAACTTAAACTAGGAGACCGTCCGGTGATTCCCAAGTAGTCTGGAGGCTGTTGTTAAAGACAATGGCGATTTTATTTAATAAATTTAATCTTTAGTATTTTAAGATATTTTTTGTAATTTTGGTTAAAATGGGATATCAGTGCTATTTTAATATTTTCGTAATAAAGATGACAAATTTACCATCGCAACCTGCAAAATGAACAACTGTGATTGAATAATTGGTAGTGAATGCTATTGTGTGCATACAATTAACAGATTATTTATTCCTGTCTTTATATTGGAAATATATTTCTCTTATAACTCATTAATGCTCAAGGGATGTGATTAAATTGTTGCAACAAGTGATTTTCAAATTATGCCATTTGTTGGGCTCTTGGAGATTTCAATGTACATTGATGATCAAGCTTGATCTGCATCTCAGAAAGCATCCAAAAGCATCTACTTGAGAGATTTTTAAAATAAACAACTTAGTTTTTAATATTGTTTGAAACTTCTAAATTATTATTTGAATGTGTAATGCGTTGCATTTTGTTTGAATGAAACCTTAGGCAGAATTATTCAATAGTCAATTATTTGATCCTCCTTAATTTAAATGGTAAACAAAAGATCTGTTTCTTTCTTCCCCATCAATTTGAATTCATAGTTGAATTTCTCCTAAATAAGATGACAATCAAGATTAGAGAGTCCAAACTCTATTTTAGACATTGTTATGTAGGAAAGATTTATTTTGCTTACAGCAGTTGTTTGACCTCTGCTCACCGATTAAGTCAAAACTCATTTCACCTCTTCTTCTCTCAGATGATCTGTATTAAGCTAATTTATATATAATATACATGGGCCTTTGCACCTGTCTTTTATCAAGTATGTTCAAATTCATTTTTCTATTCTATCTCTTTTGACACGAATCTTTCCAATGCTGTACGTTATATAATTATCCATAACTAAAACGCAGCTGGTCGCTCGATATCCCTGACTCTTTTTCAAATTATTGTAATTCCTATATTTACTTTTTTGTTTTATTTATGTCATGAATTTTAAATCCCTGGCCAGGACATGTATATTTTCAACAGGCCCTTATCCTCAAGATGCAGTTCAAAGAGTCTTCGATGATTCGGTGGATGACCCATTATTCGCGGTATTAAATCAAATCTCGCTGCAGGATCTGTTTTCCGAAACAATACCAAATTTGAACCAAAGTTTCTTCGTAATGGATATTGGCTCGGAACGAGAAATTTGGGAGCCGCGTTCAAATTTCAATTGAATTCCTTGCATTCAACTACGCGCAAAATAACCTTGGGAAGGTATTAATCCATTTCTTCTCTCCAGCTATAGGTTAAATAACATGCTAGATTGGTTTCTGTAGTCTTGTTTGGCAACCAGTCTACCGCAGAAAATAATCTGCGATAATTTTCTGCCAAGTCAGTTATGTCTATTTCGAGACATGATCGCCCAAGCGTGTATCACGTATGGCACTTAACTGACTGACGGATTGATTTGTTGAATGATTCCTGATATATTGCAAGTGTAAACAATTAGTTCTTTCAAGCGATATAGAAAATATTTATCAAACAAATAAAATTACAAGCATATAACCCAATACATATAATTATATCATTGTTATAATGCAACACCTTCATTGTATATTTCGTGTGCATAAATTTTTGAAACTTAATGTTGTGGATCCCGGAAAGAGGAACCGCACAAAATAAATGAACAACAAACAGAATTGGAGATAGAAAAATAAATATATTAACGTAAAGGATACAAACTTGAAGGAAGGTTAGTGTTGTGGATTCCGGTAATGGGAACTGCACAAAATAAATGAACAACAAACAGAATTGGAGATAGAAAAATAAATATATTAACGTAAAGGATACAAACTTGAACGAAGGTTAGTGTTGTGGATTCCGGTAATGGGAACTGCACAAAATAAATCAACAACAACCAGAATTGGAGATAGAAAAATAAATATATTAACGTAAAGGATACAAACTTGAAGGAAGGTTAGTGTTGTGGATTCCGGTAATGGGAACCGCACAAAATAAATGAACAACAACCAGAATTGGAGATAGAAAAATAAATATATTAACGTAAAGGATACAAACTTGAACGGAGGTTAGTGTTGTGGATTCCGGTAATGGGAACCGCACAAAATAAATGAACAACAACCAGAATTGGAGATAGAAAAATAAATATATTAACGTAAAGGATACAAACTTGAAGGAATGTTAGTGTTGTGGATTCCGGTAATGGGAACTGCACAAAATAAATGAACAACAACCAGAATTGGAGATAGAAAAATAAGTATATTATCGTAAAGGATACAAACATGAACGAAGGTTAGTGTTGTGGATTCCGGTTATGGGAACTGCACAAAATAAATGAACAACAACCATAATTGGAGATAGAAAAATAAGTATATTAACGTAAAGGATACAAACTTGAAGGAATGTTAGTGTTGTGGATCCCGGAAAGAGGAACCGCACAAAATAAATGAACAACAAACAGAATTGGAGATAGAAAAATAAATATACTAAACGTAAAGATACAAACTTGAACGCAGGTTAGTAATCCAGAAATACGCGTTAGTACGAAGTATATATATATATATATATATATATATATGTCTCTAAGTAAAGACGTAGTATGTTAGTAAGTCCACGTCGGAAGCTGACGGGTGTTGTGCAATAATATTCTGGCTGAGTGTAGCTCAGAGCTACGATGAACCACGCTATATTCTCCGTCGTATCTCTCTGTGTCTTTTGGATTCTTCGATTTCTCCCTGTATTTACTATTTTTATAAGCTCACTCTTTGCTACATGAATTTAATTGGAAAGAGAAAGATATATAATTCTTCAAACTTCTTTTGTGGACCTCCAATAACGACATGGAGGTTTGAAGTGATATTAAACACAAATATTTGTCACTGCCTAAACAGAAATAAGAACATATAAAATATTTTCACGTCAACTTAAATAATGTATTCCACTTATATACTTTTAGAAATTCGCGCGAATGTTCTCGATTTTATTCTTATAAAACATACTTATGTTAAAATAAATTTACTGTGTTGCATTTTATATATTATTTACTTGTAAAATTAAATATTAAAGAATTAGATTTTTGTTTCATGATTAGTTCAGTTTAATTTGACTTCATTGCTCTTGGATTGTGCTTCAAATTGAAGCATAGAATATATATATATATATATATATATATATATATATATATATATATATATATATATATAACAAAAATTAGGGCAGACAAGTTACTTCATGGTAAATCGGAAGTTTGGCTTATTTCAGGCAAACCATCATCAGCTTCCATCTTTATTTTACAAAGGATTTTACACAAATGTAAAATAAAAACGGAAGCTGATGATGATTCTCCTGAAATGACACACGCACAAACATCTTGCCTTTTATATATATATATATATATATTACCGATTTTCTGCACTCTTGTAAGAACTGATACACACACAGACACACACACAGAGACAAAGTTCCATTTATAAATAAGTTTATATATATATATATATATATATATATATATATATATATATATATATATATATAATTCTATGTTTGAAATCTGTTTTTCTAAGTTATTCTCTCATATAAATTTTTAGTTTTTCTAAGTTATTCTCTAATGTAAATCCTGTTCTAGCTACTACTCTGTCTACCATCATCATAATTTTTTATTCCCTATTAGACTGAGAAGTATATACGTTTGAACCAATTGTCTACCAGATCACCTGTTCACACGTTCTTCGAGGATCCTCAGGATAAAAAATTCTTTCCGGATATATGAAAATGGTGTAAGTTAAAATATATAGATTTATACTGATACCAAAAGTTTAATATAATATCAACCTCAGGCAAATTATGCGATCTTTCATTCAATTCTATTTTCACTATTAATCTCTATTTCTTAAAGTTGCTACATCACATCTAAACTTATTTATAAATTGAACTTGGTCTGTGTGTGAGTTTGTCTCTGTGTGCGCGCGCGCGTGTGTGTCAGTTACCTATAGACTCCGAAACGGCTGAAACGATTTTCTTGAACATTTACACAGTTGTACTTTAAGCGTCTGCCAGTGTTCTTCACGAGGTTTTTGTCGATGTAACCCCGAGAAATATCGAAAATCGATAATCGAAAAAGTCGGGTACCAGAATGAGTGGTCCGATTTTAATCAAATTTGATACACTAATAGACAAAGACATCAGAAACAATATTCAGAAGTTTCAAAGTTTCAGTTCTTACAATAGTGCAGAAAATTTATAATATATATATATATAAAAGGCATGATGTTTGTGTGTGTCTATTTATCTGCTTTGATATCTGTATTTTTTCAGTTCTTTTATAATGGTTTTTGCTTTTGCTTTGGCTCTAAATAGGTATAATTGTAGTTCTTAGTCTCAGCCATGATACCATTTACTCAGAGGACTTATTTAGCCTTCAAAATTCAGTTTACGATGAAAAAAACTTATTTGTTATTGACACCAGGAATCAAAATTTGACTTACATCCATTCATTTTTCTTTCAATCTACCGTTTCTCTTTAACTGGAAATAATTATTGCTTTTTAGTCTTTCGTGCCAAAGTCCAAAGAGTCTGAGCACCAGAACCATGGATTAGTTTCAAAGCTTTCATTACACCCGAGCAACGGCGGCCTATACTGCTAGTATATATATAAAATGAAAGTATATATGTGTAATTTTGTGGTTTAATATTGTAATATTTTCACATTTTAATATTTCATTTTTTTAAAGTTTTTAATTTTCATTATAATCTCCCACTATGCCAATGCACTTGATCAAGTGCTTCTTCATTACTCGAGTATATAGGCATGATTTTGTCTGATAAAGAAAATTTTTTATGCAAATTATATATACACTAAATTAAGTAATTTCTTTATATATGTATTTTTGCAAAGATTCTATATTCATCAAAATATGCTAATTATAATGTGTATATTTTAGTTTAGGTGTTTAATTTTTAGACTTGAGCTTCATGGATATAGCTGCGGATAGAACATGTGTTATATATATATATATATATATATATATATATATATATATATATATATATATATATATATGCATATTGATTGTTTACTTACTTAGTTTTCGGTAATAATAAAATTAAACCAGAGCTCATTTGTATTGTTCTTTTAATCATATCACCCTCAGCAAGGCGGTAACACCACTGATGCGCAGGGGGCTGCATAAGACTGAAAAGGTTAGAAAAGAGAAAGCCGGAAACCACATCCTAAACAGGGGACAAGGGATGAGCCTCTTCACCTGTTCAATTGATGTGGGTGGAGTGTGAACCTGGCGATAGTTTAATCTATCTACTCTAATTGAAAGAAAAAAAGAAAAAAGAAAAGACTGAAAATATTGGAAAAGAGAAAGCCGGAATTCACATCCTAAACAGTGAACAAGTGGTGAGCCTTTTCACATGTTCAATAAAATTGTTCAATAAAAAGATATTGCAGAGCTTTTGAATATTTTCCCTTTGTAATCGAATTATTAAGCGACCCATGTTTCTACCATGAGTGGTATCTTCAGGCAATTTTCATTAACTGATTTTACCGTTTACCGTTTTTTTAATAACGCTCACTTAACGGTGCTTATTTTTGAACGCTCACATATTTTACCACCGTTGTAAGGCTTGGCTGTTTTTACTATACTCCACGTTATGTCTGGGTCTTTTTCATATTTTGATTTCAATTTCCACGAGTGGCTAGCCAATTTTGTACAATTTTGTAAGTTTTCTATTTTGAATGTAGATTTTTTATAGGACCACCTGATCTTAAATATTTATTTGGTTGTTGCAAAATATATTTCATTTTGGCCATTTAAGACATGTACTTTGCCTTGTAAATGACTTTTTTTGTATTGCTAAGTCCTTAAAGTGCACATTTATTTTTGTCCCTGCAGTTGCATTCTTTATTAGTGGTTTCTTCTGTACAATGATATCTAAATTTTTGGCGTTTTTTTAACTATCTAAACCATTAGTACAACAAGAACTTAGCTTGATTGTGTTTCTATTGAACATTTTGTTTAGTTCTGTTTCTTTTTGGAAAGTGTCTATTTATCAGTTTTAAAAATATTTTTCCTATTTTTGTCTTTACCTCTAATTCAAATGGTACGTTAAATCAGATAAGGTTTCGTTTTGTATTACCTTTTTCTGTTTGTCTGTTTGGTTGAGAATTATATTGTAAAATGCTTTTATGGCCTGATTTTCTTAAAAATGTTTCAGTCATATATATATGCTTGTGTATATTTAACTACACTGATGAGCTGTGTTTAAGCGAAACAGCACTCTTTGTGGATGACGCATATATATAAATATGTGTATATGTTTTCTTGCGCATATATCGATGCATGCATACATATATACATACATATATATCCACATTTAATTATTGTGTTTACACACATATTTATGAAAAACGGATCTATATACGTCTAAGCAATACTAACATTTTTACGCAGTTATACTTACAAACCTCATATATACTTAAAAAGACACATATATTTGCTTATTTACACATTACACACACATATAAATACGTATATGACTATATATGCACATATACTCTTGCCATAGAGAAAACAGCAGAGAGAGAGTGAGAGAGAGAGAGAGGTCCGATGCGGTTAACGGAGAGTACCGGAACTGATATGTAATTTACTGAGAGATACCGAACTTACCGAGAGACTACCACATCAGAAGTCAGACTAGCTCTGAGCTTCACTCAGCTAGAATAACACACACTGATATACTTTTTCCAACGACTTCACTTCAAGACTTGTATATATTTATTTCTTACTAATAGTATTCTTGGATTTACTAACCTGCGTTCAGTTTTGTATATTACGTTCAATATAACCTACTTTTCTATTCCATATTTGTTTTGTTGTTCAATATTTTGTGCGATTCCTCACACTACATATTCATAAAGATAATTTCGCGAAAGACCTTTGCTTTTGATTTTATCGACTGCACTGTTTAGTCGTTTTAATTGGTCGCCGTCTGTGAGGAAATGAGCATGAAATTTAATATCACTTTACTTTTCTCTTAAATTGCGACGGGGAAACGTGTAAGCTAAGTACAGCTTTTCTAGTTGTGTCTTTTATTCATTTTGTCTCTTCTACAGATACACAACATCTAAGAATATGTACACACACAGACACACACACACACACATACGCACACGCACACACATGCCATTCACATACAAACATAAAAACAAAACATAACTATAAAATCCTAAAAAAACACTGAATGCCAGAGAGAATAATTTGTGTCAAAAATTGTAATATGAGATCTGGTAAAATTACTACAGTAAAAGAATGAACATCAGAAAATACTAGAGAAAACCCTTAACAGCAAAACATTGCAATATGAAACTCTAGTAAAGAAGGCTTACTGGTTTATAACTCCCAACAATTCAATTATTCTTGTCCTTAAAGATACATGGCCCAGTTGATATAGATGTTGGTTAGTTCCTGTGACTTGACCCAAAGATTTGTAAGTTCAATGCCAGGCTACAGCAGTGGTGAACAAGTAACGTACATGGTTAGAGGGAGATAACTACCAGAACTACCAGAAGAAGCACAATATATACGCCAGTGATTGTAATCAAGGGTTCGTTTCGAACGGCGGCCGAAACGTCGTATAAATGGCAACAAAGTTGAAGACAATAGTCCGAAATAGGCTTTAATATCACTCTTCGTTTCTTGATCTTTCCATGGTTTAAATTGACATTGATTGACTTTTATAAGTGTAAAAGAAGAGATTAATTTTAATCCATATTTGAATCGGTTCAAGTTATTAGAACCTTCTATATTTAAAAACTAACGACACATTATTATCTTTTAATTATCAAAAGATGATTATTCTTTTCTAACTGCACGTCACTGAAAAAACCTCTTTCAGATAAAAAGTAAACAAGAATCAAACATTTTATTGTCTTCTCTTCATCGATGATATCAGAACAATATTTCTGTTTCTGTGTTATTTTGTGCACAATAATAATAGTCAATATTTCAGAGACACCTGTATTTCTAAGTGTTCATCTCGATATTATGTTAATTTAGAAAAAATAATCCCTGTGAAAAGTTACTACTTCACACTGTATACGTTTAAAAATATTCGTTGAGTTACCTGTATATATGAGGCAAGACTTCAAGATCACATGGTTATGATTCTTCTTTTATGTGCTATCTCCTTTCAGGACGGAGAAGATCATGGCTTTCCGCATCTCCCTGTCCCTGGTGGCTCTTAGCATGCTTTTTCCTATTGTACCATGCAACCTTCGTTCCGTCATCCACCTGATCAGATCCGTCAAATACGTTATCCACTGCTTTACTCTGTATTTTTTCTCTCTATCTGGCTTGTTAGTATCAGGTTCTCCAAGCCCTCTTTCCTCATTGCATGTCCCAGAATTTTAGTTGTCTTTTCCTGATGCTCAGTATTAACTTCCTTTTCGTTTACATCATTTCCAAAACCTCGCTATTGCTCACATTCTCGGTCCATGATATCCGCAGTATCCCCCTGTAGAACCACATTTCATCTGCTTCAAGTCTATCCCTCTTCTTTGAAGATATTGTTCAACATTCAATGCTATATTGAAGAACCGACATCATATAGAGATCCAGTACTCTCCTCTGTGTTTCTAGTGAAATTATCCTGTTTCTTAATACTTTACTCAACTTCTGGAATGCTTTTTTTGCCATGCCAATTCGCCTTCGGATCTCTATGTCGCACTTTCCATTTCTGTTATAAAACTTCCCCAACCTAATTACCATTCTATTCGCATCGTTGACTGAATACGGTAGCCATGAAAAAATATAGATGAAAAAAATAATTATATTGAAAATGGATACATTATTTTTGTTTCACAAATTAAAGATAAAATGTAGTTTTACAAAAGACGGTTTCTAAAATTAATTCGATATATAAAGAAATTCTCGCCTAGCAGAAAAGAAGCAGGGCTAAGTCATTGCTGTGAAGAACGTGTTAATTTTAGAATCCGCCCATAGGTCTAGTAAAATGTATAACGCCATTGAAGGATCTGCATGGAATCTTTTGATTCATTTATTATGCAAACCGGCAGTGGTTATATTTTACAAGTACTTTATTTGATAAAAATACTTACTGTAAGTTTGAGAGATTTTCTTTTTCAAACTACGTTCGTGGTTTTACATTACATTGGCATATTAGTGTATTATTCATTGTTTTTTTTTTAAGTATTATGTTAAAACTGAACATTATAATCAATTCTGATGATTACTGATTCAGAATCAGGAATGGAAATTTCTTAACAATGCATTTATAAAAATAAATCTCCGTTTATATTCTTTTGCCTCAATCTTTTAGCGTCAATAAATCTAAAATACTTTTTTTGACTAACTTGAACTTAATAGAACGAATCAGAGTGATGTTGTTTCGAAAGACTCCGTAACTGTAACTATGGCTATTTATATGAGCATCAACGCTGTAGGTTTGTCGGAGGGGAGTTAAGTAGTTGCATTACTGCTAAATTCTGAACTGAACGCCTCATTTCCTGAGGCTTAACGTTAACAAGAAAAAGCACTTTGAAACATTACATTTGGCTCAAAATTCCAACATTCAATATTTTTTGAAAGGAGATATCCAGATTTTCAGTGTTTGTATGATCAACCATAAAAGAAATTACAGATCCCCAGTGTACTTAAAAAAGCATGGTTATTGCAGCATTTTATGAGAGTTCAGTGTTATTGAGTTGAAACATTAAAAGGCTATACAAATATGGCTGCCGTATTCAGTCTGAGCAACGATGCGAATAGAATGGAAATTAGGTTGGGGAAATAGTATCCGCTTTCGTCTGAATTTATCCTCGAATAAATCAATCAATCAATAAAATATATGGCAACCAGAAAGAAAAAAAAGAACCTTTGAAAATATTCACTAAGATATGGATTAATGACATGAACGAACAGTTGTGTTATCGAGTTATAAGTCAATTGCAAATGCGTAAAGTACATTAGAGTTGACATATCTTGCAAGCTATTGGTAATACTAGACAAATTATTCGAGACTGGTAATGGACTTTTGTTTGTAGGCTTTGTCAATATGTAAATCGTCCGATGTGCAAAGGCCTAGATAAATAAGGCTCTCTTTCAGTTGTAGTCTGAGTGTTCGAGCAAAGACTAAATTGCAATGTGTAGACTGATTATGTTGTCCATAGAGAAATACCTGTATAGATATATCTTTATGTGTTATGGTATGTTATATTATTATCAACCCCCACCAACAAGGAAAAAACAAATTATTTGATGTGGATACGTTCATCTCTCTATCTCAGTAAATTTACTTATTTCTTTAGAGATTTCGTTTTATGGCATGTATGCTGACAGAAGTTTTGTAAACGATTAAATAAATACAAAAAATACTCTGAATTTTACTGACGATACAGTGGAAACACTAAAAGGCTTTTTTTTTCAATAGGGTTTTATAAATGTTAAATATTAAATCAATAATTAATTATGAAATATTAACACCGATTTTGCAATGATAGACATACACATGCACGCAGACACACACACATATATACACAAATATAAAAGTGGACAGTAAAGCCAACACCCAAGTGCACAGGATAACTGCGTTTAGAATGAAACAGACTGTCGGCTCTGACTGCTGAATTCCATGTCAACTTTCATATTTAGATATACTCTATCCCGCATATTAAGTACTTTCACACATGAATCCAGCTAATATATATATATATATATATATATATATATATATATATATATATATATATATATATATATTCCCATATATTTGTGTTTGGTGACCTTAACGCCCACCACACTAAGTGGCTGGAAAATTCTCTCACCGACATTGCTGGTAACGATCCCTTACGCAAGTGGTGGACTTTCCCACACGTTTCTTCAATAACCCTAACCGTAGGGACTCACTACTAGACCTCTTCTTTACTTCCACTCCAGACTCTTGCACTACCAGACAGATCTGCCCTCTCGGAAATTCTGACCACGTCTTAGTTTCCGTCAACATCTTATTCCACTCCCACTCTACCCAAGACACCAAGACCAGCAGAATATCTTACTGCTACCAAAGAGTAGACTGGAATTCGTTCCGAGATTCCTCTCTGACGTCCCTTGGAACAACGTTTTTAGTCTTTCCAAAGGCTGTGCCTCCGAGGCCTCCTCCTGGGTTAAGGCTGGCATCGTTGCTTTCATCCCTGCCAGGAAATTTTAGCAAATCTCATTCGTCTCCCTGGTTCTCGCCCACTTGCTCGGCCACCATTCCCCACCGGAATCAATTTTTCCGGCTCTATCGTAGCTATGAGATGGACCAAAACAGGCGCCTTTTCGCTTCAGCTCGTAATAAGTGTAAAAAGATACTTGACGAAGCTAAAGTGTTGTTTGCTGCCAGAGTAAAGCAACGCATAGCATCCTGTAAGATCGGCGCCAAAATGTACTGGCAACTCTGTAAAAGCGTGATTAGGAATAGTAAGTCCTCAATAGCCATAATAAATGAATTTGAAGTACTGATCTCTTCATCGGACAAGGCTGAATGTTTTGCTCGCATATTCTCGACCAATTCGTGCCTGGATTCGTCTAGAGTATCTACACTCTACTTCCCACCTAGAACTGAGGCTAAACTGAATGAAGTCCACATTACACACTCGCTGGTCTCTAACATAATCACAAAACTTGACCCTCACAAAGCGAGCGGGGAGGGGGGAATCCCAATCATAGTCTTGAAAAAATGTGCCCCTGAACATTCTTCTGTCATTTCTAAGCTTTACAACTTCTGACTATCTGCTTCCTGCGTTCCTGCCTGTTGGAAGTCTTCCTCTGTAGTTCCTATATTTAAGAATAGTGGAGAACCCTCGGTCCCTGCAAATTACCGCCCTTCTTCCTATATTTGGCAAAGTGTTCGAAGCCATTATCAACGACAATGTGGTTCAGCATCTCACAGACCACAGGATCATCTCGGACAAACTGTATGCTTTCCGCTTCACCAGGTCTACTGCTGATATGCTAAAGACCATCACCGATTATATATACCAGGCTTTCGACAAAAATGGCGAAACCCGAACCGTTGCCTTGGATATCTCCAAAGCGTTCGACAGAGTTTGGCATGCTGGCCTTCTAGGCAAACCGCGGAGCTATCGTATAACTGGACATTTGTTTGAGCTAATCCAGTTTATCCACTCTAAACGCGCATTGAAGGTGGTATTAAACTGACATGCCTCCCAAAACTACCATACGAACGTGGGTGTCTCTCAAGGCTCTATTCTAGGTCCTACGCTCTTTCTGATCTACATTAATGAGCTCCCAGATGCCATAAGATACCAAGTAGTCATGTACTCCGATGACACCACAGTTTACTCTCGCCTCAATCAAAAATCTGGTGTGGGAGACAAAGCGAACCTCGCAACCGAGCTTGAAAAAGACCTCCAATCCGTAGTGGACTGGGGTAAGAAATGGCTCGCAAATTTTAATAATTCCAAAACGAAGCTGTTATCAATTAACTACTATGGACAATCGAATCTACCTCCCATTTGCATGGAACAGGCTTGCCTTCCAGAGAGTAAAACACAGGTCAGCGGACCTCAAGTGGAATGACTATATCGAATCCACTGCTAAATTTGTTGCTATGAAAGTCGGTTTTCTGTGCAGGGCCAGAAATTTTTTCCCTCTGAATCTAGCCTGCACATATATAAATCTACCATCCGTCCGTATATTCAATACTGCTGCCACATCTGGTCGGATGCCCATGCTATTCTCTTCGGGGTTCTTGACAAAATACAACGGAGAATCTGTAATGTGATCGATATCGACTTTGCAGACCGGCGTGAAGTAGCTTCCCTGTACCTCTACTATAAATATTTTTACGGTTTCTGCTCCGATGAACTTAGTACACTGGTGCCTCCTAGGTACTAATTTGCACGAGAAACTAGATTATTAACTAGGTCCTACCTTTTACAGAGAAATCGATAAAAAGTAACTGCAATTTCTACTCGAACAGCTTCTTTTCTCGCACTTCCTGCCTATGGAATTCCCTTCCACATACTTGCTACAATCTCCACGAGTTTAAATGTAAGGTCAATAGGCAACTCCTAACGCACTAACTCGCATCCATTCTCTCAAACTCTCTTCCCATCTACCCAAAACTCATACTCGGTATCCTTACCCGTCTATCACCCTCCTTCTGACATTTCCTATATCTAACAACTCTTTCTCATCACTTTCCTCTATGTAAAACTTGCGCAATAGTGGCAGTGGAATGCCTTGCCTGGAGTAAAATGATTACAAAAAATATATTTATATATATATTCATAGACCGTACAGCGGTACAAACCCATGATAGGATTGGTAAATTATTCGGGATAAGTTTGGCAAATAATCCAGGAGGATCGTAGTAATAGCGTTAAAATATTAAAACTGATACAATAGAGAGCTCAATGTAAATTCATTTCATATATAGAACGGATAATTATTTATTTATCTGTAAATTCAGATAAAATTTGGAGTGTTAATAGCCATTAAACGTCACCAACAATGCATGTTTTAAAATGACATGTTGAAAATGGTCATATCTCTTCTAAATTATATATATATATATATATATCATATGTAATTTTAATATTTGACATATACATATTTTACATGAATTTACTTTTGAAATAAAATATTTACTTTGTAAACTAAATTTACATCGAACTCTCTGTTAGATCAGTTATAATATGTAATCTAATATTACTGGATCCAATGGAATTATTTACCAGTTTCGTAGATTTATTACTGCTACCAGAAATTTTATGTTCTTATTAATACGCCATATTTTTATCACATTAATCGTTATTTTTTAGTGGATACTCATATTTGAGTTGCCGCTACTTTTGTGTAATTGCATCTGAGTAGTCGGATATATATAGAGAGTATAATATAGAAATGGAGCCTTTGAATATGAAATTGTGCATATGTGGGAAAATCTTCTAGGAATGTATGACAAGGAAAAGTTTTCTTGAAATTATATTATTTGGCATCGCCTGTAAGACCGCTCTTCGTGACCAATTTGTTTAACCTGGTTATTCTTCTTCCCTGACAGAGGCATGTTGCTTTCTTTTCGGAAAGCAAAGATTTTCCTTTGATAAATATTTCTTATATAATCTTTTGATATTAAAAATTATATCTGGACTCATCAACTGACTACTGTTAATTCTGTAAAGTGCACAGATATTTTACATCATGCCTAAACACCAGTGGCCAACTTGGTTAACGCGGTTATTCTTCTCTTCTGAGGGAGGCACGTTCTTTTTTTCTTTTCGGAAAGCAAAGATTTTTATTGGATAAATATTTTTATATAATCTTTTGATACTAAAAATTTTATCTGGACTCATCAAATTACTAGTTTTAATTCTGTAAAGTGCACAGATATTTTGCATGATACCTAAATACCAGTGGCCATCTTGTTTAACGCGGCTATTCTTCTTCCCTGAGGGAGGATGATTTTTTTTCTTTTCGGAAAGCGAATATTTTCCTTTGATAAATATTTCTTATATAATCTTTTGATATTCAAAATGGTATATGGACTCATCAACTGACTAGTGTTAATTCTGTAAAGAGCACAGATATATCTTACATGATACCTAACCACCAGTTATTTAAAAAAATAAACATTCGAAATCAACGTAGTTTATACCGGATGTTCTATAAAGCAACTACAACAATTGTAGTTGTAATTATTATTATTATTATTATTATTATTATTATTATGTCATTTTTCATCATATTTCGATTTCTGCTTTGGTCTCACTACCAACCAAGTCTGCGGGGAGACCTAAGGCAGGTAGTGGCGTGTTGTTATGGCTCCATTTCATGTTTATTTATTATTATGTCATTTTTCATCATATTTCGATTTCTGCATTGGTCTCACTACCAACCAAGTCTGCGGGGAGACCTAAAGTAGGTAGTGGCGTGTTGTTATGACTCCATTTCATGTTTTTCTATCTTCCCTATCATCCCCAGCATTACATAGATAACGTTTTCCTTAGTGTGTGGGCTGTACTTAATAAGACAATTTTTTGTATATCTCTTAAGCTGGGGTTTCCAGGGATTCTTTCAATGTGTCGTTTTGTTCCATTTTTTATCATTCCAAGTGCACCTACTATCACTGGCACAACTCTTGTTTTCAATTTCCACGTTTTTCCTATTTCAATTTCCAGGTCTTTATATTTTGACAGTTTTTCAAATTCCTTGATTGCTATGTTACAATCCGCTGGACAAGCCATATCAATTAATAGACAAGACTTCTCCTTCTGGTTTTTAACAATAATGTCTGGCCTGTTTGCTTCAATTTTTCTGTCTGTGTAGATGGTGTAATCCCATAGAATGGTTACATCTTCTATTTCTGTAACCGGTGCTGGATGATATTATTATTATTATTATTATTATTATTATTATTATTATTATTATTATGTTAACATCTTTCATTGCAGTTCCTAACCAGAGATAAAAATAAAAAATGATATCATGACAATTTTCCCTGACCAAAAGTATAAATCAACAAACTATTCATTCAATAAACTAGTTTTTTCCAAACTATGGGTCGCAACCCACTGGTGATTCACCAGCTGAATGATAGTTGATCATAAAATGTTACAAGAATTACGCATTAGCTTTGATTAAACCCTGTCTGTGGGGTTAGATCAAGACTTGGGCTTTAACCGCATGCTGTTGTCTCAAGCAGTATGTGGTTTTGAGAAGCTTTACAAATCATCATCAGTTATATTCTCAATTTAATCATTCGTCGTCGTAAAAAGGAAATCAATTTTCACCTATTCATATAAATAATATTTTTATTTCTTTTCATGTGTTGTTAACCAATACATTTGTGTGGAACTTCATAAATTGTGATCATGAAGAGTGGGTTGCGATTCTAAAAAGTCTGGAACTCCTGCAACTGATTATCTCCTGTCGAGAAGGTCGCAGGACTCTCATGAGTGGATAGCAAGAGAAATATAAGCACGAATTTAACTTTAGCAAATATAATCCAATTAACAATCATCACCTCAGCTTCCATGTTCAGAGAGAGAGAGAAGGGTATACTGCAGCAATAAATTAAAATAGCAACTATATACTTATAGTATATCTGAAAATATTAATATAATCAACATTTCATAAATCAGAGCAGTATTAAAAAAACAATTCAGCGATTGGGAGATTAACTTTCCCAAACCAACCAACCAACCAACCTGGTAAGTACTGTGTATGTTGTATGCCTCATATCTATGTAAGCAATACAAAAGATCGACCAGCCATCACATTAAAAATAAAAGCTGTAGGAATAGCGAAATATATAAAATATATTTAGAAAGGAGTGTTGGCTAACTTATGCGGTATTAATTTAAAGTAACTGACCAAATATAAAACGGAAGAATATAAATCGAGTGAATTAATCTAAACTTGTTTATAAATGGAACTCTGTCTGTCTGTGTGTCTGTGTGTCTGTGTGTGTGTCCGTTAACTATAGACTCCGAAACAGCTGAACCGATTTTCTTGAAAAATTACACAGTTGCACTATAAGCGTCTGCGAGTGTTCTCAGCTAGATTTTGTGTCGAGGTACCCCCGATAAATATCGATAATCGATAATCGAAAAAATCGGGTTATAGAAGGATTGGTCCGATTTTAATCAAATGTGATACACTCATAGACAAAGACATAAGAAACGATATTCAGAAGTTTCAAGTTGCAGTTCTTACAGAAAATCGATTATATATATATATATATATATATATATAAAAGGCAAGATTTTTGTGTGTGTGTCTATCAGCTTGTATGTCTTTTATTTAGTTTTTGCTTCGGGTTTGGCTCTAAGTAGGTACAAGTGTAGCTCTTAGTCTCAGCCATGATACCATTTACTCAGAGGACTTATTTAGCCTTCAAAATTCAGTTTACTACGAAATAATTTTATTTGATATCGATACCAGGAAATAAAATTTGACTTATATCCATTCATTTTTCTTTCAGTCTACGGTTTCGCTTTAACTGGAAATAATTATTGGTGTTTAGTCTTTCGTGTCAAAGTCCAAAGAGTCTGAGCTCCAGATTCATGCATTAGTTTTAATGCTTTCATTACACCCGAGCAACGCCGGGCTATACTGCTAGTATATATATATATATATATATATATATATATATATATATAATGAAAGTATATATGTATAATTTTGTGGTTTAATATTGTAATATTTTCACATTTTAATATTTCATTTTTTTTAAGTTTTTAATTTTCATTATAATCTCCCACTATGCCAATGCAGTTGATCAAGTGCTTCTTAATTACTCGCGTACATAGGCATGATTTTGTCTGATAAAGAAACGTTTTTTATGCAAATTATATATTCACTAAATTAATTAATTTCTTTATATATGTATTTTTGCAAAGATTCTATATTCATCAAAATATGCTAATTATAATGTGTGTATTTTAGGCTAAGTATTTAATTTTTAGACTCGAGCTGCGGATAGAACATGTGTTATATATATATATATATATATATATATATATATATATATATATATATATATATATATATATTGATTGTTAACTTACTTAGTTTTCAGTAATAATAAAATTAGACCAGAGCTCATTTGTATATTTTTTTAAAAAACTTTCATTACACCCGAGCAATGTCGGGCTATACTGCTAGGTAAGACATAATTTAAACAATCTATCCAATGATTAGGTAAATAATGACACTAAAATTAATCAACTGAGTAGATACTGATGGTTTAAGATTTTAGTCTTCCCCTTTGCACTTTACAGAAATAACAGTAGTCAGTTGATGAGTCCATAGAAAATCTTTTAGTTTCAAAAGCTTATATAAGAAATCTTCTTGAAAAAAAACCTTCGCTTTCCGAAAAGTAAAAAAAAAAACCGCCTTCCCCAGGGAAGAAGAATAATCGCGTTAAACAAGATGGCCACGAAAAGCAGTCTCACAGTCAATGCCAAATATTGTACCAGTTATAAGTGTCCTTGTGCTACTAATCCTTAGTTAAATATAAAAAATATTTCTATATTCTTAGTATATACAATATTTTGATGAAGTACTGTTGAGAAGTCATATAGTCTAGTTTACTAGACACAATGGACCGGTGACAAAGTGCAACTGAGACGACATCAACCTGTGAGCATGGGTAGAGCAATGAATAAAGTATAATCCGTTTTATCAATAGAAGTATTCAGTTCAAAATGATATTTTTGGCAAGAATGTATTGTTATGGTTGGTTGATTTTCTAATTCATTGTCTTCATTTTTCTTTCTTTATTTCATGTGCAAATGACAAGAACAGTCATCCTGTTATGTACCATACGTGATACACGTTTAGTCGATCATGTCTCGAAACAGACATGACTGACTGGGCAGAAGATTATCCTGCAGTATGTAACCATTATTTTCTGCAGTAGACTTGTTGCCATCCAAGCTATAGAACCCAATCTGTCCTATTATTTAACTCATAGTTAGGGGGCCAAAATGATGTATTATATTATTAAGTAGTAATTAGTGGGGGATCAGTTTATTACTTCATAGCAATCCCTCGCTTTATGCCCAGTAGAAGCCTTATTAATGTTTCCAACTTCTACATTCAGTCACCCAGTTAAGTGCCATACGTGATACACGCTTCGGGCGATCATATATCGAAAGAGACAAGAATGACTGGGCAGAAGATTATCACGCAGTAGTTTGCCATTATTTTCTGTGGTAAATGTTTGGGCAGCCAAGGCTATACAATCCAATCTGTCCTGTTATTTAACCAATAACTGGAAGGAAAAGACGGATTAATACCTTTCCCAAGGGTATTTGCGCGTAAGTGAATGCAGAGGATTCAGATGGTATTTGGACTCTGCTCCCCGATTTCTCGTTCAAGAACAAACTAACGAAAAAACGCAATTACGTGGAGACCTATTCAGTATAAAACACTCAAGTGGATACCTCCTCACTGTACATTCAGTCAGTCAGTAAAGTACCGTGATACACGCTTGGGCGATCATGTCTCGAAAGAGACATAACTAACTGGGCAGAAGATTATTCCGCAGTAGTTTGCCATTCGTTTCTGAGGTAGACTGGTTTCCAGCCAAGGCTATAGAATTCAATCAGTCCTGTTTTTTAACACATGACTGGACGGAATAGACGGATTAATACCTTTCCAAAAGGTATTTGAATATTTAAGTGAATGCAGGGAATTCAACTGGAAGCCAAACTCGGTTCCCCCATTTCTCCATCCGAGACGATATCTACTGTAGAAGAATGACCATTCGCGTGTACATTAGAAAAGCAATATAAACTCAGTAAAAAAGCATTAAAATAAATAAAAAAACAACATAAAAATAAAAATAAATACAAATAAAACCAACCAATCGTAAACTAGGCCAGTCTCCCAAAATATGAAATCCTAACGAGCTCTTTAAGAATATGAAAAATAAGCAGGGATGCATCAGCAAAAAAACAACTTTCGATGAATTAAGACGCTATAACGGTGTCCTCACGCATCTTCGTTTTTGGTAGAAACCTACTCAGTTAAAGTGATTGAAAATAAGAATATGTTTACCAAATATTAAATTTTGTTAATATTTTATTCACAATCAATAATTAACTATATCGTTCCTTAACTTTTGACCATCAGCTTATTTTCTTTGTTCCATTTAATATTTATTTAAAAAAAGAACTATTCTGTAAATTTTTGTAACTTTGAATAATATTTATGCATTACACACTGATCTTTATTCGGTAAAAATTTAATTGCTAATCATGCATTAATTTTTAAGTAATCCGTATCAATAAGTTTATGCAAGCACACACACTCACGTATATATATATATATATATATATCCGAGTGAATACAGAACGAAGAATTCTTTCCACGTCCAAAACATTAAGTTAAAACAGTGCTCGATATATAATTTTCTATATAGAGCTGTGAATATTTATTATAAATTATATTTTAGAACATGTACATAACTTCTCTATATATAATCGCTACGAAGGTGCATCCGTTTCTGCGTCGGAGTACCAATGCTTCGTCAGGCGATGTGGTACTGAGAATCCTTTTCATTTTCATTTATTTCATTTTCGTAGTGTTACTGGCTGGGGAGTATATATATATACCTGTGTGTGGTAATCAGCTAAGAAACCGATGTGACCAGCTGGTCCCTGTAGGCAGAATAGGCAACAAACTTTGCAAAGAAATACCTTAATACAGAAGCAAGTTGCCAGCCTTATTCTGATCCATCAAGCCGCTAGCATTCAGGCTGGTTAGCTTGATCGGCATTTCAAAAGTTTATCGCTTTGAATCTGAAATGGGTAAAAATCGAGGACTCGACAGATTTTTACAGACTGGCAGAGCCCATATCGGGCGTAATTCGTCTGTCTAGGACAATACCACGATATCCGTAAGGAACGTTAATCTTAGTATCTAAATAATCAAGTATAAAGCAATCTCGGGGTTTCTCAGAACAAAATTTAGCAAGATACCTTTATGTCTCCCAAACCTATTTGAGCTATTCTTGTTTTAGAAAAAGATTTTAGGGTATCGTCCAAAAAAGAAAAAAACAAAAAACAATACTGTCAACTTTCTAACCACATTGCTGATTAAAGTTATTGCCCAGAAGCGTTAAGGAGGTTTCTGGGGTCTTCCATCGTCGGAAGTAAACTTCAAAAACTGTCTCAAAGCGCCATCCTGTCTATTTGAGAGATGGTCTATCCCTCTAGGGAAAAGGGATATTTTGGATGTGGGTAAGTGTAGAAGTTGATATGAGAGACAAAAATGGTCAAACTTCGTGAAAGAATTGACGAGGCACTTGTTGTTATGGTGCCATCCTGCGAGTAATGGACCCTTGCTCTCATCATATATAATTGCTGGCGTGACTTTCGATAGTCAGTAAAGTACAGCAGTTAAGGACGGAGTTAAGGCCAGCTTCGATTCGTGCAATACGCCGCGTAACTCTACCATTTGACTTATCTCTATATTACTTAATTACTAACAATTACAAGTTCTATTTAAATGTGTTTTCAACCTACTTTCATTGTTTCGTGTCTTAGGATCACACCGGTCACTACAACTTTCGGCAAATTTTCACCACAACTCCACAAAAATTTGGCGATAAAGATCCACAAAACTTTGCTTTGTCCGGATAAGATTCTTTTTTTGTTGTTTTTTCTTTTTCTTTTTTTAAAATTTTCTACTCTTACCGCGGACAGCTGTTCTCCGGAACCAGGCACTTTGATGTTTTTCCCAGTTGCGATCTGTCCAAATACAGAGATAAAACTGAGAGTTGGTAAGAACAATAGACCAATACAGGTTTAGACTATACTTCACTAAAGCTTGTCTTTAGCTTTTGATTGAATTCATAACCTACTGAGAAACATACTGTATGGAATCATTGAAGTTTTGTGATGATGTTTTGTTAAAGTCCACACTGAGTGTATATAGTACATTGAAAGAACGTTGTCTAACGATTTTAAAATAGTGCTGGTAGATTCACATTTTTCAGTCATTATCGTTCCTTCATATGACTGATGTTAGACCTCTTAACTATTTTAAAACAAACGTACTTCTGAAAGTAACTGAAAATTGAGTCTAATATTGGGAAGAACTTCATCATAAAAATGTACACTTAGAGTTTATAATAAGTTTTATTGATCGAGTAATGTTTCTCACGGTCCGAGATATAGACCGTATCAGATCCATATATATATATATATATATATATATATATATATATATATATATATATATTATTACACACACACACTTATCAAAAATTTAAAAAAATATATTATATATTATTATATTTTATTATATATATATTATTCCCACACACTTATCAAAATTTTTGAAAAAATTACAAGAACCTCCAATCAAACATAGAAATCAAAAATATTTTCGATAAACCACCAATAAATGCAATGAAACAGACACCCAACCTATCAACTATCATCACTTCTATTAAATATCAAAAATATACAAACCTATTATGGAATTTCAAATGTCAGAAACCCCGGTGTTTAAGTTGTAAACATTTAGTAAACGACACGATATTCTCTGTACTCAAAACCAAAATCAAATTGCACCCACTAAGCCTCACCTGTGACAGCCAAAACATTATATATTTTCTCTTCTGTTCAATATGTCCAAATAGTGGATATATTGGAGAATCTGGTAATAGCTTTAGATTTAGTTTCAATAATCACAAACTTAGCATACGACAGAACAACCAATATTCCCCAATAGCAGTTCATTTCAATCAACCGGGTCACACTTTAGAAAATTGCAAATGTTTACTAATAGACTCCGATTTTAGTTCTACACACAGACGCAGAAAGAAAGAAAAATACTGGATTTTAAAATTAAATACACACAAGCTAGCGTTAAATAGGGACTTAGGTGTTTTGAATCTTTACAAATATTTCAATAGCTAAACATTTTTTAGATACAATAAAAACATTTACTCTAAAACAAAATTTATAAGTATTATTAATGATAGGTTTACGTTTACAAATATTTTTTAAAAAATTGTCACTTTCTGCGTCACGTGATGTAAACAAACTCTCTCCACGGACGCTCTCGAGAAATACTTTTCTAATTTAAATTTTAAAATCATTTGTTTCTGATGAAGGACCGAGGACGGTCTGAAATATAAAATATAATAATAGAAATAAACAAATACTGTCAAAAAATACACTTTTAAACTTACAACTTTTTAGTAGTTATTCCTATATATATATATATATATATATATATATATAATTTATGTTTTTTTTTTTTTTGCCAAGATATATCCATATTTTCTTAAACAAAAATATTTCACGAGTAATAATTGTATTCTAAAGAATCTTGGAAAGGAATAGGAATTAAAACATTAAATCTTTACCAATATATTTATTGACTTATATCTATAAAAAGATTTGTGCAAAACGAATACTCTGGAGATCTCATGAAAATATTGTGTATTAGAAAAACAATGTTGGTTTACTGTTTTTATTCATAACCTGGCTGCGTTTTGTTGAAAAAATCTCGTGGAACCAATATCTTGACTGTTTCCACTGCAATATTTTATTAACATATATAAATTCAGTTAAATGAATTCAACCAGATTTTTCTTTTCTTTATAATACATTTCTTGTCGGCTGAAAGATCTTTTTCAACGGGAATTAGCATTTTTATTTATTTTGTGAATTCCCTTATTCCTATTTATCTCATTATATCTTTATCGTGATTTCAGTTCATATTAATATGTCTACGTATATTTATGTATTGCAATAACCATTTGTTCATAGCTGTATTGGTTTCAATATATTATTTTATTTTATTAGCATATTCTTTATACTCATATAGACACAAGCAGACATAAATATATCTTTTTAATGCTACAGATTTATTGATGCATGGGACCAATCAACAGTCGATCTATGTTACTTTTTTCACTTTTTTCTAGTTATTTATTTCACTATTTAATAATTTTTTTATTACTCCAAGTTTCCCCTTTAACTTATTTTGTTATTGTAACTTCTTTCTTTCTTTCATATGTTATTTTCTTTTTTCTCAAACTTATTAAATATCTCCTTTTTTTCTATATTACTATACTCTTATTTTTCATCTCTTTCTTTTATGTTATTTATACGTTATTTCAATATTCCTCCTTTTTTTATTACATCTATGTTTTTTTATTTAATTTTCACTATCTTTTCTTTTGCTTTCATTTTCTTTCTTTCTTTGAGGCAGTCTAATCTATTTCACACTCATTTTCTCTCTGTCTTTTTCATACTCATATATATCCTGTCTACTTAATCTTACTTAATCTTTTTATAAGCCGTTTTCTTAATTTTCCCTCCATTCTCTGCGTATTTGGATTGACATATAATATCATAAAGATTTTGTGGGTAGTAGAGTTATATATATATAAAATAAATGTATGAAAATCCACGGATATAAGAATTTAGTAATTGTGATTTTTAAAGTATTATTTAAATGTAAATAATTCTAAAGAATAAAACATGAAGTCCAGGAGAATAATTATCAGGCTTTCGAATTTTAGCACACGTTAGAACACAGAAAGTTTCTTGACAGATAAAATATGTGTACATTTCCGACTGGAGTGTAGAGGATTCCTGGTCCATTACTATATTTAGATTTATGATTTGACTCGACACCCGATTGATCAAACACATTACACAGGAAAAAAAAAACACAACGCCAGATAAACAACAATAAAATATATATTAACAATATAATTCATCGAGAGAAGCAAGTGAATAGAGGAAGAAGTTTTTTCCATTGGTCTGTTTAGAGACATGAAATGTTCATTGGCAGAAAGCCAATGAAACATTGATTGAAAAAGATACAGCTCTTGAGTTCTCCATTGGAGTTTATATTAGGAGATGTGTGTGCACATGCATGTGTGTGCAAGGAATAAATTCACGTCACTAATTGCTACCTGCGAGTGAGTGCGGGTGTGTATTTGTGAGTTTGGTAAAACTAAGAAACATGTCCCCTCGATAGCTGGCCCCTATCGCGGGCAGATTAGCCCTAACTGGCTAGCAACACGTTTGTGACTTGCTTAAATGGGCCGCCTGGCTGCGCGGGGAAAATAGGATTTAAAACGGGAATATAGGATGACCAGTCAGGATTAACCAAACACTGCCTACTAGGATAGTGTGTCTCGACGATGAAAACCCGCATGTTGTTTTAATGCGTAGAAGTGAAAGTGTTAGTATAATAATATATTCCAAATATGTGTTCCAATGTGGACATGTGGGTGTAAATATATGAACACCATAAGAACCCCTTTAAATTATCTGTTATTTAATTAGTATCAAGTTTGCATCATTAAGAAAATAAAATCTTATAAGGTGAACTTTAGACTATATTTTAACGAAGACAAAAATTATTCGCAGGCAATATGCTGTGTACGATGACGCTGCTTCAGCTGACAGAACCGTACGGAAGTATTTCAATAAGATTTTGGTGATTGTAGACATATGAATGTGGAAGTCTTCGACAGCCACCTAACTGCAAATGCCGAATAAATTATAAACTTGAATGAGAATAGCCCGCATTATACAACACCTATCTTGTCAGGAACACTACATTTATCACAATCCACCATCGATCATTTATTAGTGAAAGTTCGGGATTCAAATTTCTAAGATGTTTACCTACCACATGATTTGAGGGAAAAATCTTCTGAATCGCATTTTTATCTGGTATTTGCTTGATAAATTCAATGAGAATACACACTTTTGCAACAAATGCAAACAGCTGATTTGAAATAAATCGTTTGCAAAAATATTTTGCGAAAATGATCCTGAGTAAACAACATGAGTCAAATTTAGCCACTCCAAATGCAGGACGTCATCCTACAAAATATAACAACCAACAAACGAAAAGCAAAACGTAAGAATAAATGCTACAAACAGAAATAGAACTCAGATCGCAAACACCCAAACATGACTTAAAAAAAAGAAACGTTTCAGCGGTCAACGATACCAACACGAACAGAATAAAGGTGAAATACACCAAAAAGACAACAATCGAAATGAGAAAACCAGCTAAAAAAGGAAAAAAAAACGTGAGCACACATTCAATATTAAGCAATAAAGGAACATTCACACGCGCGTACATTACAAAAGCAATAAAAATCACTAAAAATAAAGCAAACAGCAGCTCAATAAAACTAAAAATAAAGAACACTAAAAACACGCCAAAATGACAAACCTCACATAAAATCAAATCACATCAAATTAATTAAATGTAAGAGAAAAAAACGAGACTCAACAGCAGCCCCGATATGTAAAAGCATAAAAACGCTGTTTACATAAAACATTGAATGTGCTCAGTTACAAAATATTTGCATTAAAACTATCAATACTTTATCTTCAACCCACTATTGAACACTTTAGTATAAATAAAACCTGGTTGCCAAAATATCATTTATCTGTAAAAATACTAAAAAATTTATCTGTAAAAATACTAAAAAATATCACAATCTTGGGACTAAACGTTATTATAACTCAACACTATATATGTATATATATATATATATATATATATATATATATATATATACACAAAAAATCTCAAGAGAGCCAAAACCTATCGTTGTTTCACCCTACGGATCGTCAGGGCCAAGGTATTATTTGTTCCATAGTAGTACACTGTACACTATATATATATATATATATATATAGTGTAAAACATGTTTATACATAAAAACTATATATATATATATATATATATATATATATATATATATATATATTGTTTGTTTAGTTACTTAGATTTTGGTCATAGTAAAATTAGACTAGTTCACATTTGTATTAAATGTGTTTAATACAATTATTTTATAAAACTTTTGAATATTCTTCATTTGTAAACGAGTTATTACGCTAACTAGGATTCTACCATTTGGTATCTTCAGGCGATTTGCAATAATTGGAAATAATAGCAATAACTATTGCAAATCGTCTAAAGACACCTCAAATCTGAAGCGGTCGAGGGTCTGAATATGTGATATTACATCACATGAAACATGAACATCTATTCAAGCACAGAAACTACTCATTGTAAAACAATTGAAGATAAGATTCAGATATATACCTGCTTCTTTAAACAATAAGTCTGTTGAGTTAGACATCACTAATTACATTAAAATAAATGATTGTGCTTGTATAGACCACTCATGGTTCGGAAACAGCGTCATTTCTCTTACTAAAACAAAAGAATAAGTCTGAGATAGGACCACGATTGTTTCGAATAAAAAATGTGAAATCTGAAACATCTCTATATTAAAATGGTGTAAATTCTCTTAATCACATACGTGAATATCAGACGATTTCAGACGAAATTAATTTAGAATAAGAATTGTATTTGCTTGACAAAACGTCTCTGCATTTCAAGCGGTGTAATTTATCTCATAAAAACACAGGAATATCACTGATATTAGTAGTGATTTTTATAATGAGAAATCACTGTGAAAAGATAACTTAGTTATTGTGGCCTAGTTGGGGCCAGAAGTAAAGACACAAAGAAAGAAAAGAATTGTTGTGACCTCGTCACCAAAAATAAAAGCAAAAATACGGAATAGTGTTATACAAATTTATTTCATAGACAGTAGTGCAAACATCTACAAATGAACGATTATTAGCACGGTTGTTAGAGGTATGCCGAATTAGATTTCACTCTAACTGCCTCTCTGCTCGACAAAGCAAAACTGTTACTTATATATATTTCGGAAGAGTCCAATGTGTCATATGTGTAAGTCACCACAACAGTAGTTTCTACAGTGTATTTTCGTAAATTAAAACATATATATGTCGATGATATTACACGTCATTTGTTTTAAAATATGAAATGTATGTGACTGTATAGAAACCCCTGTATTAAAACCAGACAAATTTCTATTAAGACAAGTGAATGATGGTGAAATTAAAGGACAGTTGTTTATAATGATGAAATATCTATGCTTGAAAGACATACTTGTATTTATAAAGTGTAATTTTACATAAGACTAATTTATATTGCTAATATTTAATGTTATTTGATTTAGTATAGGAAATGTCTGTGCTTGAATATATATCCCCGTTTTGTAGACAGTGTAATTCTTCTTATTCCGACACATGAATGTCGCTGATATCAAATGGCAAATGGTTACTATGGCTGTGCATATATAAAGAAACTTATTTTTTAAACAGTGTAATTTTTCTCATTAAAACACATGAAGGTGTTTGGTATTAGACATCAATTGGTTTAGTAATGTCTTTGCTTATATAGTCATCCCTGTTTTATAAACAGTGTATTTCATCTTATTCAAACACATGATATTCACTGATATCAGAATCAATTTTTTTCAGAATAACAAAACTGTGTCCACTTGACTGCTATTACAGATATTCCTATTTTTAAACAGTCTAAAATCTCTTTTTAAGACACATGATTGCATGATAATAGACGCCAAATGTGTCCTGAGATTTGAAGTCTGTTGATTTAGAATAAGACCTGCTTCTATTTGAAAGACCTGTTTTAAATCAGTCGAATATATAAGACATGCATTTTGCATATATTAGACGCCAGTTGTTTTCGAATAAGTATTGTCTGAGTTTGAATAAATATGCTTATATTTAAAAAAATAAATTTCACTTATTAAAACACATAAATATAACTGATAAAAAAGTCTATTATTTTAGGTTAGGAAAGACTGCGCCTTCATCGACATCCATGCTTTAAATAAAGTAATTTCTCTTACCAAAATAAATGAATATCAATGATAAACATGTCCATTTCTTACATAATGAAATATATGCGCTTGAATTGAGATACTTGTTTTTAAACAATGTAATTATCATTAATACCACATATTGATGTCACTGTAATAAGCGTCAATTGTTTCAGAAAAATTAATGAGTGTGCATAAATAGAAATACTTGTATTTTTAACTGTGTAATTTCTTTTATTTTAACACATGAATGTTTCTGATATAATATATTTGTTTTAGAATATCAATTGTCTTTGCTTTTATAAAAGAATATTTTAAAACAGGCATAATTTCTCTTATTAAGATGTAAGATCCCACTGTTTTACAATGAGAAATATCGGTACTTGAAAATAAATTTCTTTTGTTAAACAGCCTAATTTATCAGAATAAAACATGTGAATATCGTTGGTATTAGACGTCAGCTGCTTTAAGATAAAATTATATTTGCTTGTATAGACATGCATGTTTTTAAACATTGTAATTTCTCTTATTAAGAATAAATATATCTGATATTTGGAATCAATCGTTGAGAATGTGAAATGTCGTTTGCTGTATAGATATCTCTGTATTTTTACAGGACCAATTCTCTTATTAAGACACAAATAAATGTCGCTAAAATTAGCAGGTTTATTAGAATAAGAAATATCTCCGATGATAAAGATATTCCTACATTTTAAACAATTTAATTTATCACATTAAGTGACCGGAACATCTTTGATATCCGTCATCAATTTTTTATAATGTGATATATGTGATATGACTGTTTTTTGAAAGATATAACTGTTTTTATACAGTGTAATTTTACTCATTAATACACCGGAATGTCGATGATATGATAGATTGCTTGTTTTAGAATAAAGAAAGTCAGTAATTATATAGTCACACCTGTTTTAAAACAGTTCAATTTCTCTTATTAACAATGAATGTTTGTAATATTAAATGTAATTTTACAGAATAAGAAATGTCTATGATTGAATTAAGACCTTGAATATGTTCTCGGCGTTTTTCAACAGATTTGTTTTCTAGAATTGCTTGCTTGTCATTTCAGATGCTAATGTATCTATGAAGATGTACTATAAGAAGGAATAAAATTCATTTTATGTCATTTCAACGAAGTCAAAACAGCTTTGTTTTACATAGCGTTAAACGGGTTACCTACCAAAGAAATTGTATTGGCGGGAAAATTCACTGATCTAGTTTATTCAAAATAAACTTTTATATATATTTTTTATATTTTAGAAAACTGAAGATGTATTCTAGTTTTGTATTAAAACATGGGTGGTAATGATTTTTTTCTTCAAAAACGTATTATGGAAATATTCTTTTTTCTTTAAAAATGTGTTATTTTTTGTAATTCTTCCTTCAAAAATGTATATTTTTCTATAAATGTCTATTTTCATGCATATATTTCTATAAAGGTTTAAGTCTATTTTAATATTGTCATAGTATTTTGACTCTAGTTAACTATTTTCCCATATAGCTGGGACACTAACAGGTGCTACCACCCCGGGTCAGGGTGAACCTGAGAACAACAGCGATTAAGAGGAAATTCCATAATCCTTACAACCTTCCAATCAGAAGCCTTGCTGCCAGATGCAGTTTATCGTCATACCCAACACCTGTTGTAGGTAAAGAACGCTCTAGTCCAGTGAAAAAAAAATTAAAGACGAATAATTCAAAGCATTACATCATGAAGACTTATGTCAAGTGAAAGCTGAACTTACAGAATCATCATGAGTTGATCACACAACAGTTTCAAAACTTTGGAAAGCATTAAGAATGATTCAAAATATCTGGATATTCGATGCCGTACGAGTTGAACAGCTGCTTCAATGGCAGAAAAGTATAGGTTTTTTAAATCTTATCGTTACCGGAAAATATATACTGTGTGTTATGACCGAAGGGCCATAGAAAGATAACACGGACTCGGATATAAGGTTGAACAGTATATTCTCGGAAAACGTAGTACAAAAGTAAACGTGGACTGGAGAGTACTTTCTCTCGCAGGGTCCTGACTGACACATTCACTCACTCTGTGACAGTATTTAGTCACCTTCCCAATTAAAGAAAAATGTGACACAAGGTCTTTCTAACGTGGGTCTTCCGGACCATATAGCCCGGCCAAAAATATTTGTCTATCTTTCCCCAGTCGTGATTATACGCTACGGCAGAGCCACTACTGGGTTAGAGCTCTCTGCCCGAAGACAGATAGCTGACATTGTCAATAGTAGAGGCAAATCCGCGACTGCTACAACTCAGTGATTCCTTCCACAGAGTTGGGAGCCATATTATAAAGGTGTGAAAGAGTCCATTTCTAGGTAGGTCCCCACGATACTATGTCAATCCTAAGCGTAGAAAATGGTAAGGTAGACCCGGCCATACATCACCATCAGCGGTAAATTCGAATGTAGATGGTTCAAAGATAATGCTTTACATTTGGTTAGATCAGCTGGGCGTATTGTATTATGAGCTGCTCAAACCGACCGAAACGATCACTGGAGCTTTATATTGACTACAACTGACGCGTTCGAACCGAGAATTTAAGAAAATAACGACCACTGTACGAGCAGAGACAAAAATATTTTTCAACATAAGAACGCTAGGCCAAACGTTGCAAAATGGGTGAAAAACTATTTAGAAAAGCTTATATAGGAAATTCTTTGTCCCGTCTGATTGTTGTTCTGATTGGTGATATGTAGACTGGCTGATCAGATCTTTCATTTTGAATACGATGCAAAAAAATAAGGATGGGGAAAAGTAGTGGCTAGAAATGGAATTTAATTTAGAGAGATGTTTCTTACTACTTTTGTAAATAAAATGTTATTTTCATGAAAATTTACCGAGAATTTAATGAAGGTCCTAATATATACATCGCTATGTTTCAGACAATGGGATTTCTCTTAAAGAGACGCATGAACAACGGTGCTATTCGACGTCAAATGTTTAGTATTGTAAAATGATAGTGCATATATAGGTTTTCTTCTTTTATAAACAGTGTAAATCATCTTATTAAGCCATATGAAAGCGGCTGATATTAGATTTAATTGTTTACTAAAAAAATTGACTGTACTAATTTAGAAATCCCTGTTTTTTAAAGAGTGTAATTGCACCTATTAAGACATATAATTGTCACCGATATTAAACATCAATTGTTTTAGTATAAGAAATAGCTATCGTTGAATATAAATCGTTGGTTCGTAAACATTTAACTTCTCTTATTCTGATGCATGAATGTCGTTGATATCAGACGTCAAATATTTACAAGTTACAGGTATTTCTCCGATATTAAGTTACTTGTTTAAAGTAAGAAATGTATTTGCATATATAGATAACCTTTTTTTTTAATCAGTGGAATTTCTCACATTATGAGGCAACTGATATAGAATTAAATTGATGTAGAATAAAAGTGTCTGTTTTTCTCTAGAAAGCCCCGATTTTAAAGAAGTAATTTCTCTTATGTTGCAGTGAAATGTCGCTGGTATTAGACCTCACTTTTTTACAATAGGAAATCTTTGGTCCTGAAAAGACATTCCTGATTTAAACTGTGTAATGTCTTATAAAATCATGTGAATGTCACTGATATTAGATGTCATTTTTTTAGAGTACGAAATGCTTGTTAATCAATGGACGTCCTTCTTTTTAAACATTGTAATTTCTCATATAAAGACAATTAAATTTCGCATATTAGATATCAACTGTTTTATAATAGCAACTAATAGTGCTGTTATAGGCATTACTTAAACAGATATTCCTGTATATTAATCTGTAAATACTTTTATTAAGACACATAAACAAATGCGATAATATAAGTTAATTGCTTCAGAATAAAAAATGTGTCAGTTTGTATATTTAGAAAGTGTAAATTAGGACATGCGATGATGACTTATATTTGAGGTATGTTGATATAGTATAAGAAATATGTGTTTGAACAGACCATCCTATTTTTGAGACAATGTAATTTCACATATGGTTTATGTAAGTCGCTGATATTAGTTGTCTATTGTTATAGATTAAGTAATGAATGAGGTTGAATAGTTATTCCTGTATAGTAAGTTGTTTAACTTCTACAACTACGACATATAAAAGTTGCTGATATTCATTTTTTTCAGAAAAATACGTATGTGCACTTGAAGTGAAATCTGTTTTAAAGAAGTGTATATATCTCTTATCAAACAAAAGAATATCACTGTTATGATACGTAATTTTTTTTTAATTGAGTTCTTTTTAAACAAAGTGTTATAGCCTTGTTGGGACCAGAAATAATGGCACAAAGAAGAAATTAAGTTAAACAAATGTATTTGAAAAAGACAGTAGTACAAACAGAGAGCAATGAGAGATTATTAGCGTGACTGTAAGTCCGGCTGTAAAAATTATCTGCTGGAATAGATTTCACTAACCCTTTCTTCTAAGCAGAAATGTTGCTTATATATAGTTTGGTGCAGTTCATGTGTGATATGAGTAAACACTACGTAAATTCTGTTATTAAGACAAAGAATATTGCTCATATTATACTTCAATAATTTAGAACGAAAATGTATGTGTTTGTATAGACATTTCTGTTTTTTAACCATTGTAATTTATCTTAAGACTGATATTAGCTTGATTTGAATTAAGGAAAGATAGCGTTTGAATAGATATCTTTGTTTTAAACAGTGTAATTTTTTTTATTTTGGCAAATGAACGTCAATGATATTAGATTTCACTTGTTTTAAATTAAAAGATTGTGCTTGAATAGATATCATTGATTCTAAATAGTGTAATTTCTTTTGTTTCGACAGAAGTTTGTGGTTGATATTAGACGGCACTAGTTCTAGAATACGAACATTTTGTGCTGTAGTAGTCATCCCTGTTTCTAAACAGTGAAAGTTCTTTTATATTAACACTTGATATCAGATATCAATTATTTTAGAAGAGGTAAATGATTGGTATTGTATAGTCAAACTTGTTTTCTAAACATTGTAATGGTTTTCATTTCTAAATATGTATATCATTGATATAAGACGTCAATTCTTTTAGAATAAGTAATCTTTGCGCAGGAAGAGACATACGTCGAATCCATTGCTAAATCCGCTGCTATGAAAGTCGGCTCTATATGCAGGGAAATTCTTTCCGCCTGAATCTATCCTGCACTTATATAAATCCACCATCCGCCCGTGTATTGAGTACTGCTGCCATATCTGGTCGGATGCCCCTTCTATTCTTCTCGGGGTTCTTGACAAAATACAGCGAAGAATCTGTAACGTGATTGAAACCGACTTGGCTGACCACCTGCAGTCACTCTCCCACCGGCGTGACGTGGCTTCCCTGTGTCTCTTCTATAAATACTTTCATGGCTTCTGCTCTGATGAACTTAAATCACTGGTGCCCCCTAGGTGTGAGTTTGCAAGAGATACTAGATTGGCAACTAGGTCCCACCCTTTTACAGTGAAACAGATGAAATGTAACCACAATTTCTACTCCAACAGCTTCTTTCCTTGCACTTCCCGCCTGTGGAATTCCCTTCCGCATGCTTGCTTTCCCGACGGCTATAACCTCCAGGAGTTTAAATGTAAGGTCAATAAACACCTTCTAACACACTAACCGTCACATTCTCTCCAACTCTCACCCTATGTACGTCCTAACTCGTCTATCGCCCTGTGTAATGCCCTGAGGTATAGTGGCAGTGGAATGCCTTGCTTTGGGTGACATGATTAAAAAAAATACGTGTTTCCCAAACGTTACTTCTTTTATTTTGATTAGCGGAACCCGTGGAACTTCCACGGAAGTATAATTATGATTTTCTTGAAAAATTTTACTTTATCATACTAAAAATGATAGTAACGTCTTCAAACATAAAGGTATAGGATAATAAAATGACAATAACACAGAGTGTAATTTTATTAAAATATCTATAAAACTAATGTCCATAGAAGCTACTTTACGGTTTATCTTATATTATGCGGCGTATGCCCAGACCATAACCAAAATACTGTACGCTATTTTGTGATAGATTTCGAATATGAAAATGTTTTTCTAATACTGAAAGATCATGGCTCCTGTGTCCATTGTAAACAGAAAAGACCAATTGAGTAATGGTCAACGGTGTGGAGGCCAAAAATGTAGTTATTAAGTCGCGGGATACGACAAAAAACCTACCTATTTTACTATATTGTACAGTACATGCATATATACACACAATTACTGCTACAGCCACCGGCCTAAGCTGTTATAGCTACGGTAATTCTATAGGCTCTCTCTTCCTACTCTCTCATACTTTATGCCGTTTGGCAAAGGTGAGAGAAAGGCTGAGGAGAGTAGCGTTTAGAGTAGAGTATAGGGGAAAGAAATGCTCGTGTAGAGAGTAAGTGTGTTATCTTTCTTCAGTGGCGTAACGGACGGAGGAACTAAGTAACTAATGAATTAACTATGTAAATAACTAACTAAAGAAGGAAAAAGCAGAATTATTATATGATATTTGAATGTCTCTGATATTATACGTCAGTCAAGTGCCATACGTGTTACACGCTTGGGCGATCATGTCTCGAAAGAGACATGACTGACTGGGCAGAAGATTATCCCGCAGTAGGTTGCCATTGCTTTCTGCGGTAGACTGGTTGCCGGCCAAGGCTATAGAACCCAATCTGTCCTGTTATTTAACCCATAACTGGAAGGAATAGGCGGATTAATACCTTTCCCAAGGGTATTTGCGCGTAAGTGAGTGCAACGAATTCAACTGGAATTTGAACTCGGCTCCACCCGATTTCTCGTTCCGAGCCGATATCCACTGCACCACAACGCACATCCGCACATTATACGTCACTTGTTTTAAAATAAGAAAAGATTTCCCTTGAATAGATATACTTGGTTTCCAAACATTTCTAAATATTTATATCACTGATATTATGCGTCACTTGTTTTAAAATAATATATTATTTCGCTTGAATAGATATACGTGTTTTTTTAAATACTGTAATGGTTTTCATTTCTAAATATTTATATCACTGATATTATGCGTCATTTGTTTTAAAATAATATATTATTTCGCTTGAATAGATATACGTGTTTTTTAAATACTGTAATGGTTTTCATTTCTAAATATTTATATCACTGATATTATGCGTCATTTGTTTTAAAATAATATATTATTTCGCTTGAATAGATATACGTGTTTTTTAAATACTATAATGGTTTTCATTTCTAAATATTTATATCACTGATATTATGCGTCATTTGTTTTAAAATAATATATTATTTCGCTTGAATAGATGTACGTGTTTTTTTAAATACTGTAATGGTTTTCATTTCTAAATATTTATATCACTGATATTATGCGTCATTTGTTTTAAAATAATATATTATTTCGCTTGAATAGATATACGTGTTTTTTTAAATACTGTAATGGTTTTCATTTTTAAATATGCATATCACTGATGTTATATGACACTTGTTTTAAATTAAGAAAATATTTCGCTTGTATAGATATAATTGTTTTCTATACAGTGAATGTTCATTTATTTTGACACCTGAAAATCGCTGATATGAGACATCAATTGTTTAAAAAAAAAAGACAAGTTTCTGCTTGAATAGATGACCTTGTTTCCTAAACCGTGTTCCTTCCATTCTGGAATATGATTATCATTGATAGTAAATGTCACTTGTTTTAAAATAAGAAAACATTGCGCTCGATTATATATCACTTTTTTTGAAAAAGATCAATTTCTCTTGTTTAATATCGTTGATATGAATGTAACTTGTGCTGGTGAGACTAGTGATATATCTTCAGGTTGCAGGTCTAGAACATTGTATGTAAATTTTGCTGGCTGTCCAGATCATATTCACCTCCTTTTGAATAAACCGACAAGATCATAAGAATATAAATTGTTATTTATTTCTATAAAAATATGCACAAAGTCGTGTTTTTGTGAAAACGACAAAAGATTTTCATTTATTATGAGAATACCCGAAATAACGAAATATTTATTGGAAAACCGTCAATGCGGAAAGTTTGCAATTTTCAGAAAAATATTTACACGCTATTGTTGTCTTGTTCTTCGTTTCAAATATTCACGATGTTACGGCCGTTATACTTTCCAGACTTCTTCAGGTGATTAGAATTTCTTACTGAACCATCTATTTTGTCCTCCACGAGTTTTATCAATCCCCTGTATCTCAATATCATTTACTTCGATTCAACTGAATATTTTGGAATTCTTTCACATCTCTTATAACTAGATATTGAAGTCACAACTCATTCTTTCAAGTCACTTTATTCAACCAAGGATGTTTTCATTGTTCCTGTTTCATCAAGGAAGATATGGATAACAATCCGAAATATATAAATATTATAAATAAATACAATACCTCATCTACTAAATAGAGTTACATATTCTGAGAAATTGGTTTTGCCTTTATTTTGAACTACATTTGGTGTATCAGTTCTATGTACATTTCCTAAGGCTAAATTTAGTTATTTCTTAAGCGCACTTATGGAATTGTCACGTTTCCATTTAATGACCTTCTGAACATAATGTTGATATTAATGCGATTATCATGATTTTTAAAGGTTGCATTAATCATAGTAAATAATTAATTATGCTTAAGAAAATTAAAGTTTAAAAAATGTCTTTTAAATCAATTCATTTCAAGCAAGGGAATTATTCCACTAAGACGTAAGTGATATGTAAGAGGCAAAGAGAATGATAAACCTTTGAAGGAAACGGGAATTCAAACCTAAGCAGAAAAAAAAATTCTAGTGATATTCAAATCTTCCTGAGAATATCTTCAATGACTGTTGTTTATATTTCAGAGTGGTTTCTCAATGGACTTTCATACAGCGAAACAGGCTTGTTTGTGGATGACTAATATATTATGCTCTCATTACGGCTGATCTCTCTAGAAAAAAAATAAACAGCGTTTCCCCTTCTGCGATATATGCATTGCTCTTTAGGAATGAATTGAGGTCTTTCGGTGATGGTTTGTGTATACACTGCTTATATAAAACACGATAAAATTTTTCTTCTTTCTATGATTCCATGCGACTATAGCTTACGGGGTAGCGACTCCCATTGACACCAAATCGGTCAAGTTTCGATCCCGGCTAGAAGCAAGTGGATGTGTCTAGCCACACTGATTAGCTGTGATACACTAAAACAGGCTTGTATATATATATATATATTTATATATATATATATATATATATATATATATATATACAGAAAGACATATATACAGAAAGATATAAATATCGATGTCAATACACAGTGGCAACAATACGTATCATGCTAAAATGCAATCTTGTGCTCTACAGATTACGTTTAAGCATGAAACATAGGGTTATATTCCTGATATTCAGCCCGTTATCCATTAAATGTTGCATGCAGGACGTATAAAAATACTTTTACAAAATTTGGGTGCGGGTTCCTTATAACAAAATCTAAAATGTGTCGACACCGTGTGGGTATATTTGGAAATATTCACCATCAATGACCCGATGGTTGCAGGTGTGCATTTTGAAGATTTGTTTTGAATTTAAGCTTAATAACTCAAAAACAAACGACTGGCGGTCATATTTCTATGGACATGTGTCTTCGTTTTGGTATGAATAACACGCTAGCAAACTTTGTCAAAGTAATTCTGATCTTCTCTCTCTCTCTCTCTCTCTCTCTCTCTATCTATCTATCTATCTATATCTATATCTATATATATATATATATATATATATATATACTAAAAATGCTTAGTCAATATATATAGCTGTACTTACATGTCTACTTCTTCTTCATGAGCGCGTGGGCCTTCAGGACATGTACTTACATGGTTTCACCTTCATGTGCCGTGTCCCGTCAGAACGTGTATTTTCGTGTCTTTTTCTTCTTCACATACCGTGTTCCTTCAGGATCTGTACTTACATGTGCTTATCTAAAAAACAGCAAAATGAATTTCGCCTGAGCTTATCCACCGCAAGATTTATACGAGAAAGGTAGGCACAGGTTTTCTCAGATATTATAATTCATACTAAGTTTTTAATTTTGCTTCAATGAAGAAAATTTTAAAACTAGAATCTTATCGAGAATAATTTCCGAAATATCGATAATCAGTGAGCGACACTGACGTTTGACAATTTCATTTTAAAATGATAAATGTTTAAATTTGCTTACATACCATTTACCTTTGAAATGGTGTCTGGCTGAACATATCTAGAGTCATCTCGAAACTAGTGGAAGGTCAGATATTGCATTATGATTAGTAAATAATTAAGGTTGCTTTCAAAAGCAAAATATAGGAAATCGTGTCCTGCTGAGAATAACGTTAGTGATCTTGATAAACAATAGATTCCATAGAGATTTGACAAACTACGTTTAGTCAATATCTCATTGTGCTTTAAAGAAAAAATGTTAAATTCATTCTAAGAATAACGTAAATATGTTAGTTATATTTGTTATAAAGTAGTGCTACAGATTTTCTCATATTACTAAAAACGTAAGACTGTTATTATAAGGAAAATCATAGACAGAAATTTGCAGACAATTCAGCAATTTTGTTATTTTAAATATAACACAGACTTTTGAATGTATACACAGAGCTTAGTTAGTAAATCAGACTGCTTTTTTTAAATAAACTTTTTAAAACTCCTTCTAAATCAATGTTATGAATTTTGATATCAAACATTGCTTCTTTTTGACAAAGTAAAAATTAACAGTTTTTTTTCCTATAAACTTTCAGAAATACAATATTATAAAATAATTTTAAGCTCAATCTTTGATATTCATGTTTGACTAGCTGATCAACGTTTAATATTTAAACATTCTCTCCTCAGTGCTGTGAATTTTAAACCAGCCACAATTCGCTCACTTTAGGGTAGAGTCAGATATAAAGTGAAGAATGTTAGCTAAATCATACATTGTGCATTTATTTCGATAGGATTCTCAGAGTTAGTTATTTAAAAATTGTTTATGTTTTTTATATAAAATATAATGATAAATTAGATATCAGATCAAAGTTAAATATCTTTGAGGTAAGATTTTATCGCAAAAAGAAATAATGTGAACAGGGAGTACCTTTATGATTAATAACTCACTCTTATAGCTCACTTCTAATACTGGGACCTTGACCAACCTGCTTTCAAATACTTTATGTATTTAATACGTCCAATATATTTTTTATTTTGAAGCCACATAAAGAATTAAAAAAATAGCTTTCAAGAATTATATGGATATACGCGTGAGCAATATATCATGTGCTAAGGGAAAGCGGGTTGTCAATCAATATACATTAAGTAGGGTAAAAATTTATGATGTTATTTTTTAATGATACTATAATAGTTTTCAGGAATTAATCTGAGAACTCTGTTCAAAATAATTGACATTTTATGCAAGAATAAACTTCGACAGACTCGTAAATGATACAGTCAGACTGTCACACCAGAAATGCCGAATTATCTGATTGTATAAAACACAAGATGGATTATAAGTCCGGGGTGATGAAATTATAAAATTCATTTGTTTCTCATTATGGAAAATTTTATTATTGGGAAAAAAGTGTTACCTTTATAAATTAATGAACTTCTTGTCTCCTATCCAAGCCCTTTAATACTAATCAGAAATTTATCGATTTTACACCTTCTGTTATTTTTTCCCCTTTCTCTCCCTTAAGACATTTAATATTGGGGGTTATTTAATGAAGAACGAATATCCAAAGAGTAATATATATTTTTTCGGATTTCTGTTGTTTTTTTTTTCTGAGACAGAAAAAAATAGACGAAATCCGGGAAAGAATTTGATTGAATTGTTTTTCGCCGGGAAATTTATTCCAACTTGTCTAGAAATAGTCAGACATTTTCAATGTCTGTAATAAACTCGCGTACATGTTTTTCTAACTAGACGAGATGGTTGAATAAATGTATTAACATGCCCTATATATGTTAATTTAAAGTAATATTAAAGAGTTTAGTTATTCAATACAGAATCTGAAACTATGTACACATTCGCTAACGCTTTCGCATTTTCAGGAAACGCGCGCACACACACACACACACACACACACACACACACACACACACACACATATATATATATATATATATATATATATATATATATATATATTGAGAACATATTATGGGAGAGAAGTATGAGAAAATTGAAAAAAACTTTTTGTGTAATGCGAAATTATATGATGCTTTTTGTTAAATATGTGTTGTGTTTAAATTATCCAACCAATAGATTTAGGTTTTATTTATTTCTGTTTATTTTTCCATGACTTTTGTTATTAAATATTCCACATTGTGAAAATAGAAGATCAGAGATAATTTTGAAATTTTGTAAGAATTTGGAACCAAAAATTTATCAGTTCCTCAATTTCGTTCGCACCCACGTTTAGTTGCATCAACGGAAATATAAATTTATTCCGACGAAGTTCTAAAGTACGAATCGTGTAAAGCAAAGCCTTTTTCCTGTTTTCATCATACTTGTTCCATTTAATATATATATTGTAAGAAAGGGAAAGAACACGTAGTTTATAACTCACTGTCAAGCATTTACTTTAATAACGAGTGCTCGATACAGAATAGAGCTTAATATTATAATAGTTGTTACAATGATTTATAAAATCATGGAATCACTATACAAACATTTTCATGTTTCACAGCAGAACCGCTCCTTTTTGGGTGACATGTTGAACTGAAAATAATATTTATTTATGTACAACTGAAAATAAATCTTATTTTCAATTCAACATACCACCCGAAGAGGATCAGTTCTGCTCCGAAACATGAAAATATTTGTATATTGACACTATGCTTTTACAAACCATTGTAGATACTATTACAATATATATATATATATATATATATATATATAAACACACACACACACACACATATATATATATATATATATATATATATATGTATGTATGTATATTTATCAAAAACTCATATTTGGAAACGATTTCATTAACTTTATAAAAACCGTCAGATTTTACTTTTTGAAAACCGTAAACATGGGATAGATTCTTTCAGACATTACCCTATTTTTCATTTTTTCATTCTCGAATTTTTAATTTGTTTTTTTTTGTGTTGAGAAAACAGATTACTATCAATAAGCCTCAGATAATATAATAAATAAATTCCGTAATTCATTCCTAAACCTTTACGAAAGTCTTGGAATTTTAGGTATCTTTTTCCCCAAAGAAAACATATATTTTTCTTATTTATATACAACATTTTTATTCTGTGAATAAGTTGAGCATGGAAATGATTCTTGATAGATATCAACCTATTTCTCATTCTGTCTTGAATCGATAACAATAAAATTCAACAGGGGACCGTCTTCTTAAATCCACGTATAACTATATAAGCAACACAAAAAATCATACATTAAATCCTTTAATTTTCTTTCCAAACTTATACGTCGCTGTAGAAGTTCAATCATATTTTGTTCATTATTTTTTGTAACGTTTTGGTGAACGTTTTCTTCATCGGTAATTCAATAGCATTGGTTTTGTAACGTTAATCTGAAAATAAATTTAGTAACTTGCTATTATAATATATAATATTTTGTATCTTCGAGTTAACGTACTAACGAATCCTTTGATAAAACGCAATAATGCTGGAAAACATTGGAAGCATCCGGAAGACAGAATATCAGAATGTCCTTAATACAAAATTACTGAATACCGAAATACACACGGACACACTCAGATTTCTGTCAGAGAGTTTTATATATTAATATATATGGTCACATGATCCAAGTAACACAATCCATTCAACAGATACTTTTGTTCCGCGTTCGACCACACGTGTTGGTATAAACACTATCTTCCATCTTTTGTTCTAACGTTTAGTAAAATAATCAGTTGGAACAAATTTCAATACAACCAAAATGTTTAATATATTTTAACTCATAACCGAATTCTAGGTATTTCACTCTAGTTGATACGTACTTATTACCTTTAATTGTCTTGAAAAAATTGACATGAAATAATTTTTTAGTTTTTGAGACCTTTACTCGAAGCAAGATTTGAAAAATTAAACATTTTTCTAGTTTAGCCAAATATTTCTAACTGAATTTTGGTTGAGTACAAGAATAACGTCTTATGCTTTCGGTGCTGCGCTGACTTTGGAAAATTTGATATTTACCCCAAGACGATTGATTTGGCAAATCGGCAGGAAATAAACCTGACCTCAGTGCGTCGAACAATCATGGATGATCGTGTGAAAATGTCATGGATAATAGCATCATTGAGAGCATTTAACATGAACGATTGACAAAGATTAGAGATATTAAATTGTGGGAAACCAATGGCATAAACAACCGACACTCATATTAAGCTAAGTCAGAACTTTTCAATCTTTCTCGTGTAAGTTTTCACTTTAATAAAAATGTAATCGCAATTCAGTGATTTTCAATTGATTTTCAAAAAAAAATAAGAGGTGACACACTCCATGTGCCATGCCACTCCAGAAATAATTAATCGTATTCCCACAGATGACGCCTTACAAAGAAAATAGCACCTTATTCTTATGCATACATTTGCATCCCGCACAATTACTTCAGTATTTCCTCTTTATATTGTAAACAAAGTTCTTTTTCGTGTCTAATATCAGCCATTTCATTATGTTCTCGTTAAAGTCATCGATGGTAAAACAGCAATTTAAAATTCATGCAAAGTCGAAAATGCTTAGAAAGCTCTTCTATAATACTGGTCTAATGACCGAGTTAGCATAATGATTCGCGAAAATCTGTCAGTATTACGCTGTCAAAATAATTTAAATACTTCGATAGTGATGTAATGAATATGGAATGAATATGCATACACCTTGGTTCCTCCTCACAGTAATGTGACAGGCTGATGTCAACAAAAACTACAGACGAAGGAGAGGTTTAGAGGTCTTCGACTAGAGATTCACATCCATAGGTCTACCGCTAGAGGTCTACAGCTTTTCAACTACTGGTCTACGACTATTGGGCTACGTCTAGTGACTACGCCTACGTCTCATAATACTGCAGAAGACAAGAACTCTCCATTATGTCTATTTACTAGATTGACCTACCCGGGTGCATTTTCCTAAACTGCTTAACTACCACGAATTATATATATATACATACCTATATATATATATATATATATATATATATATATATATATATATATATATATATACCTTTCCAGAACATATCATGTAGTTTCTCCATATTTCATACCATCCCAGTGTTTAAATTTTCATATTATCATTGACCGAATTTCTTTTTATTGCAGTGTTCATTCTTGTTGATTTTACAGAAATTTACAGAATTTTTTACAGACCTTACAGAACTTGGAATTCATTTGAGGTATCCGCTTCATTCATTCAATCCTTACCTAAAAATTTCTCATTTTAATATCCAACACCTGAGAGGAATATTAGGTATTTGCAATTATTGAAGCAGTAGTATTAAAGTACACAATCTCACAATTCTTCAGGTGTTTATTTTGTTTACGTGTATAGACTATGATAAAAAATTAGGCCATAAAAGCCGTACCACTACTGCTTGAGATATTCAAATTATCAGGTAAAATTCATAGAGTATAGAATAAAGAAATGAAAATATTTAATATCAATCCCTTTACGAGGGTGGGCTGAAGTTTTCATGGGCTGATTATGAAGGAATTTTTCTTATTAATAACTGTATTGTTTCTTCCTAGGTAATATGACACCTTACTTGTCAAAGAAGACTGATTAACCTATTTATCAAATAATTCCCCAATACTGCCATACGGGTTCACAACCAAGTTTTTTTTTTCATGTGGGTTACTAATTGTAGTCGACATCCGAACAATAAGGAGGATTTCAGTATCACATTTTTGCCTTTAAATATTTCAACTAAAGTCATGTGCACTGGAAATTTGTCCTGAAGAAATAAGTTACCTTTCGTCAGTTTTCCCTGGATATTTGGTCTCGGTAGCCTTCCATAACAGCAAATTGACATCGTCCTCTTCATTGATCGTCTGGCTTTTATGAAAATAGTGAATACACTACATTTAGCGTTCAAATACTTTCTTTTCTGCAAGCAAGACGATCCTGGCCTTCTTTAGGGTAGATGAGATGGAGTGTTTACACCGCGTGAATTTTCTTGTTTTTTCTTGCTCTAAGTGATAAACCCAACAATCATTTTTGATCAGGAAACTTTCTAGGAAACTATATGGATCTATCTCAAACAATGTTTGATCATCTTGTGAACTGATCAACATGGTTTTATAAGGTTGCAGAAGATGTTGATCTATCGAAAAGTAACTTTCGTCATATCAAGTTCATTGCGTAGAATATCATAACCTCCTTTACAGAATATGTTAATAGTACTGACTATTTGATAGTCGATCGCCTGTCATCTATCATGTGCTGAACACGGTCTATGTTTTTCCCTGTAATGGCAGTTTCTGGATGCGAAGTGATGTTTAAAACTCTGTCTTTTTCTCATAAATTCAGCTGCCAGATGTTGTGCTGTCGATAAAGCTGAAGCTTTATACCCTAGGGTAGCAACCATATTAGCATGAATATTCGTTATGGGGGATAAACCATTTTTCTGCATGTACTTGATAAAACCATATTCAAGATTTTATTGCTCTAAAATGATTCCTTCATAGTAAGCCTGTATAATATTCGGCTTACCCACTTATTCCTGACACGCACAAGTTATGCATTTGGGCAGTAGTATTTTTATCTTTTTGCGTACTAAAATGTTTCTTTATTCTTTGTGTTTTAATGCGTTCAATAAAAAGTGCAATGTTGTTATGTCACAAAAATCGAAGGCATTGCAAAAACGGTATTCACTAATTAATTTCCTGTAGGATCATATTTCTCTTCACAGTTGTTGATGTGTCGATACGTAGTTATCCGTACAAACAAAGTCTTTTCTAAATATGAGAACCGGGCTCAAATATCACGATGAAAGATTTGTCAGTGAGGTCATTTCTTGAATTTATAGGAATGCCGAGATGATCATTGACAATTGTTTGAAAACAATACCAAAGATTGATCTAAACATTTGACATATGTTGAAATTAGAAATTAACTGTTTTTTTGTAGGAGTTACTTGATACACCACAATGCCAAGTTTTATCCATTTTCAAAAGTAGCCTCTTTTTGCAAACTTCTTTGAACCGTCAGAGATCAGTTTATCATTAATGATACAATGCTGTTAATGAAAAGAGTTGAAATAAATGCATGCAAGATTTCACGGCGCTATCGCCCCGACTTCCTACTCCGCCAGATAGGATTTTATCTCACTATGAATTACTCACATCCCGGGTCAGAAAGTTATTAAATCTGTCAACTGTTATCGCATGTAGATTGTGGAACATTGGACATCATCTCGGAATTGGAAATCGGAGAGCGTGTTCGATTTCAAGTTGAATTCGCCTCATTCTTTCATTCGCAATTGGAAAACTATTAATCCATCTTTTCACACTTCAGTTGTGGGTTAAATAGTAGGATATATTGAGTTTTATTGCCTTGGTTGGGAACCAGTCTACAGCAAAACGAAATGAGAACATTCTTTTTGGAAAAGCTTCTGTATAATCAGTCGTGATTCGAAAGCGTGTATCACGTATGACACTTAAATGACTGACTACTTTTTTGCGGCAGACATATTCTGTTTGTCATTATTTTGGGATAAGCAGTGTTTCGATTTATCTAGTTCTTTAAAGTATTCAGTATTTGAAACGTTAAAACCATCAGATGAAAAAAACATCTATAAGAGCAATGCTCTATTCCTTACAAATTGGATGAAAACACATAAAATATTTCGCCATATACTAAATTAATACATGCGTATAATCTATATATCAGTGAGTCTGTGTGTGACTGTTACCTATGTACACCTACATTTTTTAAACTTCGCCATTCAAACTTTTTAGGGACACATATCTACAGGGAAGCCTGGTCGACACATATTTTTTGAGTTTAAGTTCAGCAATTTTCCCTTTCACACTTTTGGGCCAATGGAGCCGATTCTTTACATTTGCTCCGTAAAACATCTAAGGTCAAAGATGGTTGCTAAATTCACATGTGTCAAACGCGACTAAAATATATTTTATTTAAAAAAATGAGCCTTATACTTCAATTTTTCCGACGTTTTAAAATTTCATTTGTCCAACAAAAAAGTGTGAATACTTTTCCCCATAATTTTGAAAAAAAAAAAGGAATCATTTAAAAAAAAAAGTGTTTTTAAACAAAAACAATATATGTAAAAAAAAGTGCCAATGGTTAATTTAATTATTTAAGTCTTTTTTTTTTCAGATTTAATATTTCATACTTCAGAAATTAAAATGTGAAAAAATGAAGCTTTTTTTCGCTAAATATTTCATGCAGGAAGTTAACTGTCTGTAATTTGTGTGGCATTAATGATACATTTTCCTTTAAAACTAAATGTCTACATTTTTTAATATTCTTCAAAAATTTCTGACCTGAGAACGGAATAATTTTTATATTTCTAAATAAAAAAAATGTAAATATTTCCCCTGTAATTTTGAAACAAAAACAAACGCAATGTTGTTTACAATGTCGCACAAAACATTAAATCAGGTTTGTGCAAAACAAAAGAAAATATATTTTAAATGGAATTTTTGAACAATTTTGAAACAAAAAAATTTATATAATTATTTTTTATATAATCGAATTTTAAAGGAATTTATCCATTTAATATTATAAACATTTAACTAACAGCCTCAGCTCTTTTTTCTAACTTTCAATTAATGATTTTCATGTACTCCTTTCATTGGCATCTTCTACTATTAAAATGTTCTGTGTTGCACGGGCAACAAAACACACAGTTTATTGTCAGTATAAGTTCGAGATTATTCTAAAGTACTTTTTGAATATGATGAAGTTGCTGAGATCAGTATCAAGCTTTTCAGAGTACTTTGTTGAACCCATTGCGTTGTCTATAAAACATAGGTACTCATCCTTCTATATTTGTATTGTTCTTTCTGATAAATTTAAAGCATAAGTATCGCGTTCCTTGTTACCGTGTGTTTGACGAACCTGCACTGTTCTTCTATCGATAACTTGTTTCTGCAGTGTACTCTGTTCATCAGAATATGGATGACAAATATTGCTATTGTTGGGGATTACCCCTTTTACATAAAATAATGGACTCGCCTGATGTCTACATATTATACTGCCTATACAGAGAACAATATCTGCAAAAGTGTAGTAGTAGTAGTTTTACAGTTGCTTATTTGGTCAGTAAGTTGATACAGAGTAAGTTGGAGTTGTTTCGATATGGACTCATTACCTGGACATACTATTTCACTGCAAGAGTGTATATATTGATTTCTACTAATAGTATACCTGAATTGACTAACCCGTGTTACAGTTTGTATATTTTTGTTCAATATAACTTATAGTAGGTAAGCGTTCTTTTGAAGGGTAGTAGCAAATTGTTGAAGATTAACAGAATTTGGCCTCGTTGTAGATAGCCCACTATGTCATAAAGAAAGGTTATAAACCAAGAAAAGCAAATTGAGTTGAGAAATAACATTTTATATATACACATATCAATTAAGGTTCTTACAATTAAAGTAATCCTTTAAATATGGGTCCAACGGACGTTAAAATGTTCATAGCAATAAAATGCTGAAAAGAGAACCGATGCTTAGGTATGTGGGAGCGTTGTAAGTAAGGAATGTCTTTGATGTATCCGCTCCTTAGGTCAGTAAGTAGTTTTGAGACAGCAAAGAAGGAAAGGAGAGGTAGGGCGACGAGCATAGTAAGTCGCTTGAGGTCGGTCACGGGGAGATACTAATTACTCTAGTCTCTCTCGAGTCAGTTTGTGTGAGTCGGTCTGTCTGTCTGTGCGGCGATGCTTTTTGTATCGGCTTTTTATTTCGACTTTTTGGATCGCAGCAGATCATTTGGGAATTCACACCCGTATTTGATTCTGAGCTTCTCATTAGCCTATAAATAAAATTCGCGTTGGCTCGCTAACTGGAATTTAATATTTAATTAATTTTTAGTTTTCAACCGGAACATCTGCGTTGATCCGGTTGTGCACCGACTAGTTTTGGTCATTTACATTTTGGTCGTGAGAGTGCAAACATCAGGTCACTCGCTTTTGCTCGGTCGGTATCACCACAAACGTATATTTTTTATCTTTTGTTACTTATTATCTTGTGTGGTTTCTCATCCAGTATCCACAACAGTTATGTGGATCATTAAGCTGATTGTGCAGTGGAGTTTACATTCATTTGCACTTGATTCTTAGAAAGTGCTATGAAAATTGATCGGTTTCGGTATTCCGGTATATTGGCACTGTTGTAGATTTCATATAACATTCCTGTAATTCTGCCTACGCCGAAATTTATAAGTGTCAGCATCTCTATTACAATGACCCCTGGTCATGCTGCTTAGTTTCTATAAAATTTGGCCAGTGCAGCTTCCAGTTATTTAATTAAATACTTCTGATCTATCCGTAGTTCTTTGTATTGGCGGTTGTTTTCACTCGATGTTGAAGGGTTCTTCTATATATTTGTCCCATCGCTGAAGTATTTTTCTTGGATTGTATTATCCTTGGATTGATATTCGTTCTATTGCTGACTTTCTCTTTTTTCCTATTAGTTTCCTTATCAATTTCTGCACATTTGTCGTTGAGTCAATTTTCTTTAGCTTGTCTGCATTTTTCCTTATTTCCTTGTGTAGTTTCCTGTATTTTGTTCGATTGTTTTCTGTCTCATTTACATCATTTCAAGAATCTCATCAGTGATCCATTTATTTTTCATCCTACGTCCGTTTTCATTTGAAATGATATCGTTTGCTGTTGTCACTTAGTGCGTCTCATCTCGTATTTTTTACACTCTCCGTATATTTTCGTGAAGGTTCGACTCGTTCACAATTGAAGTCTGGGTGATGCGTTCGGCTTATTTAGTTTCCGAAGTTTTATCCTTAGGTTATATATAACTGGGAGGGGGTCTCTTCCGCAGTCGGAACATTTATAGGTTCTGTAGTGAAAAACTGCATTCTTGAATTTCTTGTTGATAGTTATGTTGTCGACTTGGATTTTTCTTTCTCCTTGGCTTTTCCTTGTTTATAGTCCTTTTCGGTATATTTAATGTGAAATAATCTATCCGAACTTAATAAGTACTAATATTTGTTAAATAAATCCTACATGGTCTCTCTTTTTATTTTCTATCGAATTTTTCTGATTTTCAAAAACAATGTTTTACCGCGGGAGAAATATTGTGTCGAAACTCTCCTAAGTTCTTGTTTTTGTTGTTTGTTATTCATTTGTTTGTTTTCAGGATTGTTTAACGGTTTCAAAAGAAAATGGTTTTGCCTGTTTAGTGGAAATAATGTTGCTGGAGATAGTCCTGCAATTCTGGAAAGCTAGCACACATCTCTCGGTTATCCTAAAGATAACGCTCTTTGTAAAACGGTTACAAAGAGAGCGAGAGACAGGGAGAGACAGAGAGAGACAGAGAGAGGAAGCACCCTGGAAATTAATTGTTTAAACGCATGATTATTATTAGTAGTAGTAATATCATCATAATTATGTGCTTCAAAATCTTGTTACCTGGTCGAATTATATTTTAATTCAATTTTTCGCATAATAAACTTCTTGTATTTTGTTTCTTTGTTGCACTGAATGCCTATTTGTATTTCATACGAATATCAGTTTACTGTATTGTATAGTGGCAAAGAATTAGAAATCGGATATCACAGTTCGAATTCCAATCGAGTTCGTTGCGTTCACTTAACAACATATACATTTGTAAAGCTATGAATCAATCACCTCTTCTGAGGTAAGGGTTAACTATTAGAAATTTTTTTTGAAAAAATAATTGTTATTCAAATACAAATCTTTAATTTGATATTCCTGTCCCTAAAAATTAATAATACAATCCAAAATTATGTTTCGGCTTTAATTAACCGAGAATTAGTTGATGAGAAATAAAAATAATCAATACATTTTGTAAGAAAATGAATGCAACAAATTCGACCAGAATTCGAAATTTGAAATCTGTTTCACAATTTCACTTGCAAAGTCGCTAACCATTACGTTGCTCACATATCGAACACGAGAATATAAGACTGACTTTTAAGACAAAAGTTATTTCACCCTTACGTTCAGTTTAGTGATTTATAGGTATTTTGACTTATATATAATCTGTAAAGTTTGTCGAAGTTAAGTTTCTATTTTGGGCATACAAACTATTATGAAATGATTGTGCAGAACATGCAATTTATTTACTATTTACTTTGGTGGAAAAACTTTATAATCGAAATCACATATGCAATATTACTATAACACTGTCCTTAATAGTCGCCTGCAGTGTAGATTATTTTCCATTTTTAGGAAGATTATTTTGAAATTGTATCCAGCAAAATAGATTGAAATAAATTTCAATATTTTTCACCAATAAGTTTTCTACTGTACATACTGATTTTTCAAAACATATGTATGCTAAATTTAAAAATTCTCTGAATAAAATAATTTCTTACTCAAATCTGTAGATGAACAAATCATTACGCTAACAATAGAAAATAATTATTTCAAACAACAAATATTGTCTTTCCAGTATTCAACAAATCGTAAGATAAACTCAGCAACGTAGCAAAGAATAAATCTCAATAAAAATCAAAACAAAAATGACACACAGAATAACAGAGTTAAATTTACTGGGACACATAATAAGGATAGAGGGTTTCGGGAATTTGACACCCAGAGAACATAGTGAAACGGGTAGAATAAAAGGCGTTCTACCGAAGAGCTTATTTGAAGAGATAGTCTGATGGGACCAAAAAAGAGATAACAGATGAACAAACGTTGATAATTTATATGGAGTGTCATGATCGCACAAAATCTGCAAAGTCGCATCATATAAAAGATGAAAGATGATGAATTATACATGTGTGTAGAATAATTATAATACAGGAACTGAATTTTATTACTAACAATATATTCTCTCCAGAAATTTGACAATCACTCTCAGCCTGTTTAGAATATGGTGCCTTCGTCGTCCCTTCCACACCCGATACACAATTACTACATTCACCGTCAGATGTGTACGAGGGACTTGTCGAGATTGTCTTGTATGGTGTTTTATATATTTATCTTTCCCAATTCTCGTTCTCACTCTTGTAGTATTGTAGGTTTTCAGTTTGAGTTTTGTTTAATGGCATACCAACACCTCTGTGGCTTATTGAATGCAAAAAAATGGGGTTTTAATGTATTTTGTAATGTTCGGTTATAATGAGAAGGTTGATTTAGTCAGATTTTAATGAAAATATGTTTTGCTTTTATTCTATTTTATTGTAGAAAACAGAAAATGATTTTGCGTTTTGTATTCAACAATGCTTTGTGGAGAATATTTTTGTCCTTCAAAAATGTGTTATAGTAATAATTTTTTCTTTAAAAATCTATTGTTGGTAATATTTTTTCTTCAAAAATGTATATTTTTCTGTAAGAGACTATTCTTATATATTTCTATAGACGTGTGTTTTTATACTTTCTTAGTGTTTTGACCCAAGTTTGGGAGTTACCTATTTGCCTATAGTTGGGACTCTAACAGGCGCTACCACTCCGGGGACCTGGGAACAGCAAAAGGTGATTCTGTGCTCCTCACAACCTCCCAATTAGAGGCCTTGCTGCCGGATGCAGTTTACCGTCATGCCCATGATCGTACGTGTAGGGTCACGTACACCTGAATTCGGTGAACGGGAAAAACCAAAGGTCAAATCTGAACCTGGCTTCCTTTGACAGTTTTGCGTTATATTTGGAAGTAATGCTTATTTATGTACAACGTGCGATGTATAAATCGCCAACTAAATTTAGCAAAAATGAAAATAACATTTGTTGTGGTGTCTCCCCTTTGTATATGATAATGGACTCGACAGAGTAAACATATACTCCTGCCATAGTGAGATACGTCAGGTGCCATACAGTTGAGAGTAATCATAGAAATACTTACGAGTTATCAGAGAGTACTGGAACTTTTACGTAAGTTACTGAGAGATACCGAAGTTACCCAGAGATTACCGCATCAGAAGCCAGATTAGCTATGAGCTCCACTCAGCTAGAATAATATACACAGATAAACTGTTTCTAACGACTTCACTTCAAGAATTGTATATATTTATTTTTTACTAATTTTATTCCTTGATTTACTAACCTGCGTTCAACTTTGTTTATTACGTTCGATATAACCTACTTTTCTATCTCAATATCTGTTTTTGTTGTTCATTATTTTGTGTGGTTACTTACCCGTAATCCCCAATAAAATGGCAACGGACTCGAACTCAGGTACATGTACATCGCCACGACAATATCTCATTTTAACAAATATATTTACTAAAGTTACGCAAAATATTTTACCATACGTAAGAGTAACGTTATCCAATAAAATCACCATTGACTCCAACCACGGCCTCAAGACTTAAGACGCCTTCTGGACGGTTTCCTTGTTTATGTTGGTGAATATTACCATAATCCTTGCCATCAGTTTACCTTTGATGTTACAATATATTTCGTTGGTGTCTTGCTTATCTTCGCCTCACACATAATAATCAAGTAGGGTTTCAATCTGGGGAGTTTGGTGACCAGCTTAAATGCAGATTCTGTTGCAGAAATTGTCTGACAGCCATGACTGAGTGTTTGTGTGGTATGGTACAAAATACAGTTGCCAGGAACATTTTTGTCTAGTAGGATAGCACTACCACCTCAGGATAATGATGCATACGGCCATGTTAAATTTGAGATCAACATCCACAAATCCGGAGTTCTTTTCTTATTAGAATGATCAAAGTTAGTTATCCGATCTGCCTTACATTCCTAATCCCCACTATCAGACTCATCCAGCTCTTTCTTAAATCCTCTGAAATGACTTCAGGTTGATATATAAAGACTCTCAAATGTATCTGTTGTAGTTTCCGGCGCGAATGATATGTAGAACATTATACTGTTTCTAAATTTCTGCTGAAGTGAATTCTTCATCGTGCACTTGTCTTACAGACGGTTCACAACTGACCGTTAAATAACTAGTCGTATGTGAAATAAAAAAGCTATCAACTTGCAATTAAAATATAAAATGTCCCACCCTTTTACAGTTAAACAAATAAGATGTAACCGTAAATTCTACTCCAACAGCTTCTTTTCTCGCGCTTCCCGCCTGTGGAACTCCCTTCCACAAGTCTGCTTTCCCGACAGTTACAATCTCCAGGTGTTTAAATGTAGGGTCAATAGACACCTCCTATCACACTAACTCCCAACTATTCTCACAACACTCTCATCTACCCAACCCTCATTCTCGGTATCCTCACCCGCCTATCACCCACCCTCTGTCATTTCCTATATTTAACCAGCCTTTCTCCACTCTACGTAGCCCCCTGCACAGTGGTGGCGGTGACATGCCTTGCTCGGGGTGAAACGCTTATAAAAAAAAAAAAAAAAAAAAAAAATGGTGACACGTACTACATCCTTTATAATACCACTAGTATAATGTCATATCAAGTCGATGCCTTCAAATCTATAATGAATATTAAACACATCATTCAATGAAATATATAATTCAAATCTTAATTTTGTAAAGGTACCGAATTATTGATTTACCTTATTAAAATGATTCCGAATACTAATTTGTTTTATTATTATTAATTTTATCCAAGCTAATTTAAACATAAACACATAACGAATAAAAATTTACAAATATCTATCTGATATAAAATTAGTTTCTTCTAATTTAAAAGCAATTGTGCAAGATTATTTATAATATTGATAAAATAAGATTAATTAAAGAATCAGCCACCACCTTAAATTCTCTTATTTCTATATTGTATACGTGTTAAGTGTAACAAAAGGAAAAACAATGATTGACCAAAACTCAGCGATAAATCACAGACAAATATTTAATTTACAAAACACACCAAATAAAATATTTACAAATATACAATTATTTTGCATTCAAAATAAGAAACAAAGAGTTTACTACTGGCGAGTGGTCTGAGGAGAGAAAGGGAAGGTAAAGTGTCAAGTATCTTTAACCTGTTAAGTTGGCGTAAAGTTAAGTGCTATACTTTTTGGAAATCCTCAAATTAATATATAAGGGATAATTCATAGTTCGGTCAATGAAAGAGTCAAAAATATGCATTTACCCTTTTTTGTTCCATGAGGTTTACTTTCAGGTTTTAATTGGTCGGCAACTTTTCTTATAGATTATTTTGGCTGGATATAGATCCTTAAATCACAACCGGAGTTGATAACAACAGCAAACCCTAGTAACAATTAACTACTCACTGTCCAAAACCTATTTTTATAGGAGCTAATACTTGATATACATACTTCTAGAACCTTTCAAATTCTCTAGATTCTATTGGAACATTCTGGCATCTTCCAAACTTTCTATTTCTAATTTCCTTACTTTTACGACTACTTCATCAATTAAACACTTCTTGGAATAATATTTAAGGCACAATACAATCCATTACTAGAACTTTTTATGCATTATTAATGTTAATTTTATATATAAATGCATCTTCGTAAGAATATTCAAAAGTTTAATCACACTGCGATTCGACTTAAGCTTATGCTTACAATCCAGTTGTGCAGTGCCTTTATAGAATAATAGTTCTTCGTAGCATCTAGAAAATCTCTTACAAAAGAAAATCAACGAAATGAAGGCGTCAGTGATAATAAAAAAACATGAACTGCAAGAAGAAAGAATACATGGCTGTTAACAAAATAATGAGCTCAAAATGCAAATTACATATCGCAGATACCAAAAACAATCACAAAAATTTAATGTCTGGGAAATGTTCCACTGCGACACTGAAATCCAAAGATGCATTTGCTAGCAGAAAAATACCTCCTACAAGATGAACAGAGTATTAACAAACATAAAAGTTGGTTCGAAACAAAAATGTATTGAAGTGTTGCGTAATGTCCGTCTTCATATATGGCATTGAATACTGGGCAAGATGAAGAAAAGACTTGAAGCAAAAAAAAGTATTTCTACAGAAGGGTGATGAGCCTACCATGAGCCCAGCAACGACGAGGTTTTGGACAAAACGAAAACAAACAAGAAACCTATACTTAAGATCAGGAAGAGGCACTTAACATTTCCACGGAATATAATGAGCAAGGAGAGTTTGGAAATGTTTAAAAGCTTGGGATTATATAAAATATTCAATAGAAATACAATTAAATGAAGTTATAGCTGCACTAGTAAATTTAGAAATTTACATAAACAAAAAGCCAGAAACTTGAAAAAATAACGTTAAACATTATATTGTTAATAAAGAATCAGCCGTAGGGAAAAACACAAATACCCACTTAAGGGACGTTGTAAAACAGAAGTTTTTTACAAAGCAGAAGTACAATGATACAGACGAACATAGAAAAACATATTAGAGATCCACAATAATGTATTTTAAAAAATAGATAGAAAATCTCACGTCAACATTCAAGCTAAAATAATTGTAACAAACTGGCTAGTAACGTGTAAGAAATAAAAGGAGAAATTACAGATCCTGATATAACATGGAGGATTATAAAAAAGCCGAACCTTAAAACGGGGATATTGTCTGCTGATTGTGCCAAGAAGGAAAGTTAGCCATAATATTAAAAATAATGTATTATGATATTAAAAAATTGTATTATGATATTGCTGTGGCGGACCTATCCATTAAAATAGTAACTCAACCTGAATAAATACCATGTGACTAGTAGTTACCGGAGTGCACCAGCCTGGTACAAGTCAGACATCTATAGAGTGACTTACAGCACAGACTTTGATATCCGACACCGCTTGCTCGTCAGACAGACGAACAAGCTGTCATATTGCACCTTTACTCGTTATTTTGTTAATACAATTGTTTACACTAATTCCGTGTTCCTGTTTTTTTATTTTTTTATCCCTTAAACAGGGTTACAAGACTAGCGACGAAGGTTTCGAAAAAGAAATCTACGTGGGAACCAGACAGAAAAAAGAAGAAAATTACTTTTAGCCAGTGTCTACAACACTGGTAACGAAGGATATTTAACGAACTGCACGTGAACAGAGATATTTTTTCCCTAGCTAGGGTTTACAACACTGACGACGAAGACCTGAGCCTTCACGGACAAACCCCACAGCATCCCAGTGTCTTACAAACACTGCCTGACTAAGGAGTTTTCAGGCGAATGAATGCGTTTTTCACGAAAAAAAAATCAATATCACACAACACTGTTTACGAACGAACTTTTCGTCGGAGTATTAACTTAATTCAGTGTTATAACACTGACAAATAACATACACAACCCAGGAGTGTTTATTGTTTTTTGTTGTTCACGGGATTCCAGGAAAAAAAGAGTAAAGGAAACAGTAAGTCTGACGTTTTCCTTTCTCATTCAATAAAAATATTAAGGAAAAAGATATCTCAATACTTATTTTTGTAAAACAAAAAGTGTAAACCTGTCTTTACAAAATTACGACTTTAAAGCGGGTAAAGACAAAACAAAAACTAATTACTGTTTTTCTCCCCTCAGTTGTTCAACCGAAAAAAAAGAAAAACAAAGCTTTTTTTTCGTACGGCATTGAAAACTTAGTTCAACCGAAAACTCATAACACGTACCCACTTTTTGTTCTGTTTAAAAAAATAGAAAATTGGAAGAGTTAAAAAATACGTTTACTCAATTTTTAAAGCTACAAATGGAACAGCAAAAAAACAAAAAAACGCAACAGCTTCAAAAAGGACAACAAGAATTTCAAATCAAACAGCAAAAAAATGGGACGAAGCACAAGCGCAGTTACTTGACTGTCAGTAACGTTCAGAAGAAAGACAGCAACAAATTGAAGGGTAAATTTTGGTTTTAGGTAACAAAAGCTTTTTTTTATCCCTTAAAATTTTTCAAAAATATCCTTATTTCTGTGCAAATGTATATGCTGAACTCCAATCAACCAATAGATATTTTAGAAACCTACATTTTTTTATGTTAACGATCAGAAAAAAAATCGAACTTCTCGCTCTTTTTGTCACCTACAACTATCTCAATCAGAAGACATTCGATGTGGTATCACTTTAAGCGTGGGAAGTTAATTTCAGCCTATTTCGCTCTTTTATTGTAACTTACTACGCTATTTTTTGGTACTTAATTTCAAAAGAAAGTTTATTGCGTGTACTTAATTTCAGAAGAAAATTAACTTTCAAATGTATGAAAAAATGTGATCAGTGCAGTTTAATTAATCTTCACATATATTGCGTGTATTTGCGTGTTTTTTTTTTCTTTTTTTTTTGGTAGTTAATTTCAGAAAGTTAACTTTCAAATATAACAAAATAAGTGTTCAAGTGTAGTTGTAATTAAACTTCAAAGATATGAAAATATGAAAATACTTATAAATTATAAATAATAAATAGAACAGAATAAGAAGTACAGTAAAGCATTTTGAAAATAAATCAATAATTAGTAAAGGAAGTTAAAAGTTAAAAATTGGAAAAAATGACATTGACAATTTTAAAAAATGTAGTAGTTTTCAGAAAGTTGCGTGTATTTGCGTGTTTCTCTCCATTTCTTTTGTACTTAATTTCAGACTTTTAATCTTCAGAAGGAAGTTAACTTTCAAATATATGAAAATAAATAATAAGTGTATTTCTTTAACCTTAAAGTTAACTTTCTCAAAAAATCCATATTCTCATATATTTGAAAGTTAACTTTTGTCTGAAAAAATGAAGTAAAACTACACTTGTCACTTATTTTCATATATTTGAAAGTTAACTTTCATCTGAAATTAAGTACCAAAAAACAAAGGAAAAAAATACACGCAATATATTTGAAGGCTAATTAAACTACACTTATCACTTATTTTCACATACTTGAAAGTTAACTTTCATCTGAAATAAAAAAAAGGAAAAAAAACGCAAATACACGTAATGCATTTAAAGGTTAAAAACTACACTTATAACTTATTTTCATTCATTTTAAAGTTAATTTTCTTAAAAACAATTCTGTATTTTCATATATTTGAAAAAATTAAGTAAAACTACAATATTCACTTATTTTCATGTATTTGAAAGTCAATTTTCTTCTCAAATTAAGTACACGCGACGTTTTTAAATTAATTACCAACACAAAAAGGTAAAAAAAAAACTCGCAAATACTGCAACTTTCTACTGAAATTGAGTACCGAAAAAATAAATCGCGTAGTAATTACTTCATAGACTTTTCATTAAAGAAAGTAATTAGACCGAAATTAGCTTCCTACGCCTAAATTGATTCCGCAGCGAATATCTTCTGATTGAGATTTTTTTGGTAGTTAACATAAAAAAATGTAGTTTTCTTCAATGGTTGATTGGAGTTCAGGATATAAATTGGCACAAAAATAAGGCAGATTTTGGAAATATCTGAAGTATTAAAAGCTTTCGGGACCTAAAACCGAAATTTACCAAGTGAAGAACCATTCTCGCAAGCCTCAGCAAACAAGTCAAAGGCAGAAAATAATGCCGCATTCTTGCAGGAATCTATTTGGAATGCAATAGTTATATTCTGTTACGTGACAGATGAGGACAAAATGTTTGCTGCTTACTATAGAAGGTATGAAGATTTATTCAGTATAGATTGTAAAAATTGGACTGATCAGAAAAAAGATCACATTTTACTACGTAAATTAGATACCGTAGAACATAAGTTTGTGGATTTTATCCTCCCGAGAAAAACCTCTGAGCTAATTCTTACCAACATCGTAAAACTCATTACCGAACTCTTTAGTCTAAAAAAAAGTGGAAATGCCTAAACCTTGTAAAAAAGGACGAGGAAGACTTCTTTACTTACGCAGCGTTGGTTAATAAACACTGCGATGAATTCCGGTTATCAGAACTCAGTGCAGACAATTTCAAGTGTTTAATATTTGCACTAGGGCTTACGTCAAGTAGAGACTCAGAAATTAGACGTCGTGTACTAAGCTGTAGAATAAACCAAACCTGACATTACAAATGCTGACAAAAGATTGTCAAAGAGTAGAGATCTTAAAAAAATTCAAAAGACATAGAAGACATTGAAAAGACATCACTCAGGTAGAGAAAGAATCCAGAAATCAAAAACTTACTCAAAGAACAAACCGAGTACAATGAAATAATAATTACTCGAATCTTCATGCTCCTAAAGCAGGATTCATAAAAAGAAAAAATCAACCTAGACCGTGTAACCGATGTGAAGGATTACATTGGGATAAAGATTGTCCATATCTATCCAAAAAATGCTTGATATGTAAAAAAAAATAGGACATAAAAGTTCCCACTGTAGAAATAAATATAAAATAAAAAGTCGTTTACGTCAAACACGAACTTTCAAATATAATGAAGAAAGCCTACGAAAGTATGTCGTAGTTTAAATTCTAGGTAAAGAGATTAAGTTACAACTCGATTCAGTTTCAGACCTGTCAGTCATTAATGTATATACGTGGAAAAGACTAAATATACCCACTATGTTAAAATCATACAAAATATCCAAGCCGTTAATAGCACAAAAGTAAATTTCGAAGGACAATTTATCACTACTAATACACGACTTGCTACTACGAAAAAAACTAAGTCTACGCATTGAAGAACATAGAAAACCTGTTCGGTACTGACTGGATACAGGAATTTAACTTGTGGGACCTGCCAATGTCTATCTTCTGTACAAAAGTAGAATCAATTTCATCTGGGACGGAAAAACTGAAATCCAACAGAAAAAAAGATTTTACAGAGGTGTTCGCACCTGGTCTAGGAAAATGCATTAAAATGTCCGCTAAACTAGAGTTGAAACCAAATATTCAACCAGTTTTCAAGAGAAAGGGCAACATTCTGTTCGTGTCTCTAGAGAAAATTAATCAGGAGTTAGACAGACTCGAGAGTATCGGTATTCTGTCAAAAATAGAATATAGTCAGTGGGCTGCCCCAACCGTCTATTTCAAAAGTAAATCTAAAGATATCCTTGCATGCATTGATTTCCCAACCGGTCTGAATGCGTCACTTAAAGACTTCCACTACCATCTACCAAGTTCGGAGGAAGTATTTACCAAATTAAACGGTGGTAGGGTCTTCTCAAAAATTGACCTGAGTGACGCATATCTACAGATCCCGGTCGAAAAAGAAAGTGCTAATCTACTCTGTATAAATACACACCGAGTCTTATACAGATATGAAAGGTTACCGTTTGAGGTCAAGGTTGCGCCTGCCATTTTTCAGTAGGTCATGGAAACTATACTGGGTAGTCTTGATTTTGCCATCGCGTATCTTGAAGATATTATTGTAGCAAACAAAAACATTAAACAACATCGAGACCATATTCATGAAGTATTCAAACAAATAAAAGATTACGGCTTTTAGATCAAATAGAGCAAGTGTGATTTCTTTTGAGAAAAAATAAAATATTTAGTCCAGAGAATAAACAATAACGGTAGAGGACCGGACTCTGATAGGACCACGGCTATACGGGATATGCCTGCTCCCGGAAATACTTCAAAGTTTTCTGGGACTCGCCAATTATTATCAAAACTTCATTCCAAACATGCATAAACTGCGCGCAACCTTAAATCAACTCTTGAAAATTGATAAAACTTGGATCTGGACTCCAGAATGCCAATCGGCATTTGAGAAAATAAAAGAAATTCTGACGTCAGAACTTTTTCTTACGCTTTTCGATCCAAAACTGGAAATATTAGTCGCTAGCGACTCCAGTTCCTATGGATTAAGCGCATGTTTGCTCCACAAGATGCCCGATAGTTCTATGAAACTAATAGCCCACGCGTCAAAGACACTGCTTCCAGCGGAGAAACAACACTCACAAATTGAAAAAGAAGCTTTCTGCATTATCTACGCTATAACAAAATTTCATCGTTACCATTACGGCAGACATTTCACTTTACAGACGGGCAATAAACCGCATTTGACCATCATTGGGTCAAAGAAGAGACTACTTGTCTTTACTGCAAACCGACTGCTAATTTTGGGGAACATTTTATTAAATTATGATTTCAACATAAAACACTTCAAAAAATCAAATCCGAAGCAGGAAACGACGAATTTATTAAAGTCACAAGCAAAAAATAGCACAAAATAAATTTATCTCAGACATCTATTCTGTGTGCGATAACGTTATACTATACAATGAGAGAGTCATCATTTCAAAATCTTGCAAAAAAGGGATACTTCAGGATTTTCACATGAGACATCCGTGTACTAATCGAATGAAGAAATTTATGTGCAGATTTGTGTACTGGCTGTTTATGGACCAGGGCATTACTAATATGATAAAAGCATGCAAATTTTGCGCCTTAGCAGCTAAGGTACCACCCATTATCCACAAACCCTGGCCAAAGTCTGAACCACCGTGGTCCAGGACACACGTAGATTTTGCTGGACCACTGGAAGCCTTTTACTATTTGATATTGGTGGATAGATTCTCTAAGAGGCCAGTGGTTCTAAGATGTAGGAAACCCACCACAGGAGTAATCATAAATTTCCTGCATAAGTCGTTCGCGAGGTTCAGTGTTGTTGACTGTCTCGTCGGTAATAATGGCACTCACTTTACTTCGACTGCTTTCATAGATTTCTGCGAGATTTTCCAGATCAAACACTTCACAACACCACAATATCATCCCAGATCTAACGGACAAGAGGAGAGATTTGTGGATACATTGAAAAGGTCCCTAAAAAGGTATATGGCACACCTACTGATATAGCTCAACAACATTTTCTACAGGTGTATAAGACCACCCCGAATCATAACACATCATAAGCTCGATCTCCGGTGGAAGCCATGTTTGGTCGAAAAATAAAAAAAACTGTTGCTGGGACAAATTAAGCAAAGTAAAACCTTTACGTTACCAAACAAACATTATAATCCTGGAGATAAGGTTTATTTCAATGGCTACAAATTATTATTTTTTTTTTGGTAACTAGGAAAAATTAAGGAAAGGATCGGCAATATGATCTATATAATCCAGGGACCCAAATGTCTACATAAGAGGGACCTAAATCAGATATGCAAACTTCTGACTGAGGACCAAAATGATATGCATCAAGAAGATGTAGATGTCATAGAAACCGTCTACGACACTTTTGATATTGAACCCCCTGACACTACGTGAGAGCCACGTCGATCTGGAAGGAAGAGACAATTTACAGATCCACTCATGGTTAATCCTAAACGAAAGAGATACTGATACTTCTTCTGAGTAATACCTTTGAAGCGGGTTGTTGTGGCGGACCTATCCATTATCATAGTAATGGACCAACTCAATCTGAATAAATAACAGGGGACTAGTAGTCAGCGGAGAGCAACAGTCTGGTATGAGTCAGACACCCGTAGAGTGAGTTACCAAACAGAAACTTTTAATATCCAACACCGTTTGCTCGTCAGCTAGACGAACAAGCAGGCATATTGTAACTTTAATCGTTATTTTGTTAATACAATTGTTTCCACTAATCCCGTTTTCCTGTTTTTATTTTTGACCCCTTAAACAGGGTTATAACAGATAATAATAATAATAATAATAATAATAATAAAAAGACTTTAAATATATACAAGATATCGCCCGTCATCATCAATTTCATCAAACAGTGCATGTCTATATGGAAAACAACCCATCACCTCAATCATATAAATGGAACCTATAAGTCTCATGAAATAAACATCAAAAGAGGTATATTTCAAGGTGATTCTTTATCTCCCGTACTATTCTGCATATCATTAATAGCACTAACCAGTCAACTTAGTAATACAGAATGTGGTTATAAAATAGGCCAAAAGAAAATAAGCCATCTATTTTACATGGATGACTTAAAGTTATATGCTCAGAATGATAATGAGCTGGAAGGTCTTCTGCAAACTGTAAAATGCTTCAGCGAAGACATTGGAATTAAATTTAATTTGAATAAATGTGCTAAAGCTACAGTTTTACGTGGATCAATATAAGAAACATTCTCAATTAGCTTAGACCCTGCTGTAACAATAAAAGAATTGAAACCAGAAGAAGCTTATAAATACCTAGGTGTAAATGAGATCGAAAACATTCACCATAAAAAAATGAAAGAAATAGTGCGTAAAGAGTACTATAGAAGGCTACGAATGATATTAAAAACTGAATTAAATTCACAGAACAGAGTTATGACCATTAATAGCCTTGCAATTAAAGTCTGAAACTGAAGGCTTTATTCTTGCAGCACAAGACCAAAGTCTTTTCACTAGAAACTTTCAGGCAAATATTATGCATAATAATATGGATCCAAAATGCAGGTTTTGTGATAAACACCAAGAAACAATAGACCACCTAATCTCAGGCTGTTCTGTGCTTGCCCCAAATGAAGATAAAAATCGCCACGATAGAGTTGGAAAATATTTACATTGGGCAATGTGCAAACATTATGGAAAAGCTGTAAACAAACACTGGTATGAACATCATCCAGCACCGGTTACAGAAATAGAAGATGTAACCATTCTATGGGATTACACCATCTACACAGACAGAAAAATTGAAGCAAACAGGCCAGACATTATTGTTAAAAACCAGAAGGAGAAAACTTATCTATTAATTGATATGGCTTGTCCAGCGGATTGTAACATAGCAATCACAGAATTTGAAAAACTGTCAAAATATAAAGACCTGGAAATTGAAATAGAAAAAATGTGGAAATTGAAAACAAGAGTTGTGCCAGTGATAGTAGGTGCACTTGGAATGATAAAAAATGGAACAAAACAACACATTGAAAGAATCCCTGGAAACCCCAGCTTAAGAGATATACAAAAAATTGTCTTATTAAGTACAGCCCACACACTAAGGAAAACTTTATCTATGTAATGCTGGGGATGATAAGGAAGATAGAAAAACATGAAATGGAGTCATAAAAACACGCCACGACCTGCCTTAGGTCTCCCCGCAGACTTGGTCGGTAGTGTGACCAAAGCAGAAATAGAAATATGATGAAAAATGACATAATAATAATAATAGATTCTGAAATAATAAACTGAATATTAAATTTTTTAAGAACCAAATAAACATTAAATCTTTACAATTAAGAGTCCATTTAAAATTAGAATAAAATGTATTCATGAATCGAAAAAATACTATAATTACAATCAGATGTCACTTTTAGTTAGATGAAAAATATAAAATGTTTTACTTATTTTTTTTGTTTTAGAAAATAAGGGGACAGAGAAAAATAAGACAGTTTCGTAACACTTTTCGATTTATCAACAGAAATGCCGTATAGACAGGGATTTGGCACAACTGACAATCTTCTCGTCAAAATTGAAAAAATAAATGTATTCCCCAAAAATATAACCTATATTTTATATTTAAAATTTTTAGATTTGAAGTGGATTTTCCCGAATAGTTAAATTCAACACACACACATTTCTTTTCACATCCATAAATAACAAATTTATTTTATCTTTTATTCAAATGAAAATCATTTTATAATATTCTAACCTTGTTTGATGACGAGATAAACTCTTTAAACAGAAATTGCCGTGAAGCAATAAACTATATTAATTTTAAATGAAAAAAACAAATTTAATTATATTGTGTTGTCCATTTTTAAGTAAATGACGGAGAACTATAATCCTATAACTGTTTCGCTTCACCTGGATATTATATATAATAATAATAATAATAATAATAATAATAATAATAATAATAATAATAATGGCCTCCTATGCAAACTACGCGGTTATGGTATTACCGGTCGCCTGCTTGACCTAATCCAATCTTTCTTAAATAACCGCAAAATGAAGGTCGTTCTGAATGGGCGTGCCTCTTCGTCCTACAGCACGAATGCTGGTGTCCCAAAGGGCTTTATCCTGAGCCCGACGCTCTTCCTTATTTCCATCAACGACCTCCCAGATGAGATCAAGGACCAAGTAGGCATCTACGCAGATGACACTACAATATACTCCCGCTCCAGTAAGAAACCTGTCGTGGCGGACAGACATAATCTCGCTGCTGACCTTGAGCGGGATCTATACACTGTGGTGAACTGGGGCAAGAAGTGGCTTGTCAACTTCAATTCCTCTAAGACCAAGCTGTTGTCTGTCAACCATTACAGGCAACCTCTCCTGCCTTACATAAGCATGGACCAAGTGATTCTCCCGGAGAGTAATACACTACGCCTCCTCGGATTACCCTGTCCTCAGACCTCAAATGGAACCACTATATTGAAGCCATAGCAAAATCTACTGCTAAGAAGATTGCGTCACTATGTCGATCCAGGATGTTTTTTCCATCTGAATCCATCCTGCATATATACAAGTCAACCATCCGTCCGTGCATGGAGTACTGCTGCCATTTATGGTCAGGTGCCCCTGCCGTTCTCCTCAGTGTTCTTGACAAACTCCAAAGTAGAGTCTGTAATGTGATAGGTACTGATCTGGCGACTCGACTGCAACCACTTCCCCATCGTCGAAATGTGGCCTCCCTTTGTCTCTTCTATAAATACTTTCATGGCTTCTGCTCGGATGAGCTTAAGTCACTGATGCCTCCTCAACAGGTGTTTACCCGTGCAACCAGACTGGCAACTGGGTCCCACCCATTCACAGTCAGGTTAGCCAAATGCAGACGACAATTCTACTCCTGCAGCTTCCTCTCTCGCACTTCTCGCCTGTGGAACTCACTCCCGTATTCTTGCTTTCCTGACGGCTACAACCACCAGAAATTTAAATGCAAAGTTAATACTCATCTACTAACCACTGGACTCTAGCTCTCTCCCCTCCCCTGTATAACCTTCCCTTTCTCTTCACCTATGTATCTGTCATCGCACCTGCTTTCTCAGCTTTCTATTGTTCCTTTCTAACTAGCTTGTACTCCTCACTCTTTTCTAATTAATCTTTTTACATTTATGTAAGCCCCTGCACATCAGTGGCGTTTCTGCCTTGCTCGGGGTGAAATGATTAAAAAAAAAAATTTCGATTGCCTACTGTTGTACCATCTGGATCTGACAAGCCGCGTTAAGAACATCAAAGCGGTGAAATATGTATCATCCATGGTAATAATCGAAAATCCTTTATAAAATTTTTCTCTGTTAAGTTAAATAAATGAATTTAACATTAAGTTCTCTCGAGTTCGTCTCTTTTGGAATTTACGCGGATTACATTCCAAGTGTAATATATATATATATATATATATATATATATATTACAATTTCTTTGTCTTATTTACCAATATGCAATATTCTAACCGTGTGCGTATATGTTCCAGACGTCATTCCCGCAGATTTACGTAATCATATGAATACTAACAAGATTCCGTGTTGTCATCTAGCAATAAGAAATTTATATTATTTGAAATGTGTGATTACATAAGATAGAATGAAGATCAATGACCATGAAAAAAGATTATATTAAAAAATGATTCTTTTGTTTAACATTTATGCTTTTTCATATTTAGATCAGTTATATTTACATAGAGAAAGAAAAGAAAACTTTAAATATGTAGTAATTACCTAGAGACAGCCATCGTTATATAACTTCATATATGAATATGTCTCTGTTAATACTATGTAAATCATTTTATTCAGAGATGCTCTTATGTTAATTCTATATATACTGAATGATTATATAAATATATGACTCTCAATACTTTCCTGTCATACAGCCAAATAGGATTAGAAACACGCTGATCATAAATAGACAGAATTCAACACCATAACGTGAAATTCTAAACACCTTTGGAAATCTAATGAGATTTGTCAGCTGGTCATGTCTGCTGGACTGTATTCGTCCCTTCAATTTTCTGGTATCTCACACTTTAGGAAATTTGTAGCACAGGATAAAAATAATACAAACCGTCATCTTCGAAAACCTCGCAAGTGAAAATTATGTATAATGTAAATTTCGATATAGAGTTGTTAGTCTCTATCTTAAATGTCGAGCAACACTAAAATTACTTTGTCTGCCTCAATTTCCAAAATCTAATTCATATATTAATAAATAGTGATGCATAATACAAACTGAAAAGGATATTTAATTATAATAAGATAATATAGTATTTTCTCTACAATCTAAGTATGAAGAGGTGCATATTTTGTCGGAAATAATTTCAGTTAAGCCATATCGTTTTATTCCTATTCATTTCTATTGATATAAATATTATCAGTTATTTAAGCTTACTCGAAATTAATTAAAAAAACATTATTCTTTGGAAATAAACAGAAATATTATATCATACCTTTACTGTTAAAATAGGCACAAGGGAAACAATTTGAATTTGTAATCTGAAATCAAAACAATAAATGTTCAAATAATCAATAAATTTGAAGTCCTCATGCCATCTGTGGAAAAGGTCGAGTGCTTTGTTCAGAGATTTTTCTCCAAGTCTCAATTTTTTCAGAGATTTTCCACCAAATCTAAATTTTTTCAGAGATTTTCTTTCAACTCTAAATTTGTTCAGAGATTTTCCTCCAACTCTAAATTTGTTCAGAGATTTTCCACAAATCTAAATTTGTTCAGAGATTTTCCCCCAAATCTAAATTTGTTCAGAGATTTTCCCCCAAATCTAAATTTGTTCAGAGATTTTCCCCCAAATCTAAATTTGTTCAGAGATTTTCCCCCAAATTTAAATTTGTTCAGAGATTTCCCTCCATCTCTAAATTTGTTCAGAGATTTTCCACAAATCTAAATTTGTTCAGAGATTTTCCTCCAACTCTAAATTTGTTCTGAGATTTTCCCCCAAATCGAAATTTGTTCAGAGATTTCCTCCAACTCTAAATTTGCTCAGAGATTTTCCCCCAAATCTAAATTTGTTCATAGATTGTCCTCCAACTCTAAATTTGTTCAGAGATTTTCCCCAAATCTAAATTTGTTCAGAGATTTTCCTCCAACTCTAAATTTGCTCTGAGATTTTCCCCTAAATCGAAATTTGTTCAGAGATTTCCCTCCAACTCTAAATTTGCTCTGAGATTTTCCCCTAAATCGAAATTTGTTCAGAGATTTCCTCCAACTCTAAATTTGCTCAGAGATTTTTCTCCAACTCTAAATTTTTTCAGAGATTTTCCTTCAACTCTAAATTTGTTCAGAGATTTCCTCCAATTCTAAATTTGACTAGTTTGGAATAACAGCACCCGACTTCTGTTTTAGAACTGAGGCTCAAATGAGAGATGTTTACATACACCAGTCTGTTATCTAAGAGACTTTCAAAACTTGACGCCTATAAGGCGAGCCGCTGCTACGGAATGTCAGTAATTGCTTTAATGAAATGTGCCCCTGAACTTTCTTCTGCCGTCTCTAAACGCTATAATTATTGCCTTTCTGTTTCCTATTTCCCTGCCTGCTGGAAGTCTTTTTCCATGGTTCCTGTATTTAAGAATTCAGGGGAACATTCGGGCCGCTCCTGTTATCGCCATATCAGCCTTCCACCAAATTTCGGCAAAGTGTTTGAGGATATCATCCATGCTAAAATAGTTCAACATCTCACCAAACATAAACTATTCTCGGACAGACAGTATCGGTTCCGCTTTGCCAAGTCTGCTGCCGACATTCTAACGGCTATCATCGACTACATACATTGTGTGCCAAATTATTATCGACATAACTTTTTTCTAATATTTCAAAAACCGTCCAATCAATTCACACAAAATTTTCACACAATGTTGACAACACTGACATGCGCAATCACTTAAATTTTAGTAGTGGTCTGCTCATGGCAAAAAAACTGGCGCCAGATTTGTTATCAGTACGGTCATTTGAGTGTGCCAAATTATTAGAAAAGTGTCAGAATTTAGTAAAAAGATGGGGTGTGAAAGCAGTTTAAGTGATGCTGAAAAAAAAACTATGACCTCAGAGATCTCATAAGGTAAACCTACCCTAGAAATTTCTAAAATGATACGGAGATGTCATCAAACTGTGAAAAAGTTCACCGTTGACCCTACACAATTACGCAAAATGCAGATATTAGGCAAGCCGAGGCTTATTTCACGTCGTCTAATGTTACGACTTAAACGATAGGCCACGAAGAACCCTGGACTTAACAGTCAAGTGGTTTTCAGTCTCACTGGAGATCCTACTGTGTCTAAAAGTACTCAATGTCGGTATTTGAGGGAAATAGCAACAACAGTCAAACCTGTATGAAAGCCTTCGTTGACGAGAAATCACATTCAAGATCGATTGCAATAGGCCGAGGACAATATGAAGATTGACTTCTCTAAAGTTTTGTTCCCAGACGAAACTTGAGCAACACTTGAAAGGCCAGATAAATAGTGCAAATTTTGGGTAATGAACGAGCAGAATCGCCATCATCGTTTGAGACGCCAACAAGGTGGTGGAGGCATAATGGTCTATGGTGGTATTTTGGGAAAACATTAGTGGGCCCATGGAGAGTACCAGATGGCGTCAAAATGACTGCTAATGCATATATAGCGTTTATAAAGGAGCATCTTGTACCGTGGATGAATAGGCAAAGAGTTGCCTTCAGAAGGGCCATTGTTTTTATCCCTCAAATGCTGCTCACAAGACTACAGAATAATTGAAACAGTTAGGCTTTGATGGACCTCGACAAATGAAGTGGCCTGCAAATTCTTCGGATTTGAACCAATCGAAAACCTTCGGAGCATCATGAAGCGAAGGCTGTGCGCCAACGGATGACAATTCAAGAGCAACTCTGAGTTGTAAATGTATTTCTCGACATATCTCGCGGTATTACAGCAGATGACATGCTACAATTAACAAATTATATGGATCGTTGACTTCTTCAAGTAATTTCAAAACAGGGAAAGCCCATTCTTTATTAATTTGTTTAAAACTGTGCCTTTGTTTGTATCTGTTATTATTTGTTTGATTATCTTATTTATTAGCTTCTTTTCATCATAAACATTCATGTGCAACATTAATAAAGCTTTTCTTTGCTCAATTATGTGAATTTTACGAAATCTTTTTTATTATTTGAAAAGCTCAAATGACAGTGCTGATAAGAAACATGGCGCCAGTTTATTTACACTTGGCAGATCAGTACGAAAATTTCAGTGATTGTGCAGGTCAGAGATGCCAACATTGTGTGAAACGCTTCTGTGAATTGATTGGACGGTTTTTGAAATATTAGAAAAATTGATAATAATTTGGCATGGAGTGTATATCAAGCACTTCATAAGTCCAGCGAATCTCGAGTTGTCGTCTTAAATATATCCAAAACAAGCTACAAGGTTATGGTATCACTGGACGCTTGCTTGATTTGATCCAATCTTTCCTATCAACCCACATAATGAATATGGTTATGAATAGGCATGCCTCCACATCATATCACACGAACGCTGGTGACTTCAAGGGCTCTATCCTAGGACCGACGCTCCTTCTATGTGGCACACTGGCTTTAGAATAGGCTGGAAATTATGACGCTTCAAAAACTAAGTTGCTATCTGTCATCTACTACAGGCAGTCCCTCCTAACTCGCATCAGCATAGACCAAGCGAGTCTCCCTGAAAGCAATTCACTGCTCTCCCTCAGCCTTAACTTCTCTTCTGATCTCAAGCCTAACCATTACATTAAATCAATAGCTAAATCTATTGCTGGGAAGTTTGGGTCCGGCCAGGAGGTTTTTCCCGTCCGAGTCCATTTTGCACAAATACAAATAAGCCATCTTACCGTCCATGATTACTTTTGTTATATCTGGACGGGCGCCCCTGCTATTCATCTCTGTTTTCTCGACAGGTTTCAAAGAATAATCTGCAATGTGACTGGTCGCAACCTGGCAGCTCGTCTCCAGCCACTTTCTCACCGACCGAATGTGGTTTTCCTCTGTCTCTTCTACAATTATTTTCATGGCTTCTGCTTCGAGGAGCTTAGCTCATTGGTGCACTCCACAATAATTTACTCGAGGAACCAGACTGGCAACAAGTCTTAACTTTGTACAGTTAAATCAAACAAATGCAGCCACCACTTCTACTCCTTCTTCACACTTTCTGCCTCACGTTTCCATGCGTCACTGACGACTATAATCTCCAAGAATTTAAATGCCATGTCAATTCCAATCTCTTAAACACTTGACTCCAGTTTTTCTACCGTCCCTTCCCCGTGTATCTTGTGCTTTTTTTTATGGTAACCATCGAATCGTGGTAAAACGACACCAAATATGGTACCCAATGTGTCAAATCCTGGCCCCGGCAACAAATATGGTACCCAACAGTTCGAATCTTGGTCCCCCCGCCACCAAATATGACACCACAATTCCTCCTGGTTCCAAAATGGCCGTGCGTGCCTTAACTAGCCTTAAGTTACTAGCAACTGACTCTGCAGCTCTTCGCTTCCATTCCGCCCCAGGTTATCAAAGATGTGACATGATCAGTCGGAAAACTTTCACCCCCACCTACCATGGTGTGATTTCTGATCTCAGAGAAAATTACCGAACTACAAAAAATAGTACGTAGAAAATAAATTAGCAAATATATAAATAACGAATATATAAGTTAGAACATTATACGGGAAAAAACCATAGTTGAAGAGTTCGTTTGATCCTCAGTGTTTTTTAATTTTTAATAAATTTTCAAAAAAAAAAAACGAAAAAAGAAAACGAATCATGAACGGCTTATTTTGGAAATTTTATGCATGTGAAGAGAAAGAAACATATATATGGAAAAAACATGAATAAAACGATCCATGGACACTTTATTTTGAAACTTTTTATGGATGCATCACAGAACCCCTCCACAGGGATTGGGCTTGTGTCATAGAAGTAAATGACAGAAATGGTAGGATAGTGATGTGACACTGTAAGTGTTCTTCAAGCACATACGTTACAGAATATCGACGGACCTTGGATTTGAACCCAGTAATAGATATATGGAAAATATCTCTGTGCGTATATATTTTTTCTTCCCAGAAAAATCAACTTTTTTTCTTTTCTTAGGAGGAGGTGAGAGAGTGCCTCAAGTTAAATCGGCGAACTGAATTCAAATCCGAATCTTTTTGTTACGTTCACCTTCGCACAATATTGGTAATATTGCAAAGTAAACTGAGCTTTCTAGCTTTGGAAGGCATCCAGTCAAGCGAAACCACTACATTATATTCAAACCGTGAAATAAGAAAAGCATAAAATTGTTAATATTTGAATTGTTCACTGATAAAAAAACCTATTTTGCCGAGTTATATCCAGAAGCAAGACGGCATTAAAAAATTCGAAACCCACCAACAGACGAATGAGAATTTTATCGGAGAAAAAAGCCCTTAATTAGAGTTGTAGTTTGTTTATGCCTCATATATCTGTCAATATTTCTCTCAAGAAAAATAAATAACAAATGTTTTGCTCACCATGTATCAACTTACCGTGACAGAGAGATTTAACTTCCAAACACTTTTTTCACTTTTCCTCACGGGAAAGAACAATCCCATTTGTGAAATTTTCAATGATCCGTATTGAACCGATATTGTAATTTCAAGTTACCATAAATTCAATTTGCAGATATGATAAAACAGTAGGCAGATACTTTCGCGAAAAATATTAATGTGGTTTTGTCCCATCTATATTAGAAGGAACTCTTCCTCCTTCATAAATAAAAAAAACTGCGAGACTTCCTAAAGGAGGTAGTCGAGACGAACATTTTTATCTGCTGACTGATAACACTCTTATTTTGTATATATGTACTGTTATTCCAATACACTGGTTCAAACTACCTTCTTCTTCTCGAGTCTTTCTTCCTGGCCCTAACAGGTCAGAATAAAGAATTTCTAAGAAATAGTTACTAGAAAGATAAGATAATATAGTAGAGAAAATGGATGCATATATTTAGATTGAAGAAAATAATATAAAATGTACTGACAAAATAAGTGTAAACGTGTTATACACACGCACACACACAGACACACACATACATATATATATATATAGTATAAAACACTCATTATATTTTGTCAATGAATATATACGTAAGTAACGTGCAACCGGAGTATTTTCAGGAGATGAACATTTTATACTAAGAAGAAAAGTAATTATAAATATAAAGGCAATATGAAGCAATACGTTATTAATAATAATAAATTAAATTAAACATTATTCTTTTTCAGCAGGCGTACCTTTAAGAGTAAATATATTTTTAGAAATCATATATTACGCTAATTAATCTATCCTACTAATTCATATGAATTTTTCTTTCCTTAAAATATTTTAATATTATAAGCTATCGTCATTTAATTGATTTTCTACGTTTGCAAAAATGTAAGTTCAGAAAGCAAATTAAATTTTGTGGTGAACTGTTAATTTATTTTTTTTATTTAAACAGATTACAGAAGACTTAAGTTCTTTTGAAAAGATTATGTATATACAATCTTCTTTTGGTAATGAGATTAAATAATTTCCCATTCTTATCTTTAATTAAGGTTTTGTTATATGTGCCAATTAGTTACCTTATTTGGTTTAGTTGCATGATCTGATAAACCATGACATCTTTTCACTATATTGATGTAAAATTTTAAGAAAACATATCGGTTGAAACTTCTGACACATCACTATAACTTTTCTGCTTCATCAACTCTCAAGCTTTCTGTTTCCATTAGGAGCATTGAAAAGCAAATTTACTTAAATCTGAAACCTTACTCTGCCAACAACGGAAAGTTCCTTTCCTGCATAATCGGATATGTCTTGACAAACGTATCATTGATTATTTCAATATTAAGTTGTCAGTTTCGTTTTTATTTGTCGTATGTAAATCTAACATAGATTCCGAAATTGTTTTCCATATGTAAGTTGAGATTTATTATATTTACTAGAAAATGTGTATTCTAATCAGCTTTTAGTATTGAAGAAAATTCATGAGAGATTACCTCACAAGCCCACAAAGAATATCTTCCCTTTTGCAAATAACGTTTTGGCAAATTTCATAATAACGTACAAAATAAACTTCAACGTTTGAATGCAACTAAAAACCCAGATTTTATTGAACAATTTCCGTTAATTCTCTTCTAATATTTGTTTTCATTATATCTGTCAATGAAATATTTCTATGAGGATATCAACGATGTATATATATTTGATGACTCTATATTTTAAATGTGTAAGGAGATATTTCATACTTCCTAAAGCAAAATTACCGATATAGGAATATAGATTACATCAAACTTAAACTATGATAGTAAATGATTATATAAATATTAGTCTACGGTAAGTAATAAATTTCAATCATGTATATGCATAGACGATATGTATACTAATACATCTAAATATTACAAAAGGAGAATAATGTGACTTTATTGCGAGTGGTAATAATTGAATAAATTTATGTACAAGTGTACTTTTACCACCATATCTTTAAGTATAATAATATAAAGAGACTAATGAACAAATGTGTGTGTATGTATATATATATATATATATATATATATATATATATATATGCTCATCTTGGCCACATAATTACACACGAATTATTCCTGTTATTGAGCATTTTAACCTAGAGATATTTCATGTATTGGGCTTTAGTGCCATTTAATGTTCATTGTGGATCCATGCTAGGTCCTTGACATGTCTGACTATCGAAACAATGCCTGTATGCATAATATGGTCATATGTCTTTCTCTATGACTATTACGGAGCATAAATGTGTAAAGTTTATGCATATAGATTACACATGCTTATTTACAAGTAAAATAAAATGATTTCTTGATAATGGCTTAAAGTATAGCAGGAAATGCTCAGAATTACAAAAAAACTTTGCATAATTCTTTTTAATTTGCGTTCTGAAAAGAAAGATATCATGCGAACACATGAAAAATTAAATAAACTTTTAATGATAATACCTTGATTGTCATGTTTAATGAAACCGCTCACGCTCTCTTTTACTCTGTCTCCCTCACTCTCTCTCTCTCTCTCTCTCTCTCTCTATATATATATATATATATATATATATTTCTGCTCATGTCTATCACTCACTTTATATATATATATATATATATATATATATGTATATATATATAAACTGTCTGTTTGTTTATATCTATCTATCTATCTATCTATCTATCTATCTATCTATCTAACTTTTTCTATCCAGTGTGAGAGAGCTGTTATTATGAATAGTGTGTGTGTGTGTGTATATGTGTGAAAGCGTGAGAAAGAAAGTGATGAATTCAAAGTGAGAATCATGGAATTAAGTAACATCGGTGATCAAGAGATACAAAACGGATATCGTTCGACCAGTTAATCGCAAAAACTTGTCAAGTATTTCGCTAGTGTTGAGTTGTAATCGAGGAGGATTTGGCGAAGTGTCAAAAGGTAAAGTGGCCACTGTTATGATAAGCCTGGCTTAAATCAGCTGTCTACACGATGTCGTTTTTGGCACACAACTGAAATGACTGCCATCACAGTGTCGAGCTCGTCAGTGCGAGACAGTCCCAATCATCGACTGACATATAATTAAGTGCTTCCATACATTGCCATCGTTGTTCTGATTCGATATTCTTCCTTTATCTATTTGCATGCATTCTTAACTAGTATTTCTGCCATGATGCAATAATTCTCTGCTTATGAGTATTTGCCCTTTAGACATCTATATCATTTCAATACCGTATGAATAACCACAATAAAACATGTCAACAGAGATGTGTTATACATGTGGATTAATTAAGAAATTTAATATGCTAATGGTCAAGTAGTTAGAATCTTCAGGTTCCAGTTTCAGTTTTGTGTAACGGCATATAAACACCTGTGGTTTATTTAATGCCAAAAAGGTGGGGTCTCAAGGTATTTTTTTTTATGTTCGCTTATAATGAGAAGATTGATTTACTATAATGTATTTATACTGTATTTATCATTTATCTATTTATACTGTATTTACCTGTATTTATAATGTATTTATCACTATAATATATGTTTTTTATAATGAGAAGATTGATTTACTCAGATGTTAATGATTTTTTTATTTTAGAAAACTGAAAATGTCTTTTAGATTTGTTTTCAAACATGTTTTGCTTAGAATGTTTTCCATAAAAAATGTGTTATGCTAATAATGTTTATTCAAAAATGATTAGTTGGTAAATTTTCTTCAAAAATGTATATTTTTATATAAAAGTCTATTTCTAAGCTTTCATAGTGTTTTGAACACCCGTTTGGGTGTTAACTATTTGCCCATACCTGGGGCCCTAACAGATGCTACGACTTCGGATCAGGGTGGATCTGGGAACAACAGCAATTAAGAGGAGATTCCATGCTTCTCACAATCTCTCAAACATAGGCCTTGCTGCCAGATGCAGTTTGCAGTTTAGCCCAGGACGACTTCAGGTTTGAATCGCAACCCGTTTGATTCGTTAGAAATGGGAATACTTACTGTTATTGAACTTGGGTTACCGTTTTATAGTTCCTGAAAAGCATATCACCGGACGACCCAATTGCTTTGACTGTAATTTGGCTAAAAAGTTCAAATATAAACCTGGCATATTCAAACTGCTGATTATGCCATGCTACTCCAGTTACTTTTAGCATAATTTCAACAGGAAAAAAATACTTCATATACGTAGGTTCTGAAAAAATCACAAATCGGCCGCTTCAGCAAACAGGTATGCTCAGAAATAGGTTATCCCACATTTATATATTCAAAATATTAGAGAAATCATAAAAGCTTCTTTGAGTTATATTAATTGCTTTGGTAGAACTTTGGTCAGTAAAATATGTATAGGCATCTCAAGCTAGTCTTCATCATTAAAGCAGATGGTAATATTTTATGAATAATTTGTGAAGGGTTAATGAAACACTGAAGTCAAGGAGGAAATAGTTACGAAATGCATAAAATTTGAAAAAGGATCAATTTAGCGAATATTTGATAAAAGCTGTAGGAGATTTGCAGTATTTCTACATGAATAAATAATTAAACTGAGGTCAGTTAATTGAAGGAGGGTATTTGCTCAGAGATGATCTGTGAAAAAGAGAAAAATAAAGTGAAACAGTCAAAGCCGTCATGAAATAAAAAAATCGGTTTGAATCTTAGTCTTTTTCCAAGTGAAAAGCGGATTAATGCGTTACTTTGTGAATAGTGTAATATAGTCATTCATTCTCCGTGATTATATATTTTACCCTTCCAGTTGCAATAAAAAATAGCCACACAAATGGACGAGATGTTTATACGCATTGAAAATGGAAGGAGAACAATCTCTTTCTGTAGTTAAAATACAGTATTTAGTCGTCCAGACGCGAGTCAGACGGCTAGCCGACCACCACTCACTTGCCGTGGTCAAACGCTCAGTAGCCGGCTATGTGGCATCCGGGCAATGTCGTTTATTGTAGGCTAACGTGATCGGGGTATCACACGTTGGCGTGATCGGACGCGACCACCACTCGCCGGGCGTGATCGGACGCGTGTCAGACGGGCAGTCGTGGTCGGCCAGTCGGCTGTGACTGGGACTCGGACACTTTTGTGAAAAAATCGAAAAATTACAATTCGAGGATGGAATTAAAGTGTTTCATTCTTACTTTCTTCAAGTTCTCAATCGATGAGGTTTGGTTTAGCACGAATTCAGGAAAGAAAAGCAAAAGTTAAAATACCTAGGTCAGTTCAAAATATGAACAGCTTATGCAAACCCTGATAACAAACAAAAAACGGTAATTTCATTTTGTCTTGATTTTAAAAAAATAATTTTGTACACGAGTGGCTCTAGCAATGGGAACTATATTTAACACAAATCTCAAACGATAATGAGGACCACCTTCAATATCTCATGAATGCGATTTTTTTCATGTATGTGGCGTGTCGTTTTAGAACATGAATGATTATACCCCTCAACAACTTCTTATTTGCAGCTCAGTAAGACATTTTCATATCTCTTTTTCTCCAAATCCGTGTTCGTCTATCAATTTATACGTCTTTGTTAGCCGCTTTTACGCTTGTCCCTCCCCTGATCAATATCGCGTGTAATCATCAGTTGCCCCGGCCATCATTCTCTATTATATGTCCTAAAGATTTCAACATTCTCCTGATTAGAAATAAAGGTGTCCTTTTTTCAATTTTTCTTAAAACTTTCTTGTTACCGATATGTTTAATCCATTGTATTCGGAGAACACTTCAGTTGAACCTCATTTGAGTTCTATTCTTCATCAGTGAGAATGTCCGGCACTGACTGTCATAGATTTCACTCTCTCTGCTACACTTACTCTCTGCTTTTTAAAAGCAATCTGCTACTCATATGTACCTTGGACGACTTCATGTGTCATATGGGTAATTCCCCATAACACATAACGATTTACTTCTCTTGTCTTTGTTTTTACAAAGTTCTCCTGTTCTTAATACTTAGAATATAGGATTTATCATTCACAATCCAATATATTGCAATCTCTTACGGCATTCGGTATCGTATTCTTCGCTCTACGGTTTGAACAATGAGAAATGTTCGTTCGTTTTAGTTTTTCATCTTAACGCTGTTTCTACTGTAGGTGGTTTGCTGTTATAATTGTTTCTTAGAACATTCTTTCTTTGTTTTCTTATAATAGATTCCGTAGTAGTACTTACATGTTTGTTTCTAAGAATGTTATCGACACTGTCATCTGATTATCTTATGTGGTTAAGACTGTAGCCTTTAAGAAGGAATCCTTGTATAACCTTCGGTTCTCTCAGGCTTGCACCCATTGTAAAATCTTATTAAAAGACACAATCTTATCTGACGACCCTTTCTATTTTTTCTGCCTTTACTGAATCTATTTTCTATCATCTTTAACAAATAGATCAAGCTTACTTAGCAATTAAACGTTCATTGGACAGTGCCTTATCTAAAACTTTGTCATAATCTATAATATGCTTAGCATTTCTTTTTCTTTTCTGATATCAGTCTGAGTTCAATTACAGCTTTCATTGTTCCGGTGATTTTACCGGGTCTGCTCTGCTTTTTCATAATTTCTGTTTAATACTGCTCCGAATTTCATTCGATAATAAGAGTCGTTATGTGACTTATTTGGCTGATTGCTCAATAAAGCTCATATTCATTCACACCTGGTTTATTTGGAAGCGGAAAAGAAATTGGTCTAGATATGTATTCCGCTATATCAACCTCGTTATATATTTATATATTAGTCTATATTTATGTCAACATCAAAATCGTCTAAGGCTGCTGGTATAACAATTCAAATAACATCTGATTTTTCTAATTTGTTCCATTATTAGCTGTTAAATTGTTATGTCATTTGAAAACTTAGGATTTCTGGTTCTTCCATATTTTGTGTGTTTCAGGTTTCATTATGTCATCTTGATAGACTTCTCACCTTTCTTCTTCTTCTATGTGCCCTGTCCTTTAAGGACGTAGGCTATCATGGCTTTCTATGTCTCCTTATCCTTGGTGGCTCTTAGCAAGCCTTCTTCTGTTACACTATGCAACCCTCTTTCGACCATCCACCTGATAGGATTCTTCAAATATGTTATCCGTTGCTTTCCCTTGTCTCCTTTTTACCTCTATCTAGCCTGTTAGTATCAGGTTCTCCAAGCCTTCTTTTCTCATTACCTGTCCCAGGAAATTCAGCTGTCTCTTTCTCATGCTCAGTATTAACTTACTTTTCGTTTCTATCTTTTCCAAAACCTCATCATTGCTCACATGTTTGATCCATGATATCAGCAGCATTCTTCTGTAGAACCACATTTCAGTTGCTTCAAGTTTTTCCTTCATCTTCGATGATATTATCCAGCATACACTGCCATATTGAAGAACCGATATCACATAACAATCCAGTACTCTTTCCTTTGTTTCTAGCGAGATTGTCCTGTTTCTTAATACTTTATTCAACATCTGGAATGCTTCCTTCGCCATGCCAATTCGCCTTCGAATCTCTGTGTCGCACTTTCCGTCTTCTGTTTCCTATCGTCAACATTCCGTTTTTTTATTTACTTTGTGATGAGCAAACATTTTGTCATTTACTGTATAAATAAATTCATATACCCTAAGATTCAGAGAAAATGATTTATAAAAAAGTGCTGGAAAAAGGACTACATTTTATTCCCAAAGGCTAAAGTGATCAATTGGGACTTTTGAGTGGCGAACGATAAAAGAAAAGACGTATTTCGAGCAGAGAAACCTAACGGACATTCAGCTACATGCCTGTTTCCAACGGCTCTTTTGTGATAATTCGTAACAAAACATTATGCCTAAGGAATCGAAGCATTTTACACTCAAGCGAATTAGAAATATTTATTTCGCTCCAGGCAATAGGAATTTCATGCCTCAACAATCGTGAAAATGAACATATAGAACTCCTCCTCGGATAAGCCATAGGAAACATTCTTTTATGTAGAATATAAAATTTATCCAAAAGATGTACTATTATTTAGAAACGAGTGAAAAGTGTGGAGGGATTAATCTCGATTAAAATAGTTATTAAAATAAAAGTGGTTAACCATGATATACTTGAAAATTTTCGATGGAATTGTATCAGTCAAAACATAGGCGCAATGTAATATATACGAAATTTACACTTCGAATAAAAGCAGATACAAGTAGGCGTTGGCAATTATATATGTACGAGTGGGCCTGTGCCGTAAAAATGACGGCAAAATGCTTATATCGATATGCCGTCTAAAATGACAGCGACAGATATATTGATGTACCTAGTACTTGGTATCTTACATTAAGATACAAGGAAACATAATCCAAACCACTGAGCCTAAGAAGAAGGATATATATCCCCTTCCTCTTAGGCTCAGTGGTTTGAATTATGCTTACGCTCTTAAGTTTTGGACTATTTACGCTCTCACACCCTGATTGAGCACCCTGGAAGAATGGTAGACTTTGAAAAAACATTAGCTAGTCTAGCATCTACTCATCGTTCATTCAGTAATGAATTATAACACTCTTAGCAAGTGCCTTCTTCTATCGAGTGCCCATAGTTCCGAGGTAGAATCGCCAAATGATGTCAATTCGATCGGGTTTCAATTCTGGCTAAAAGCAGTCAGCTGTCTAACCGTACTGAGGGGCTGTGATACAGCAAAACAGATCTGTTTGCGGATGACTATATATCTTTACTACTCGAGGGCATAACTATTGCAAAAAAATAATAATCCGTGTTAAAGAGTAAACACGCGGCAAGAGCTTTCAGGACCGATGGTAAAGATTAAAAACTGATAGGAAAAAGAATGAACTTAGTCGATGGTAACTCGCTATTGTACTTCTCAAAATGATTTTGAGAGAAAATAGGGCCAAATAAACAATTTATTTTGAAACATCATATTTTTAACGTGCAATCGTTTTAAGTATGAAAACATCAAGAGCGATATATTCTATGGTTTTGATATTTCCCTAAAAATTGTTATACAGAATTTAATCAAAGTTATTAAGAACGTAGTCGCGTCTCTCTGATGCCCTTTCACAGAGATGGCATTCATTATAAGTGATTTATATGTCATTCATGTTACAACTATTCAAAAGAATCCAACAGTTACACATACTTTGAGAAAAATGTATAACTAAAAAATGTACAACTGTTTTTCCCATATTTAGTATAGATAAACCTATAAAATTACTCGAAATTGAAACACACAAATATATATATATATATATATATATATATATATATATATATATATATATATATAAACGTAATTATATATGGTTATAATCATCTCGAAAAACTTCCTCGAAAACTTTCGAACGAAGGAAAAAATGGTTTTAAAAAAGAAAAAAGGAAAAAGCTTAGGATATGAAAGTCTGTCAAAATGTTCGGACAGAAATCAGCACGAAGCCAAAAGAAAAATAACCGACACGAGTAACCGTCTAATACAAAGGTAGAGGGAACTAAATAGAACGTAATGAGCCAGACGAACCCACCTAGGTTTCTCGATCCGTTTAGGAGAAACTTAGGTAGGTTCGTCTGGCTTATTAGGTTCTAACGTGTGTGTGTGTGTGTGTGTGTGTGTGTGTGTGTGTGTGTGTGTGTGTGTGTGTGTGTGTGTGTAATATTTTGTACCATTGGATTTAAACATAGTTTTGAGCGCATATTTTTTTAAAAAGTGCTTTTCCATACACCACTATTTCACGAAAATTTGTCGGAACGAGAATAATCCAAATGCCCCACACAAAAAGGCAAACACAAATGGAATTAAGAAGACACGACTAAAACACATTTATTCCTTTAAAACGCGACAAATCGGCGTAAACAATCCTCTAGTGAATATTAAACATGCAAATAATTAAACCCGACGGACTCATGAGAGAGAGAGTGAATGAAGGCAACTCTATTTCTGCCTCCACAAGCCGATCAATGAAGAGTGATATAAACAGCCTCATTAAAGCGATAAATGTCCAACTGGCCAAGACTTGTTCAGCTTCATAAACTCTTTATCAACATATTCAGAAGCGCAACCCGAGTTATCAATTAAATGCAGTTCATCCTGCCTCATAAACTAAGTCAAGTATGTATTTTAACCCCTACACCCTGCCTTATATATGCAGGTATATGTTTTTCAATCTCCAATCGCAAGCTGGTTCGCACCACAATGTCGGGCCTGCAGTGATATTAAAATTGATGAATCACGTAGATATTTCATAGATAGGGCAAACTATTCTTAGTAAAATTTGAAAAAACGAAATAGTATATATACAACACGCAGCTTGATGGAATCCGATAATGGAACACAATTTACTTCAAATGATTTTTAAAATTTTGGCAGGAACTATGCAGTTGAACTTTTGGCACAACATCGATTTACTATCCGAGATCGAATCTTCAAGATGAGAGTTTTGTTTAGACTTTCAGAAGATACGTCAGAACAAAATCTTTAAGTGTATATCGAATGACGTCATCGCGTAAATTCCATCTGCAAAACTAATGCTTGCTAGAAAAGTGAGAGCAACTTTCGACAAATTCCTGCCTGAAAAACAAAAGAAAATTTCAAAATTTCAAATTGCCTGATCAGATTTAAGATTGTTGATAAATTCTCTTTGAAAATTTTAGGCCAGAAAAGAAAGATGATTAGGAAGGAACATAATAGAATTGGTAGAACGATATAAATCGTAGATCTAGACATAAGATATATGTAAATAAATTGAGGTCTACGTATGTACTGAATAAGCAACCTTTACAATTCCATCCATGGAAGAATATATTTTACGATACTTTTTTAAGGAAATATTCATAGTACGTATAGTACAATACAACACACGGGTAATCGAAAGTATAATCCGATCGAAATATTGGAAGTGGACCAATATCGAAAAATATCGAGTAAAGAACGGCATATGTAAAAAGTGGGGACATGTACAAACCTCTGTAGAGTGTGAGTGGACTCAACTATATCGTATAAGACTGACGTCGAGTAACGTCATAGTAGACTGACACGAGTTTGCTAGCCTTGAGCGAACATCATATACTGCCACAGATTTCATCAAGACCACGTCAACTTCAAGTGACATAATATTTCTTCATTTTGTTATTTTCGTCCAACGAAGGCATAATTTCCTTCATGCAATAAAACAAAAACAAGGAAAATATTCTTCAAAATAACTAACAAGCACTTCCATGAAATCATTAATTTTCAAAAATATTATCAATAGAAAACTGAAATTAGTTACAGTTGCATAGAGTCGCATCGAGAAAACAATAACAAATTACTATAAAAGTATGATCCAACCAAACCAGTAACAATTACAATAAAAAAATCACTATCATCAAAATAGCACCATCAAATGTAACCAAAGAAACAAAAAAAATTGTCTATATATATATATATATATATATATATATATATATATATATATGAAAACAATATCCCTACAAAAATCAAATGGAAAATTATAAAAAGGAAAGCCCCATACAGTATTAACAGTATTACAGTGTATGTGTATGTGCAAACGGATAAATACAGGTTTATGCAGATGAATTCAAACAATAACAAAAAATAATTATAAAGTTAACCTTTTACCGTAAATACTTGAATATTACCTTATGGACATTCAAACTAAAAAAAAAAAAAAAGAAAATTTATATCCAAATAAAAAGATTAGATATTTATTTATTCATTAAAGGAAATCATTTATGCGAAAAATAATATACAGTTTTTCTTTCTCAAGAAAAGAATAAAACGGTTAAAAATCGCAATACATCTAAAAATAAACCCCGCAAGAACGAGCAAAACCACGCTATGAAATAACTTGCGCCAATAATAAGTATAAAAAAGGAAAAATCGAGAAGTCTAAGCAGTCAATTGCTGATATTCCCAGAAGAGTTAATATATATATATATATATATACAGAGAGAGAGAGAGAGAGAGAGAGAGAGGAGAGAGAGAGTGTGTGTATAACATGCAAACAAGGAAAGACCTGCAATATTGTCGTACTTAGAGTGATCATTCATTGTTAATTTATGTATACAAATTATGCATATCTGCAGAGACCTTATTCTGAACACATCCTAGGTTTTATATATATATATATATATATATATATATATATATATATCAGCTACATTATGTGTAGTAGAGTGGCTATGAAGTACCTGCTGTAGACAGTTTCCCAGACATATTTCTGTTTGTTCAACAACGTCTGATCGCACTGATTTCTTTCTAGAACAACACTTGAGCATAAGTTACTTATTACGAAACATTACTAAACTGGTATAATCCACAAGTTGAATCCTCCGACATAATGACATTTGACTTTTTATCTGCATGACAATCGTGGATTCCAGAATATTTCCGTCTACTCAATATCTCACACACGTTTTATGTCAACATATCCTATAGTTTTGAGGTACTTTTTAACATTGTGATCACATTGACCTGCCGATAATTTCAAAATGTCCCACCCACCCACTGATAAGTCTACCAGGTTAATATTCGAACCTGATATTTTAAGATGGAAAAAGCATTTATTACTGTGAAAGAAGAATAGAAATGTGTTTAAAAAGGGTGGATGAGTATAGATATCTCTAAATCCAGTCAATTATTTATTGAATGGCACTTATATAATATCTTCGATTATCGTCTCGTAACAAAATTGCATTTTATGCTGAACGAGTGAAAATAAAAAAAAATAGTGCTCCAAAAAATAAAAATAATTATGAGTAACGACGGAACCTGCGCTTAATTGCAGTGTCTCTTCATATAAATTTCCTTTCTCTAAAATACAAACCTAATTTTTAGAGTTATGATGACCTTTAGTTAAATATCACCCAAGCAAAGCAGAACCGACATTTGTGTGCAGATTGAGAGAAAAAAACTTTGGTATTGAAGAAAAGATCAGAAAAGTAGAAGATGGCAATTGATGTTGCATTTAAATTTATGGGATTGTAGCAATCAGGGAAGCATGTAAACAAAGTGAATTCCACAGGCGAGAATTGCAAGGAAAGAAAATATTGGAGTAGAAGTGGTAGTTATATTTAACAATTTCAACTAAAATGTTGGGACTTAGATATCAACCAAGTAGAATGCTTAATTTCACGTGGAAGACGCACCAGGAAATAAATAGAGACGAACTCCAAAGAAACCAATGTAAAATCTATCTATCTATCTATCTATCTATCTATCTATCTATATATATATATATATATATATATATATATATATATAATTCCAAGTGAAGAAGACTGAAGTTTTTTTTTATTTTGTGTGCTCTGGCATTTATTTTTATTATAAACAGTGCTCAATATAATGAGTATTATAGAGCTTAATATAACATAATTATATGGTTATATCGATTTTACATTGCGACATGGAAATTTCTATGTTTCGAGATAGGTTCTCATCATCAGACAATGCTGGGGTGGTTGTGAAGATGATTTACATTTAAATGACAAATTCTTTCTGTTTGATGGGAATGTATGTGATTGTTTTTTGTGTGGCTAATCAGAATGGAGATTCACTTTGGGGTTTGACCCCGAAGAATTCCTCCTGCTAACCAACTTTTTTCCTCTTTTTTCCTTTCTTTTTTAAAGTTGGTTCGCAGGAGGAATTCTTCGGGGTCAAACCCTAAAGTGAATCTCCATTCTGATTAGCCACACAAAAAACACCCACACACATTCACAGTAAACCGAAAGAAGTTGTCATTTAAATGTAAATCATCTGCACAACCACACCAACATTGCCTGATGATGAGAACCTATCTCGAAACATAGAAATTTCCATGTCGCAATGTAAAATTGATATAACCATATATATATGCCTCTACGGTAACAACTGTCTATAATGCCTCTTGTTATTTTCCCGTTTCATAGGGATGCAATATTGACACGAAATAAAAACAATTTTATACTTTTCTTCTCAAGTGATAAATTGACATGTCTTCTAATCGGAAAGCAATAATAATATATCTGTCGGTTAATTTTGACGTGTCCTAACGTGTTAAACATGAACAACAATAATTGGGAAGAGCTTTCCGGACAACCCAATAAAAACATATTTATCAAAAAAGAGAAATTTAAAGATAAAAAAAGTATTAAGATGCTAATACAAAATAAAGACTATACAATTAAAAGAAGAAAAAGCCTTAAAGGAATTTTCGAGGGCATATATCAAGCCCTTTAAAGATTTGAAGATGTATCATTCTATTCTAGCTTATAAACGTAGCACATTATACTTTCGCTAATATATATATATATATATATATATATATATATATAAGCACATATTTTAAAACACACAAAAATACTCAAACGCACTCACACAAACACATAGGCACACTCACACACACATATATAATTTTATTCCAATTTACAATCTATATTAATACATTTTGGAAAGCATTTAAATTGTATAAATTAATCCTATTTGCATAAAAACTCTAATGGGTACATTGAATGTTAACCGGAAATTAATATACTTACTTTAGATTAGTTAACTTAAAACAGGAGTTTAATATTTATTTTGAATAATGATTATGTATATAATGGAGTTTCTGGTGAGTTTCTATACATTTCTATGTACTTTCTGCAAACTTTAAATAATAGAACAAATTTAATATATTAATTTTTTTCTTAGATAAATCGGGCTCATACATATAGACGCACGTAAACATATATGTTTAACCATCATAGACAATCGCCCCTACCTACCATTAGCATAGAACAGGCTTCCCTCCCAGAGAGTAAAATACTACGCCAGCTTAGCCTCACACTCTCAGCGGACCTCAAGTGGAATGACTATATCGAATCCATTGCTAAATCCGCTGCTATAAAAGTCAGTTCTCTGTGCAGGGCCCGGAAGTTTTTCCGTCTAAAACTATCCTGCACATAAAAATATCTGCCATCCGCCCGTGTATAAAATACTGCTGCCACTTCTGGGCGGGTGCCCCTGTTATTCTCCTCCGGGTTCTTGACAAAAATCAACGGAGATTCTGTAATGCGATCGATACCGACTTGACAGACCGGCTGCAGTCACACTCTCACCGGCGTGATGTTACTTCCCTGTGCCTTTTCTATAAATACTTTCACGGCTTCTGCTCCGATGAACTTAGATCACTGGTGCCACCTAGGTACGAATTTGCACGAGATACTAGATTATCAACGAGGTCCCATCTGTTTACAGTGAAACCGATAAAATCTAACCGCAATTTCTACTCCAACAGCTTCTTTTCTCGCACTTCCCGCCTGTGTAATTCCCTTCCGTATACTTGCTTCCCTGATAGCTACAATCTCCAAGAGTTTAAATGTAAGGTCAATATACACCTCCAAACGCACTACCTTGCACACATTCTCTCAAACACTCTTACTATGTACCTCCTTACTCGTCTATCACCCTCCTTCTGACATTTCCTTTATTTAATTGCTCTCGCAGCACTTTCCCCTATGTAACCCCTGCGCAATAGTGGCAGTGGAATGCTTTGCTTGGGGTGAAATGATTTATATATATATATATATATATAATCGTACGAGTCTGTGTGCGTTAGGTACAGTTTTACTCACCGCATTGAAACGATCGGGCTGGCGAACCGTTTTCAACTCTCGACACGTTTACAAAATGGCTACAAATAGTAACACTGGTTAAGTCACATTTCTTGAGTGAAATGGGGCTTTCGCACTCTGCAGATAATTGTTTCAGCAAAAATTTGTTACTATGGAGATGAACGTACTATTCTTGAACAAAACAAACTACGCAGTAATATTATTCTTCTTCTCTCTCTCTCTCTCACTCTCTCTCTCTCACTCTCTCTCTCTCTCAGGAAGAAGAACAGTTTCAGTAATTATAAATGAAGAAGTTCGCTAATATAGTTTTGCAGGCGTCTTTAAATGCCGCCCTGGCAGAGGGGCGTCCACATAAACAAGTATCTGTCGCTCGCTGATTACCGTATTAGAATTTGCCTCTTTTTTTTTAATCATATCACCCCAAGCAAGGCGGTAACGCCAATGATGTGCAGGGGGCTACATAAGAGTGAGAAGATTAGAAAAGAGAAAACCGGAAACCACAACCTAAACAGGAAACATGGGATGAGCCTCTTCACCTGTTCAATAGACGTGGGTGGAGTGTGAACCGGGCGATAGTTTAGTCTATCTACTCCAATTGAAAAAAAAAACAGTGAGAAGATTAGAAAAGAGAAAAACCGGAAACCGCATCCTAAACAGGAAACAAGGGATGAGCCTCTTCACCTGTTCAATAGACGTGGGTGGAGTGTGAACCGGGCGATAGTTTAGTCTCTGTTTATTCGGATTTATCCGAGGAGGAGAGAAACATAATAATGAATGCCAAAAAATCTGTTCTCATTCATACAAAAAGAACAGTGGAGAAAAATGAACTGCAAGGAAAATAACTTTAATATAACAATGGAATCTTTAGACTCTACATAGTCTTCAAACCTGGTTGGCTTATTTGTGCTTTACAATCTTACAGTTCATAAAGATATAAATACTGAAGATATTGGATTATACGGGGATGTCCTTATAGTAGTGAGGAATCTTTTAAATTCTAAAATGGAGATTGGAAAGATAATATATAGAGAATATGAAACCTCAATTTAAAGGTGACTATCAATACAAAGTAAAAACGTAGATTTCCTCGGTGTGATTTTAGATTTAGAAAACTATATATACCAACCATATAAAAAACAGATACAAATCCTTTACATATCCAAATAAAATTTAACAATCCTTCATCTATTATTAAACATGTATCCTCATCTATAGAATTGATAGAAATTTATCTAATGAAGAAGTGTTTAATAAGCATAGAAATTATTCTAATACAGCCTTTAAAATAGTGGATATATAAACCCACAGATTAAACATGTAAAATATTATATCTACCCCCTAAGAAAAAATAGGAATTGAAATATTATTTGGTATACACCCACCTTCAACCAAATGGTTAGAATTAAATTAGGAAAAATCGTAGTTTTGATTAAGAAATATTTTTCGAATAATAATCCTTAAATATGATTTTCAATAAAAATATTCTAAAATTCAGATAGTTGTAGGAATAATCTGGAAAAAATTATCAAAAATCATAATAATAATATTTTTATTAAAAATGTAAACTCAATTGAAAATAAGAATTATCTAAAAACTGAAATTAACAATTTGGACAATAATACTTGTAATTGATAGAAATCCTATAGAGTGTATTTCATCTATGGAAAACTCTTGAAATTTAAAGATTTATATGATTAATACTAAGAAATCTCTGAAAAAACGACTTTATCAACACGTCTTTATTTAATAATAATAAGTACAGAAATAGAACATCACTCTCAATATATTATTAGTATCTAAAAGAAATAAATAAAACTCCCACAATAAAATGGAATTTTTTAAAAATATCTAGAATACGTAAGTCTTTAAAAGACACATTCCGCTTGTGTGTATATGAAAATCTGTATATAATTGAATTTCTATAAGATAAAAATCTATTAAATAAACGTAATACAATAAATGACATGGTAAAATGCACGCCTTAGAATATGGTTAAAAATATTCTTCATTTAAAAAAGTTTATTAACTTACGTACGTCTAACAATTTGTTTATATTATGAAAGAAAAATAATTAAATAGATATTAAAATAATTAAAAATATTTGTAATAATTAAATAGATATTAAGAATTCTTATTATGATTTTTAAAAAAAGTATTAGAATATAGTAATAAGGAAACAGGTTTATAAAAATAATAAAATAAGTTTTAAATAATTAATAAATAAGTAGATATTAAAACGTTTTACAAATTAAACTTTTTATGAAACATTAGAATAAAATACATTCTGAATCGAAGTAAAAATAGTATCAATATAGTTAGAGATCCATTGAAATCAGATCAACTTAAAAATTATTTATTTGTTTATACTTTCAGAAAATGTTGGGAAACAGTAAGCGAATAATTTTGTAACAATAATGGATACATCAACGTAAATGCAGTTTAGAAAGGGATTTTTGGTCTAATGACAATTATGCTGTTAAGACTCCAAAAATAAATCATGAATTTTCAAACATCATAATCTTTTTTTAATATTTAAAGTTGATCTCTAGTCGGATTAATTACATTGAACATACACATAAACTATATTAATTTTAAATAAGGAAAGTATTTATATATATAATTACATAATTCTAACCTAAATGTTCCAGCAACTTTACTCATAAGGTAGTCAAAAATCTAAAAAAGAAACCTAAAAACGAAACTGCAGTTAAAAAATTGTCTACCAATTTAAATAATCTATGGACCAAAAATTAAAATGTGAAATGTCCAGACATTAGACCATACTTTTTTTTTTCTTTCTTGACATAGATTTTAACTCCATAGTTACCTAATTATCATTTTTTATGAAGAATATTGACACACGTAAAACTCATATTCTCGATTTATAAGTACCTTACTTTTTATATAATCATGAATCCATATAATAATTTAAAAATAAATCATTTCACTATTTATTTTAACATATTATCTGAAGAGGAACAGTATTATTCTGAAACACGACAAGATTTTTGGGTACGGACATAATGCTTTTATAAAACAATATGATAACAAATTATAATACATACATATATATATATAAGAAGAATAAAATCAGACACGTTATTTCATGGGAAATCAATAAAGACGGAAGCTGATGATGGTTCGGCTGAAATAGGCCTAAACTTCCGATTTACCATGAAATAACGTGTCTACCTTAATTTGTTTTATATTTGCCCTATATGTATTTATATACAGATATATTTAGAGCTCTGTTAGAGAGTTATCCTAACACTGTATGTACAGGATATTCGTTTGGATTCTTCTATATCTGCACAGCATGCTTATATATATATATATATATATATATATATATATGAAATATTCCAACCCTAAATTTTTCCTCTCTCGCGTGTTATATTACTGATGTTTCCTCAGGTATGATATGTATGTTTGTTTTTCTATCACTTCATTTACAAACTTATGTTATTAATGGGAAATGTAATGGGCGAGAAAAGGCAAAACAAGAGCAGAGAAATATGTGAGAAGAGGGAGGGCCAGAGAAAATATACCTAATATCAGTAGCGACAATAAATATTTTCTGATTCCCTTTCTCTTCTCATATATTATCAATAATCTTTCTTTACCCCATTTATCCCAGTAAATTTCCAATTGATGCCAATTCATGAAGAAATATTGGTGGATTATTGTTTCAGTTATTATTTATTTAAAGAAAAATAATTTTGGCAAGTTTTCAATCGTTTTTTTTATGTGTTTTATTTCTCAATCTTTTTACCCTTCGTTTAAACTTTGAAATCAGTGAAATCAGAGAAATAAAACACATAAAAAAAACGATTGAAAACTTACCAAAATGATTTTTCTTTAAATAAATAATAACTGAAACAATAATCCACCAATATTTCTTGTATCTAATTCTTTATACCTTACTACTCAAATAATTTACCTGGTCCACTTCTTGGAGCTTTCTTTCCTTTCCCTTCCCCGTCCTATTTCTATTTCTGTGACATGGCTCAAAAATATTTTAACTTTTGAACTCTTGACTCTTACAGATGTAGAGTTTTCTAATACGGAACTGGGGATCTCTGGTTAATTTTTGCCCTTTCTTACTTTCTTACATTCAACAAATGTTAATCACATCAGATTGAAACTTCCTTGATATGGATATGTTTTTTGGGGCTTTTACCGGTATAAAAATCTTGTTACACATTTGAATTAATAAACGTTTTGTTTTCTGTCGTTGCTGACGAAGCGAGGATTTCCTCGTTGAAATAGCCATCCAACCGAATTAAATTTCGAAACTTTTGTTTTATTTTATATATATATATATATATATATATATTGCAATAGTTGTTACAATGGTTTATAAATTAATAGTATCACTACACAAAATTTTTTCCGTTTCGAAGCCGCTTTACTTTCTCACCCGAGGAGAGGCATGTAAAGTGGCTTCTAAACGGAAAAAAATTGTGTAGTGATACTATGAATTTATAAACCATTGTAACAACTATTACAATATAATGCTCTACGTTGTATCGAGCACACTTAACTAGAGAGAAATTAAAAGTAAAACGTATGATAGTAATACCGAATATAATGTACGATACATTAACTTGAGCGGAATGGATTTGAAGCTCATTTTTGCATGAAAAAAAAAAAAAAACGTTCATTCCTGAAATCTGTGAAACAAGTTAGCAAATAAGGAGCAGTAATATATTTCATAAAAGTCTGTCCGAAATACAAACGGTGTAACAAATTTATTAATTATTATTAAATTCATGTATAGAAAAGATAATTATTTAGTGTGGCCTGTTAAAAATTACTTTTGTAGGCGCATAGATAATTACATTTTTTTAACTTAAAACTATATTTTCTGTCCAATTCTTACCATAAGTTCATCTTCATATATATATATATATGTGTGTGTGTGTGTGTGTGTGTGTGTGTGTGTGTGTGTGTGTGTGTGTGTGTCTGCGTGCATGTGTGTTTGTGTATGTGTGTCTACATTGAGGCATACCATATAAAATAATTTAGACCTAAATTTATTTTATAAAAATCTTTTCGAGTTATTGAATTAGTTTGTGGTGATATCAAGCAAGCGACGGACCGGATGTTTGACCTCAGAGATTCAGAAGGCAAATGACCAAAACTGGTCTTTACGCATCTGGCTCCACGCAGAAGTTTCGGAGGTAAACCAAAAATAAATAAATATTAAATTCCTTTTACGGAAGTGTAGCGGAACTCTGGATCCTGATTGGTCATCAAATCGCAAAATTCAAAATACTCCAGAAAAACGGTTTTTCCACAGCCAAAAGAAATCGTTTCTGATACACCCCCACTTGACTATTCAATATTTAAGAATGGTCACTAACCGGTCACGGTCAGTTCAGAGGAGGCAGTTCACTGACACACATTTAAGATGTAATTCTCAACTTCAAGCGACCCGGACATTGTTCTCTCTCTCTCTCTCTCTCTCTCTCTCTCTCTCTCCTTATCTATCTCAACGATTACTGCTACAAACAACCTTATCATTGAACACGAATTCTATCATCAACTTCTTAATGTTTTTAATTGTACATTAACTCTTGCCACTTGTTATTCCTCTTTATAAAAAATTGCACTCTTCTTCATTAATTCTACACATTCTAATTACCGACAACCAAGCTTCTGATGAAAACTATTCTGATGACAATTACTCAACATAAAACTTGTAAGCTGCAGGGAGTTCGGTTAAGAAAGAGACAAGGCCGAACAAAAGGAATGTTAACCAGCTCTCTACACTCCAAGCTTCTTGATATTAAGTTAATATTCAATGAATACGTCGTAATTATTTTAAACCAAGTACAATTGATCTCCTCTGTGATGATACACTGGGGTTAAATACAAGCGATAAACTTATTATAACTGTAACAGCTGGGCTGTGATCTTTAAAAACATGAAAAAACTTGATCTTTTATAATTATTCTAAAATTAATCTTTAAAGATACGATGTTTTTAAATGAAAAGTGCATTAAATGCTGAAAAAATATTTAAAACATTGCTGATATACGCGTAATATTGTTTCTGTGTTGGAAAGTGTCGTTTGATTGAGACGGCTTCGAGTTTTGATGTTTTTGTGTATTATTTTCATCGTGTAGAATATTGGTGTTGTGTAAAAGTTTGTTCCTTTATGGTGGGTTTTCAACCGAAATTGTTTAGTTGGTTTATGAATTGATGATACTTTTACATTTTCGAAAGGCAACTGAAAAGTAACGAAATTCGCAAAACACAGCCTTGTAATAATAACAAAAACATAAGTATATTATTTCGACTAAAAGGAAGGCGTATAACGAAAAACACATCCCGAAAATCCAGAAAGCATTTCTGAAGTCATTAAAAGAAACAATGCATTGTGTAGTCTTTTATTGAATGTGTGTTTTGTTAATAATTTTGCGTATTTTAATTCTAGATATGACTGTTCAAGTATCTTTATGTAATGTTTCTTGATTAAGTACAAAATGTACAACAGCTGATTTAAGAGAGTAAAATATTGTTCAGATATATTGAACGGACACATGCGCTTCCACTTCATATAATACAGACCTGTTCATTACACCTATGGGACAACATATTTATCATCACATTCATAACATTGCAAATTAAATTAATAATAGCTTTTTGAATATGTTTTGGTGATAAATGTTCACCTCTAGACGAATCATTTATACTGTACATATATTTCCTAATTTGAAAAAGAGAACGATTAAAAGAATTGCATATTTTTGTCAATAATGCTCTTCATCAAACGAACTTTTAGCTCAAAAAACAAAAGTAAGTAAGAGCATATTGCCAATTGGAAACAGAACGTTTTTCCATTGATTAATTCCATCGAAAAAACTTGGTGTCATCACCAGAAATATATCATATGATGTCACCCCAGAATTTCAGTTAAAATAAAAATGTTTTGGAATATTCGTTCTCTCAGAAACTTTCAAGAAGATAAATACTTTTATCAAATTTTATACTATAAAAACATGATTTGCAAATAAATAAATAATGGTAATTAATAGAAGGAGTGATCATTTTACATGAGTTGTTTGATAGCAGTTTTAGTGAGAGGGAAGATTCACAGAACACGTGAAAATGTCTAACATCATATTCTCGAATTATTCTTGGATTTTTCATATGTCAATATCTCCCATCATTGATGAAACAAAATGCTTATCTCGCTACAACTCAGCCAAGATAAAAGTTAAAAGCATTTTTCTTTGCAATATAAGACGAAAACAAAAGATAAAAAATAATGTTGCAAAAAACAAAATAAAACGAAAAAGATGAAAAGATCCTTGCCACAGCCTAGATAAAGGAGAGGGTACAAAAGAGAACGAAATATAACTGGTTTTATTCACAACTGCAATCTAAATTGGGCATAATTCGTCGAAAGGCGTTTCCAGGGTGATGCACGCGCAAGAACTAGGCGGATAGAAATGGGTCCTTTGGCTTGTAAGGCCATATCGATTATCACGCAGGTTGAAAACGAAAAGTAAGAAACCTTAAAAAAACAAAATATTAAACTTTCCCAAAGAACAAAAGCTCCGGAGTATGATTAGGAATATTCATATATTTTTTGAATGTTCCTCGTGATAATTCAATCACGTGGGTGTATGTTGACTGGGGAGAGCAGTTGTGCTACGCAGAGTCCTCAGATTGTATGAATTCAATCTTCATATGCGCCGCTGGAAGTATAAATGAAAGGCAAATCTCTCAAAATATTTCTTTCTAACATGCTTTTATCTTTGCATTATCAAAGAAATGATGCCAGCTTAATAATATATTAAGAAATTAATTTTAACGGAAGGCTTTAATGTGTTACACACCTGCATAACTTTACATGCGTAGAGTGTCATTCTCACCACCTGAGAAAAACTATAGATAAATTAACACTGTCTATTTGGACATTGGGCCTCAGATTATTTTATATTTGAATCATTTATCTTATTTTTGAATATATATATATATATATATATATATATATATATATATATATATATTTTATTCTCTTTTTTTTGGGGGGGGTTGTTTGTGAATTTCATTAAAAAATTAATTTAGAATCTTCTGTAACATAAAGACGGAAGCTGATTATGATTCGCCTTCCGATTTACCATGAAATACCGTGTCTGCCTAAATTTTGTCTTATATTTGCGCTATATATTTATATACGTATATAAAATTAGAACTCTGTTAGAGAGTTATGCTAACACTCTATGTACAAGATACTCCTTTGGATTCTTATATATATATATATATATATATATATATATATATATATATCTCGAAAATCGAAACTCGACTGATTTGGTGTCAGTTGAAGTCGATACCCGTAAGACATAGGCGCATGGAATTAGAGAATGGCAATTTTAACGTCTTGTATATAAGCAGTGTGTACACACACCACTCACTGAAAGAACTCACTTCATTCTAAGGAGTAAGGCATATATCGCAGAAGTGGAAAGTGTTTTTAAAATTTTATTCTGTAGAGAGCTTAATTGTAATGAGAACATAATATATTAATCATCCACATACAAGCCTGTTTCGCTGTATTACAACTCATCAGTGTGACTAAACACATCCTCATATATAAGAGTTCAGTGGCAAAATTGTCAGAGATAATGAGTACCTCCTGATGATTAGCATTGCATGAAATTGTGGGTAGAGAGTTCGGTATTATTTATGTATAGCGTTTCTTAGATGGTGAGAAGGATATGTTACGCATAAAAAAGATATACATTTGTGTAGCGGCCAAAACATCTGGTTAAATTTAATTATTAATATGTAAATAAGCTGGCATTTTCCTTTCATAATGAAAATATAAAGCATGTTAGAAATATTCTGAGATCTTCGCTTTTCATTTATATATATATATATATATATATATATATATATATAGAGTGTCCCGGAAGTCCCTCACCAACCAGATTCGTATAAAAATACATATGAATTTTTATTGATGATAATCATAACATATTAGTATATGGTACGCGACTTCTTGGACACACTGTATATATATATATATGTGTGTGTGTGTGTGTGTGTGTGTGTGTGTGTTTGTGTGTGTGTGTTGTTATTTTCTTGCGCATCTTGTTGAATCGAGTGTTTAAGTGTCAGTGAATAAGTGCCATACGTGATAAACGCTTTGGGCGATCATATCTAGAAAGAGACATGACTGACCAGCCAGAAAATTATCCCGCAGGAGGTTGCCATTGCTTTCTGCGGTAGAGTGGTTTCCAGCCAAGGCTACAGAACTCAACATGTCCCTATATTTAATCAATAACTGGAGGAAACAGACGGATTAATATCTTTCACAAGGTTATTTGTTCGTAAATGAATACAAGGAATTCAACTAAAATTCGAACTCGGTCCCCAATTTGTCGTTCCAAGTCGATATCCACTGCACCGCTACGCACCTTCTTTCAAGTTTGGCTTAAATCCCAGTAAATCTTCGGCATTAAATATATTTAATTTTATTTTCTATGTAGTGTATGTTTAGAAATTGTTTCTATCACTCCTTATATCAGAGATTATAGCTATACTCTTATCGAAAAACTTCCACGAATCTACGAAGAAGGGACAAAGAAACAGCTTGAATATCAATCAAAATGGTTCGGACCGAGTCAGCACGTAGCCCAAAGAACAAACACCTATGATACGAGTAATCAACTAACAAAAAGCGCTCAATACTTAGGTACCTGTGGATCAAAGGAATCCATGTTTCAACAATTGTACGCTCCGGCCTTTTCCAGATGCTAGGAATTTTGAATCAAACCCTTAATTGCAATCACTGGGATATATCATTCTCATTCTTTGCGTAGTATTGCCTCACCCCCTAACCCGGTAATGATTTTCTCTGGCACTCCGTAGTACTAGTTCTCATATTGCGTTCATTTCTGCTGATTCCTAAGTTCACGTAGTTTCCAGTGGCGTTTTCTATCTATTATTTCAACTTCATCACATAGGAGGCGGTGAACGCCTTTCTCCCTTTATATGTTGTCAGGTATGCCTGATTTTTCTATCTCCCTTTCTGTTAGAGCTTTGCGATGTTATTGTAGCTTTACCTTAAGGAGGCGGCCAGTTTCTCCTTTATATTTCTTTCCACGGCTACATGAAATGGCATACACACAGTCCTTACTCATGTCCGCCTCTGTTAGATGTCTTACTCGGGAGAGGTACCTGCGAAGTGTAGAAACACTTCTGAAGATCATCCTGATGCTATATGGGCCACAGATGTGTTTATTTTCTCCGATAACCCCTTCACATAGGGTAGAAATACCGAGGTTGTTTTCTGATAGCTGTTATCCTTACGCACCATCCATTCCTTTTATGCTGAACTTGTCATATAAACTGGATAATTGTTTTGTTGTAGGGTACTGCTTATACTTACCATTTCTTGTTCGTATAACTCTTGGTCGCCACGTATGACCTTTGGCGGCGGACGACCCCTTACTTTATCTAGTATGGGTGGTAGGAGTTGAATTTGAGGTATTGTCCGGTGAATGTTGGATTGCAGTATACGGGTGTCTTGAACCCCACTACTGTTCGAGTTATTAGCACATCCATGTATGCCAGTTTGTTGTCACTCTTTTTCCATAGTGAAATGTATGGATTGTCTTATTGTGTTCACATGGTCAAGTAACATCTGGACCTCCTCATGGTGTGACCACAGTATGAAGATGTCATAAAACATATCTCAGCCATATACTTGGCTTGAGAACTGTGGATTCTGAACACATCTCTTCAAATTATTCCATGTATATTTTCGCAGTGATGCTGATAATGGCGAGCCTATTACTAAGTTTTCATCTTGCCGATATATGTCTGATCCCAATCTGAAGTTTGTTGCTTGTGTACAGAAAGTCAGCATCTCCATCAGGTTATCTAGTGGAATACTGGTACGTTCTTCTCTGGATGAGTTAGAGGCCAGTCTGTCACTGATTACTAATAGTGCCTCCACTGTGTGTATCTTGGTGAGCAGACTCACTACATCCAGGTTCACCATCTGGTTGCATTAGGTGGGAGCATCTTTGATAAGTTCAAGGGAGTGAACAAAGTTTCAAACGTAGGAATGTGTCTTTCTTATCAGAGGGTTAGTTATATCTACAAGGAATTAGCTCAGTGGGTGGCACACCGTGCTTAGAATGCTAACAGTTGGCCTGAGCGGAATACCGTCTATATGAATCTTAAGTAGACAATACATGAGAGATAGTTGGCTCTATCGATGAGATAACTGCTTGTGTGTCCTACGCTCGAAGTGATCCTTGTTCTTGATTAGAATCTGCGACAGCTGTTGTTCTGTTTTCAAAGTGGGATCTTTCTTAATTTTGTTAGAGCTAATAAAGTCTTCCAGTTTCTTGGTGTATTCAGTTTTGTCCATCACTACAGTTGCATTGCCTTATCAGCTGGTAGTATGGTGAAATTCTCATTCCTCTGTAAGATCCTGATTATCAGCCCCTCCTCTTTCATGATATTTGGTTTGGGTGGCTTGGCTTTCTTCGGTGTATCTCTCAATTTCCATCTTATGTTATCTACCTGAGCCTGATTGATGTTGAAGGCTATTTCCTCGATGTGGGTAATGATGTCTAAATATGGTATCCGCCTGATCATTGCTGTGAAGTTGAGACCCTTGTTCAGTAATGATTCTACGGAGGTACTTAACTGGTGTTGAGTGATGTTGACATCTGCCTTCACAGGTGGGTGATGGACATCATGTATCCTCCTTTAATCTATTTAGTTTCCGTACTTAGCGAACCTTGACAGCATCAAATTCTTGCGTGAAGAATTTGTCCAACTAGTGCCAGATGCTTTTTCGGTCTTCTTCATCAGAGATTCTGCTGATGAACATTTTGAGCCTCTGGGGGATGTCGGAATGTAATTTTCGATTTATCCATCGGTTGTACTGGATACGTTCTCGGACCAAGGCGTGTTCCTCTTTTTCTGATATCAGTCTGCGAACAATCGATGGCAAATCTCAGTGGCAAGCCTATAGGGATGGGTCGTAGTTACCCACATCGGTGTATGAATGCCAGGTGGTTTGATATTCGTACCAGCTACAGGTAAGTATTTTCATGTCGGGTTCAGTTAGAAATTCCTAGCACCTGAAGAAGGCTGAAGCTTGCAACGGCCGAAACGTCGTACAAATTGCAACAAGCATTTCTTTTTACTTATTCATCAATGAACTTATTATTCAGCAGGAGTTCAGCAGCATGAAGGGCAAATCTATGCATGCACTTCCAAAAACAGAAAGTGTTTTTATCTCATACGATGTCTAAAAATATTGATATTCCTGAAGACTCCAAAGAAAAATATGCAATGGTATCAATTCTGGTATTCTGAGCTGGTGTTTACGCTTCAGTTAGTTTCTTAACACTGTACCATTGCTATTACAGATATTTTCTTTAAATACTTTCATGGAAATTCTTCTGATGCATTTTCCATTTTTGTAATATATATTTTACAAATATAAACGTACTACTAGATTTGCAACTTACTTCCTGTATATTTCTATGCGTAAGCTTCAATCCTTAGTTATTTTATTGTTTTGCACTTCTTGCTTGTAAAACCATATTATGTTTTCTTATGTTTTAACCCCTTGCATCTTAGCGTCTTTATCACCTTGTTTGGGGTAAAATGATGAAGAATATATTGATCTTGGTTTCGTGTGTTTCACTAGTCACGCAAGACGCAACCTTAGAGATACTCAAGAGAGAATCGTGCATTTCTTGGATATAAGTCACGGACACCGGATGTTAATAAACATTATTTTCTTTGCCGTTCAGTATTTTTATAAAGTAATTGCGATGAAACCACGTCTATATTTGCAGAAAAGTTAAGAATGTCTAAAGAAATGTTTCTTATTTAATGTAAATAACTTGGGAAAAGCTAGGGATTCTTTTGTTTTTTATTGAGAAACGAAAAAAAAGTTACAAGTTAAAATTATTTGCTGACCACGTATTCTTAACTTACGCTAACTTCTTTTTCTTCTTCTACTATGTGCCCTGTCATTTCAGGACGTAAGCGATCATGGTTTACACGTCTCCCTATCCCTGATGGCACTTAGCACGCCTTCTATTGCACCATGCAACCCTCGTTCCAACATCCACCTAATTAGATTCTTCATATATGTTAACAGTTGCTTTCCCCTGTTTCTCTTTTCCCTGTATCTGACCTGTTAGTATCAGGTTCTCCAAGCCCACATTACTCACTGCATGTCCCAGGAACTTCAGTTGTCTCTTCCTGATTCTCAGTATTAATATTTTGTATTGTTTCCATCATATCTAGGACCCCATCATTGCTCACATGCTCGATCCACGATATTCGCAGCCTCCTTCTGTAGAGCCACATTTCAATTGCTTCAAGTTTTTCCTTTATCTTTGAGGATATTGCCCAGCATTCACTGCCATATTGAAGAACCGACATCACATAGCAATCCAGTACTCTCTTCTTTGTTTCTAGAGATATTATCCTGCTTCTTCATACCATACTCATCTTCTGGAATGCTTCCTTCGCCATGTCAATTTGCCTTCGGATCTCTGTGTCGCACTTTCCGTCTTCTGTTATAACACTTGCCAAATATTTAAATTTGTAGACCTGCTTGATTCTAATATCCCAGACCTGTATTTGGCATATTGGACTGCTCATTTTACTGATGACCAGTTTATATGTAGTTTTATTCGCAGTTTATATGTAGTCCTTTCTTATCATTATCTTCAGCTACATTCTGTAGATGGTCTTGTAGTTTTCTTTCTGTGTCTGCAATCAGCTCTGTATCATCTGCGTACCATAGGTTGTTTAAATTGTGGCCTTCGATGACAAATCCAGGCATAACTTCTAGGGTCTTCAAAATATTCTCGTTGTACAAAATGAACAGATCCGGTGAAAGGACACATATTTGTCTTACGCACCATTCTATCTTTGTATACCTGCTGAATTCTGTATACAAGCGGTTTGCTGCCAGTAAAGATTTTTGATTACTCTTAAGTCTTTCCCAAATATGTCAAGGCTGCAGATTCTTTGTGGCGTATTTTGTCAAACGCCTTCGCATAATCAATAAAGCACAGGTATAAGTCCTTCTTCATTTCTATTGCCCTTTCAGAGAGTATCTTAATCATAATTAGGGCATTCCTTGTTCCAGTGTCTTTGATGAAACGACACTGTTCTTGTTCTATCTCTGGCCTGATTCTGCTTCTCGCCCTATTCCTCAGGATACGGACGATCAATTTTGTTATATAGCCCATCAAACTGATGGTTCTGTGAAGTTCGCACTTGTTTGATCCTGGCTTCTTAGATATTGCTATGAAGATCGAGTTGCTGAGGTCATCTGGTATTACCCCACTATTATAAATTTATATTTATTATTTCAGTAATTTTCTTTATGCCAAATTCTTCCAGGTCTATCACCAGCTCTATGACTATGCCCTCTGCTCCAGCAGCTTTGTTTCTATTCCATTTTGCTATTGCATATTCCCTTTTGGACTTTAATATTTCCGGTCCGTCCTCATCTTTGCGTATTATTGGTTGCATTCTCTTGTCGTGGAAAAGATATATATATATATTCTTCCCATTCTTGCAGTTTTTCCTCTTTATCCTGTCTGCATTTTCTTTTTATTTCCTTGTGTAGTTCCCTGTACTCCATTTCCAGAGTCTTGATATTATTCTGCCTCCTTTGCATCATGTCCAGAATCTCTTCAGTTATCTACTCGTTTTTCTTTCTGCGCTTATTTTCCTTTGGGACAATGTTGTTTGCTGATGTCAATATTGCTTCACTTAGCGAGTCACATTTCGAGTATCCTTTTCCAATTTGTTCTTTATATTTGATTTTCCCGCTGTTAGTGTATTCTCTGTCGGCTTAATACAGGAAATGAAGAAACGAATAGATGTGTTTTGAGATACTGCCAGTTCTCCGAAAGATTTCTCCTGGCCAAGCTGAAAGGGAGACTGTAGTCATCAATGTATCAACAACACAAAGCACTGAGGAAGAAATAAAATCATTTTACTACACTTTAGACAATGCCAAGGCTTAATGTAAAAGACAAGTAATCAGGATCATCATGGGAGATTTGAATGTCAATTAGGAAAGTTTGGTTTAGGAATTCGCAACGAACGAGGAAGAAAATGGGTCCAATGTTGCATAGCAAATGACCAGGTAATAACTAACACCTGATTTCAAGAACACCCAAGAATTCAATGGACATGGAGAAGCCCAGGCGGTGACACAAAATACCAGATAGACTACATGAGCATAAACAGCAGATTCAGAAATGCAGTGGTACAAAGCACAGCTTATCCAGGCGCTGATTGTGGAAGCGACCACGTCCCAGATCTGCAATCTAAAGATGAAACTCCGGAGATTGAAGAAGCCTAGTGCAGTACCAAAACTGAAATACAACACACTTGTGAATGACTTCAACCAACAGAAAGCGTTTAGATTTTAATTAAATAATACATTAGATCATGTATTATATAATAGCAAATAATAAAAATACTAATATACTAGTATGAAAATAATGTTAATTATCAGTGTTTGTCATGACAAATTTGAGATAAGGAAAAAACAAATCACATTCATATTGTCATTATATGAAAATTATGAATAATATATTTTTAAAAATCGTATTGATTATGGAATATATTCCTGACAGCTGCTGCCAAACTGAAATATCATATAAAGTGTGAATACACTAAGTTTATCTTTTAAAACACGTTTAAATTAACATACTCCCCCCACCACACACACACACACACACACACACATATATATATATACATATAAATCGAGCAAGGTGGTAATGCCACTGATGTGCAGGGGTCTACATAAACATTAATTAGAAGAGAGTGAAGAGGAAGACGAACCAGTTAGAAAGGAGCAATATAGAGATGAGAATGCAGGTGTGATGACAGTTGCAAAGGTGAAGAGAAAGGAAAGGATATACGGGGTGGGGAAAGAACTAGAGTTACGTGGTTTAAAGATGAGTATTGACATTGCATTTAAATTCCTGGAGGTTCTAGCCGTCAGGAAAGCAAAAATATGGGAGCGAGTTCCACAGGCGAGAAGTGCAAGAGAAGAAACTGCAGGAGTAGAATTGTCGTCTACATTTGGCTAACTTAACAGTGAATGGATGGGACCCAGTTGCCAATCTGGTTGCACGAGTAAACACCTGTTGAGGAGGCACCAGTGACTTATGTTCGTCCGAGCAGAAGCCATGAAAGTATTTATTGAACAGACAAAGGGAGGCCACATTTCGTCGATGGGGAAGTGGCTGTAGTCGAGCCGCCAAGTCAATACCTATCACATTACTGATTCTCCTGTGGAGCCTGTCGAGAACACTGAGCTGAACAGTAGGGGTGCCTGACCATATATGGCAGCATTACTTAGGCGAAAAAAAACCATCATGGCCCGACACAGTGACCCAACCTTCTTAGCAGTGGATCTAGCTATGGACTCAATGTAGTGGTTCTATTTGAGATCAGAAGAGAGGGTAAGGCCGAGGAGGCGCGGTGTAATGCTCTCAGGGAGACAGGTTTGGTCCATGCTTATGGGAGGCAGGAGAGGTTGCCTGTGATGATTGACAGCTAGGGTTTAGTTGCATTAAAACTGACAAGCCACTTCTTGCCCCAATTCACCACAGAGTGTAGATCCCGTTCAAGGTCAGCAGCGAGATTATATTTGTTCACCACAAGGGTTTCTTACTGATGCGGGAGTAAATTGTGGTGTCCTCTGCGTAGATGCCTACTTGGCACTTGATCGCATCCGGGAGGTCGTTGATGAAAATAAGGAAGAGCGTCGGGCCCTGGATAGAGCCCTGAGGGACACCAGCATTTGTGCTGTAGGATGAAGAGGCATGCCCATTCAGAACAACTTCATTTTGAGGTTATATAAAAAGATTGGCTTAGACCAAGCAAGCGTCCGGTAATACCGTAGCCCCGTAGCTAGAGTGCTAAACCCTGTCAAAAGCCTTGGAGATGTCCAGAACAACAGTACGAGACTCGCTTACTCATCAAGGTTTTGGAGCATGTTCTCCGTAACGGTTGTTAACATGTCGACCGTGGACTAGGCAAAGCGGAAGCCATACTGCCTGTCAGAGTATAGTTTGTGGGCAGTAAGATGTTGAACTATTTCAGCATTAATTATGGCCTCGAACACTTTCCCGAAAATTGGTTTGATAGGGGGATAGTTGCCTTATGGATTCAAGTTTTGAAATTACTCGGGATAGTACTGTCGGGGTAATATATACGTCGTTCAGTTTGGCCTCAGTTCTAATAGAGAAGTCGGGTGAGTGTACTCCAGATGAGTCAAATGTAGTGTTGAATGGGAATTTGCGAGCATAGCACACAGCTTTGTCTGCAGATGACGTGAGAACCTCAAATTCATGGATTAAAGGAGGTATTGAGGATCCTCCAATAGTCCTTGGAGCCGAACTTGCGGTCAGCTATGCGCTGTCTAATCATCTCAGCAAACAACAGTTGGCGTCATTCAGGATTCTCTTGCACTCATTACGAGCAGACGTGAATATGCTATTATGATCAGATCACTGTCTCCGGAATAGTCGGAAGTAGGGATTCCTGTGGACAATGGCGGTTGAACAGGCAGGAGAGAACCTCGGAGAGAAATGAGGTTTCAGACAATACTTCCTGGTAGGTATGAAGGCATCAATGCCAGCTTTCCCCCATGACGAAACCTCAGAGGCACAGTCATCAACTGGGACATCGAACACTTTTCCCCAGGGGACGTCGCAGTAGAAGGTTTTATAGGTAGGAGGCTCCTGGGGGGGAGTGAGAGTGGAAAGAAATATTGAGAGAGACAAAGCATGGTCGGATTTGCCGAGAGTGCAAAGCTGCGAGTCTCCACAGGCGTCAGGTGCAGAGGTAAGACACATATCCATTAGAGAGAAGTGTCCAGAGGGAGTGCTTGGAAAGCGAGTGGGGAAGTCCACCACTTGCGTAAGGGATTGGGAAATAGCAAAGTACATGGCGTGGATCCCCTTTGGATCAGTAATAGAGTCTTTAAGTCACTCAGAATGATGGGCGTTAAGATCTCCAAATACAAATATGTGGGCAAATAGGTGGTAGGAAATAGCCTGATCTATGTTATCAGAAATGCTCTCTAGAAGGGTGCATTCAGGAGAGGAGGGAGAACGGTAAAGAAAGAAAAGGTAGCTAACCGAACTGAGATGTGACAGACGGAGACATACATATTGGTGGTCAGGAGATTAGAGTGATGTCACCCTAGCTATAGGGAGATGTTCACTAACGTAGACCCCCAACCCATGCATGTGGACAGTGGAAATTCTTCCTTATGAGGGGGAGATAACCAGGGAATTGATGGGTTGAGGTTAGTCTCACTGAGCGCTAGGATGTCCGGTGACTTTTCGTGGAGGAAAGCTTTTACGCTAGGAAAGTTAGTACGAATGCCCCGTATATTAGTAAAAGAAAAGTTAAGGGATTTAGGTTTTTTGCTTTTGGCTGGTTTAAGATATTTTCTGATTTTTTTGTCATGTTATGTTTTGTTGATAGGGAGGGAACTAGAGTAGAATATACAGGTGGTCATTATCCACGATCTGTGCTGGGAGGGAAACTAGCTCGGCCTGCCAGAAAGTGTGGCCACAGGGCTGCCCACCGAAAGCGCTTGCAGAGACACGTAAACATGCGCGCCAGGTCACTACAAGAAACCCGATATTATACAAATGTTGATCAGAGAAGCCGCTCTTGACGCTACGCAAGAGATAGGGCTCCTAACTACCATATATATATATATATATATATATATATATATATATATATATATAACCATTTGTTTGCTCTACTTTCGCTTTGAGTGCTTTGTATGCTCTGCTTTCGTATTGAGCTCTTTATTGTTAAGGTTTTCGTCTTGGTTTTTTTTTCTTTCTGACGAATGCTTGACTTTTTGTTCAAGTATTTCGTTTGTTTCTTTTTTTCTTCCCCTTATTTTCCCTGCGGGTTAGTTTCCGGTGGGTTTCAATATATATATATATATATATATATATATATATATAATGAATGATGTTTTAGGACAAGTACATAATTTCTTATATATATGTACATGTTCTAAAACATAATTTATAATATATATATATATATATATATATATATATATATATATATATATATATATATTATAAATTATGTTTTAGAACATGTACATAATTTCTTCTATATATGTCCTCTTCTCTACAATCATAATTCTGGAAACACCATGAGTAAATAAAAATATGAATAATATTTTTAACAGAGATACCAAAAGTTTTCTTTAAAATATTTTATCAAAACAGTTACTTCTTACAACTTATAAAGAAAACTTCTAAATAATATTTATTACTCTCAAACCCACATTTAATACTTGAATCTGAGGAGTATTAAATATTAAAAACAAGTCTAAAAAATGTGTTTCTTTGGTATAAAATTATCTTTTAAGTATGCCAGTGGCATATTTCAAGTGCAAATGTCAATATATGCATATTTTTTCAGTTTCGTTTTTGAATATTCAAAACAGAGGCTGCCTTAAGATATAAACATAAAATAGATTAGATATATTATTCGTGGTCAGCACATCTCATTATGAATATTTCATTTGAAATTTGTATTTATTAAATAGAAGTCTTAATAAACCGTTCATCAATCTAGACTTAGATGAAACAGTGGATATTTTCGTTTTATGTTTCTTAAATCCTGCCGGTTCTTTCATGCATATGTGCGTTGTGGTGCAGAGGAAATTGTATCGTGACGGAACTAGAAATCGGTGAAATGAATTCGAATTCAACTGGAATTCTTCGCATTCAATTAGGCACAAATACCCTCATGAAAGGTATAAATCTGTCTCTTATTCCACAATCTATGGGTTAAAAAGCAGAACAGTTTGGGTTCTATATCTGTGGTTAGCACTCAGTTTACCACAGAAAGTAACGTCAGCCTACTGCGGAAAATTTTCTGACCAGTCATGTTTCTTTTGAGACATGATCGCCCAAGTCTGTATCACGAATAAAACTTAACTGACTGATATACTTCCTTAATCACTACTTTTTTTTAACAATATTAAATTAGATTCCTTGAAACGTAAAAAGAAATAATATTTATACAAACTGAAATTAAGATATACACAAAGTAATGGCACGAGGAATTGGAACAATCTATTCATTTTTTTCTGAGAATACCTATTTTGCAAAACATAACTTATAAATACGACGTCCTGATATCTAGAAAATATAAAGTTTTAATATATAATATATTAAGCTCTGTGACAAATTTTTACTTATGTTTATCATAATTAACTTATTTTCATAATCGAGTTGCTTTTTCTTCTAAATTTAGCCCTTAATTAATTGTTTGGTTCCATATCGATTTTTTATATACAACTTAAAATCATGTAATTTCGTAAGCTTTACAAATTGAAAAATCTTAAGACTTTTTGCGATCAACTCAGGAAAGTACGAAAAATCAATCATAAAAAGTGTGCTTTTTAACTGAGTAAACACCTAATGCCTTTTTATAATATAGCCGGTAGAATGATTAAGTTAGTAAGACTTGCAAATTACATTTTAGTTTTAGTGGGCACATCCAACCAAAATAGCATAACGGATGCCATCATTCTTTTATCTGGTTTTGAATTCACAATAATCTTTTTTCTAAAACTGTTTCCTTAACAAAGAGCAAGGATCACAGCCTGTTATATAATCTATAGTGGAAGAAGAATAATTCATTCTTTTTTCAAATATGACGAAATGATGGAAACAAGCATTTTTAGAATTTGAATTTACTCCACTGAAACCATTTTCTCTGTTTTTGTTTTCATTTATTTTGTTTTGCTCCACGGAGGGTAATGACCGTTCAAAAATGAACCTTTTGTTTATTGTGAACTGAAATCTTTACTTCATAAAATTGTGCAGTGGATTCTCGTAATCATATCTAAGGTTTCGAATTTGATGTCAAAGGCTAAAAATGCAATTTGCTTTACTATTTATAACTGGATATATCTCCGGTGCATCAATGCACGAGTGCAAACCAAAACAAGAATGGAAATTGGACTAGAGTCAACTCACATTTCATTTTCATATAATCTATGAACTTTCATTTATAGTTATAATATTATATTCCTAATGATTTAACCGAAAATTGATGTAGGAATAATATAGTTAAAATATAAGTGAGTTCTAAGGAGGTACATCAATAATTCGTAGATTAATGAAAAATGTATTAATTGTACACCAAGGTTTTCTAATTTTCAACGAAACTTACTTCTTTGATAACGCATTTAATAATTAAGTTTTCACTAATAATTCCATAGAACCAATATAGAAGACGTTATTAACAGGGAATTTACCTCTGAATTTTGTTGGGGATTATATTGGTTCGATGGAATTATTAGTGAAAACTTACTTGATTGTTTAATTCTTAGTTTTGGGTCTTAATATGGTTAGACCAGTACACATCTGTATTAAAAAGTGTTCGATACAATTATATTGTAGAACTTTTGAACATTTTCCATTATTAAACGAGTTCTTTCGCTAACCAGGTTTCTACGATGAGTGGTGTCTTCAGACAATTTTTAATAACTGATTTTACATTTTACCGTTTTTCTTTTTAGGAACGCTCTTGTTTTATTTGAACGGTGTTTTATTTGAACGTTCACTTGGCAGAGAATTTACGAACGCGCCTTGTTTAAATTCAAACAAATTATGACGTTTTCATCCATGGTTGTATGAACCTAAGTGGTATTTCTTAGTGTGGGATGCATTTAGTAATAATATATATATATATATATATATTATTTCAGCCTCATTATATCACGGTTTCATCTTTCGGCTTTATTTTTTTGTACATAAATATTCGTGATGCATTGACAGAGACAAACAAGGATATCTTTTCATTTGAAACATTTGTACAATTATAGCTTCAATCAATGTCAATGCTATTTCATATAATCAGGATGTTCATTAATGAAGAGACAACCTCTAATTTGTGATACAATTCACAAATAATTTTGCATAATGGAACGTGATCACAAAGAGCTGCCAACAAGATTATTGCACAAAACGCAGGAAAATCTCTTTTGCCAATGCTTTTGCAAATCAATTACGATTTGCAAAGACAAAATCTATCAGAACTCCAATGCATTTCTGTAAATATTTTTCTAATCAGAAAGAAATTCCAAGATCAAACAGCATGATTTGAATGCGGCTTTAATATAAAAAATGATGGGAACAAAACAAGCCAGACGAAAAGGAAAATATGTTTGTGTTGCTATTTAATTATTTCTTGCTTTTGTTTATTTTAATGAACGCTTCAATAAATTGCTACTTTATCTACTTAATATAATATTTATATTGAGTTGTAAAACAGTGTTATAATAATCGAAACAAAAATTGAACTTTACAACAGGTTTCACACGCTCAGTTAAGACGAGTGTATGTGAAGATACCAATCCACTTTGTACCCAGTAAAGTTAGTCGCTTTAGTATAGTTCCTAATTGCCGTTTTGCAATCCTTTTACACAAATTCGTTAGGTAACTATTTAACTATTTACATTGTTCTGGCAGTTGTCCTCATCTATATTACCATATTCACGACGTTTTGGCCATTGTATGTGCCTTGTGGGGCAGTGGATATCGACTCAGAACAGAAAATCTGCGTGCCGAGTTCGAATTCCAGTTGATTTGCCATTGTGTGAGTAGATTCAACTCATCAATTCCCTCCTCTTACTTCTCCATCCCTGTTTATCTCCCACTCTTAAGGAAGGATTCCACTGTCTACAGGCATGGGCTGGGGGTCTACGTTAGTGAATATATAGCTAGGGTGACACCACTCGAATCTCCTGACCACCAATATGTATGTCTCCGTTTGTCACATCTCAGTTCAGTTAGCTACCTTTTCTTTCTTTACCGTTCTCCATCCTCTCCTGACTGCTCCATTCTAGAGAGCATTTCTGACAACATAGATCATGCTATTTCCTACCACCCATTCGCCCACATATTTGTATTCGGAGATCTTAACGCCCATCATTCTGAGTGACTTAAAGACTCTACTGATCCAGTGGGCATCCACGCCATGAACTTTGCTATTTCCCAATCCCTTACGTAAGTGGTAGACTTCCCCACTCGCTTTCCAAGCACTCCCCATGGACACTCCTCTCTACTAGATATATGCATTACCTCTGCACCAGACGCCTGTCAAGTCTCGCAGCTTTGCTCTATCGGCAACTCCGACCGTGCTCTCACTCCCCCCAGGAACCTCCTACCGATAGGACATCCTACTGCTACCAAAAAGCAGAGTTGGACGCCTTTCGCGATTTTCCTATGCGACGTCTCTTGGGGAAAAGTGTTCGATGTCGCAGTTGATGAGTATGCCTCTGCGGTTTCGTCATGGGTGAAAGCTGGCATTGTTGCCTTCATACCTACCAGGAAGTATTGTCTAAAACCTCATTCCTCCCCTTGGTTCTCTCCTGCCTGTTTGGCCTCCATTGCCCATACGAACCCCTACTTCCGACTATTCCAGAGAGAGTCATCTGATCACAGTATACGCCTATTCGTGTCTGCTCGTAATGAATACAATAGAATCTTGAATGACGCCAAGCGGTTGTTTGCTGAGAGAATGAGATAGCGCATAGCTGACCGCAAGGTCGCCTCCACGAACTGTTGGCGGTTATGCAAACGGGTGCTGAACAATAACAAATCCTCAATACATACTTTAATTAATGAATGTGAGGTTCTTACGTCGTCTGCAGATAAATCTGAGTGTTTTCCTTGCAGATTCTCATCCAACTCCACATTTGACTCCTACCCGACTTCCCTATTAGAACTGAGGCTAAACTGTACGACGTATATATTACCCCGACAGTAGTATCCCGAGTAATTTCAAAACTTCACCCCATAAGGCGAGCGGTGGTGATGGAATCCCAGTGATAGTCCTTAAGAAATGTGCTCCTGAACTCTCCCCAGTCCTCTCTAAACTGTATAATTACTGCCTTTCTACTTCCTGTTTTCTTTTATGCTGGAAGTTCTCTTCAGTCGTTCCTGTATTTAAGAACTATGGTGAAACGTAGGACCCATCTAATTATCGCCCTGTCAGCCTTCTGCCAATTTTTGGGAAAGTGTTCGAGGCCATAATTAATGCTGAAATAGTTCAACATCTTACTGCCCACAAACAATACTCTTACAGACAGTATGTCTTCCGCTTTGCCAGGTCCACGGCCGACATGCTAACAACCGTTACAGAGTACATGCTTCAGGCCCTTGACGAGTCAGGCGAGGCTCGTGCTGTTGCTCTGGACATCTCCAAGGCTTTTGAGAGGGTTTGGCACTCCGGTCTTCTAGGCAAGCTACGATGTTACTGTTTTGCCGGACGCTTGCTTGATCTAATCCAATCTTTTTTAAATAACTACAAAATGAAGGTCGTTTTGAATGGGCATGCTTCTACACCCTACACACGAATGCTGGTGTCCCTCAGGGCTCTATCCTGGGCCCGACGCTCTACCTTATTTTCATAAATGACCTCCCAGATGCAATCATCTGCTAAGTAGGCATCTACGCAGATGACACCACAATTTACTCCCGCATCAGTAAGAAACCCTTGTGGCGAACAAATATAATCTCGCTGCTGACCTTGAACGGGATCTACACTCTGTGGTGAATTGGAGCAAGAAGTGGCTTGTCAATTTCGATGCGTCTAAGACCAAGCTGTTGTATGTCAATCATCACAGGCAACCTCTCCTGCCTCCCATAAGCATGGACCAAGCGTGTCTCCCTGAGAGCAATACACCGCGCCTCCTCGGCCTTACCCTCTCTTCTGGTCTCAAATGTAATCATTACATTGAGTCCATAGCTAAATCTACTGCTAAGGATGTGGGGTCACTGTGACGTGCGAGGATGTTTTTCCCGCCTGAATTCATCCTGCATATATACAAATCAACCAATCATCCGTGCATGACATACTGCTGCCACAAATGGTCAGGCGTCCCTGTTCTTCATCTCAGTGTTCTCAACAGGCTCCAAAAGACAATCAGGAATGTGATAGGTACCGACTTGACGGCTCGACTACAGTCACTTCCCCACCGACGAGATGTGACCTCCCTTAGTCTGTTCTATAAATTCTTTCATGGCTTCTGCTCCAACGAACTTAAGTCACTGGTGCCTCCTCAACAGTTGTTTACTCGTGCAACCAGATTGGCAACTGGGTCCCACCCATTCACAGTTAGATTAACCAAATGCAGACGACAATTCTACTTCTGCAGCTTCGTCTCTCGCACTTCCCGCCTGTGGAACTCATTTCCATGTTATTGCTTTCCTGACGGCTACAACCTCCAGGAATTTAAATGCAATGTCAATACTCATCTATTAACCACTTGACTCTAGTTCTTTCACCACCTCGTATATCCTTTTCTTTCTCTCCACCTTTGCAACTGTCATCACACCTGTATTCCCATCGTTCTCTCACTCGTTTCCAACTGGTTCTTCTTCCTCTTCACCGTCTTCTCCTCTTGTATAACCTATGTAACAATACAATAATATAACGTGTTATACAATCGGAAAATAATATGATATCAGTATTATCATTCCGGTCGATGGGTAAAATCATATCAAACTAAAAGAATAAAATTTAAAGTGAATTTTCTTGCTAACCGGTTATCTTTTTAAAAGTCATAATTATGTTCATAGAATTTAAGTTTTTTAATATATTCAATTCTAAAATTATTCATTAGTTGATAAACAAAGAAACAATGCGATATATATATATATATAACCGGTCATTATTATTAGGCAACCCTGGTGTATTAAAGGAAATGATGATGTGCGTTGTGGTGCATTGTATATTGGCTCGGAGAAATCCGGGAGCCGAGTTCGAATTCCAGCCGAATTCATTGCATTCTCTTACGCGCAAATACCATTGGGAAACGTACTAATCCGTCTATTGCTTCCAGTTATGGGTAAATAACAGGACGGATTGGGTTCTTTAGCCTTGGTCGGCAACCAGTCTACCGCAGAAAGCAATGGCAATCTCCTGCGGGATAATCTTCTGACCAGTCTTTCGAGACATGATCGCTCAAGCGTGTATCATGTATGAAACTTAACTGACTGACTGATGTATTTCATATTAATTTTTAGTATTTATTGCCATGTGAATAATTGTAAATGAACATAGAATGATTCTTTTGTTAATAATGAACTATAACGAATGAATTTATAAATATTTTATAATTACCTATATTGCAGTTTTATCAATGAATGAATCAAGGAAATTTAGTGTGATTAGGGCGAGTTCATATTTATTGCCTTGTAAGTCTGCAAAGTATAATAACAATAGATCCATTGTTTTCCTTTAGAATTATCCACTAAAAATAATATTGATATATATCATTTCATTTAAAAAAAAACTGGGGTTACCTCATAATTATGGCCGGTAGTTTATATATGGATGTGTGTTTGATTGGACATTAATCAGTGAATATTTTTTCATGTCTGATTGCAATCTTCAGGTTATGTGTGTTTTGTTTTGGCCTATTGTTTACTAGCAGTATAACGCGGCGTTGCTTGGGTGTAATGAAAGTTTTAAAACTAATCCATGGTCCTGGAACTCCGGCTTTTTGGACGTTGGCACGAAAGACTAAAAAACTAAAAAGCAACAGTTGTTTCATGTTAAAGCGAGACCGTAGACTGAAAGAAAAATGAATGGATGTAAGTCAAATTTTGATTTCCTGGTATCTATATCAATTAAGTTTTTTCGTCGTAAACTGAATTGTGAAGGCTAAATAAGTCCTCTGAGTAAATGGTATCCTGATTGAGACTGAGAACTACAACTATAACTACTCAGAGCCAAACCCGAAGCAAATCCTAAAAGAAAAGGTGTAAAAAATATAGATATACAGGCAGATAAACAGACTCAGACACAAACACCTTGCCTTTTATATATATATATATATATATATATATATATATATATATTATCGATTTTCTGCACTCTTGTAAGAACTGCATTCTTGAAACTTCTGAATATCGTTTCTTATGTCTTTGTCTATAAGTGTATCAATTTTTTAAATCGGACCGCTCCTTCTATAACCCATTTTTTTCAATTATCGATTTTCGATATTTATCGAGGGTACCCCGACACAAAACCTAGCTAAGACCACTTGCAGACGCTTATAGTACAACTGTGTAAAATTTCAAGAAACGGACACACACACACAGACAAAGTTCCATTTATAAATAAGTTTAGATATATGGTTACCATTTGTTGTAACATCTATTGTACTATCTTGACAGTTTTTTAACTTGACAATAACAGTTATGTTTCAAATTATTCCAGAAGTTTTAGAAAAGAAATTCATGTAGATTTGAATGCAGTTATTTGTAGCTATTATTTAGTGTTATTTGTTATTTATTATTCATTATTTTATTATCTGTTGCTGATTATGATTATTAACGTTTCCTGTGTTATGTATTTTTTAGATTACATTGGTGATTACGAAAAACGTTTGTCAGATTATCTCATATATTTTCATTTTTAGTGTTGGTATTTTGCAATGAAAATCGTTTTTAGTTTTCGATTTTTAAATAATATAAAAAATTACTTTTGTCATGTCTGCATTTTGAGATGAGGACGGATCTTTTATTTAAGAACTCGTGTTGCTCTATTTTCTTGACAAGACAAAGTTTACGGATTCAGGATTTATTGATTTTGAATTATGCTGTTTTTCTTATTTTCAGTTTTATTTTTAGTAATTTTGCTTTTGTTTTTACTTTCTCATATATGTTTATAAAGTAGTGTGCTGCATGTGTATTTACAATTTCTCCAGGTTATTACTGATTGCATAATTTTTAATTCTATTTTCTTGCAGTTACCCATTGTTATATTTTCTGGTCATCTGCTGCTTTTACAATGTGTTGTGATGTTTTTTTGCAAACGATTGCTGTTTAAGTGACCTTTGTCCTTTGCTCTGCAGTTACAATTAGGCTGTTTGGTGTGTTACATCTTCTTCTTTTCATAATCTCTTTAGGTTTTGGTAGCAGTTGATTCACTAGGAAAAATATCAGATAACCATCGCTCAACTGATTGTGTATTTTTCATGATTATTGTGGAATTGCAAGGTGTATTTATGAATTGGTAAACCATTGAGTTTTTTGTATGATGCGAACAGCACAAAACTTTATAAACGTATATAATAATGATAGACAAACACAGTGCAATTCTACTCATGAACACAGCGTGACTAGACAGATACATATAGAGTTTGTTTAATTAATGATAAATAAACAAAGCAAGAATAAAAAGAAATGTCAGAAATTTAATTTTCAAATGAAGCTTAAGTTAAAGCGAAACATGTTAAATTTAATAAATTTTCCGTATTTTCTCTCATCATTACATATATATATATATATATGTATATATATATATATATATATATATATATATATATATGTATATGTGTGTGTGTGTGTGTGTGTGTGTGTGTGTGTGTGTGTGTGTGTGTGTGTGTGTTCTTTCCTGGATCATTCTTCCTCAGTTGGTGATCAATATCACTTTACTATTTTCACAATCTAAATATCAGTTTTCATACAACTGTTTAGTTAAGAAGTAGTTATTTATAACTATATATATACCAAAATATTACAAAGCATATTAACAATAAAGAAAAATTCACAATATACTGCAACAATTAACACTTTGGTTTTCAAGGAGAATATGACAGTTGAATATTTCAAACAGGCTTTATAATGTTTAATGCCATTTTGTGTCATCAAGGATAAACTTCAATTACGCTCTGATAGATGTTTGCCGAAAAAATACTGTAGATATAATACAATATATAAACCATTTTTATGAACTTATTCATTAATAATCAATACTATGTTTTGTATAGTAAATTACTTACAATTGTGCCGTAGATTGTAAAACATTTATACGATTCACTTAACAAATAATAACATTGGATTTTACATTTTGAATTTCTCTGTTTAATGGACAAATATTAGAAATGATCAGTTTATTCAGAAAATCCTAAAATACGACATATATATTAATAATAAACCAGTTGTTCAATTGCAGATGTAACAAGATAAATCTTCCTAATCCAGTCACTGATTAATACATTGTATTTCTAATAGCTGAATCTGCTAAAGAGAATGTATTTCATTTATTAAGTGAATGACACGATGTTACTCTCACTTATGAAAGTTTTAGTGAGCAAAAGGTTTCACTTTGTCTCCCATCAACATTGCGTAATTATACATTGAAGTTTTGCTTACAGTGTAAATCAAACAACACATTAATTAAAGGCAATTATCATACAACAACCTTTTATTGTACATAGATTTCAAGCGAAACTGATAAAAATCCAAAAGAAAACGCAGGACTTTATTGCTTTTTTCTTTTCTGAAACGTGATGAAGGATTTAAAATTTTATTGCAGGTGTAGATTTTAATGGGCGGGACATTGCAGTCGAATCTACATAATGGAGGATTGACTTGACAGATAACCAGTATGAAAGAAAAAATCATTCAAAAGACAAATATTAAAGAAAATATTTAAAATAAATTTATAATGTAAAAAACGAAAATTTTTATTCACTAAATAATTGAATCTGAAAGATCTTAGGAATATGAAAAAGTCTTCATTTCTCAAACGAATTCAATGCTTTATTTTGTTGTAAAAACAGAGCAAGCACACATTTTATTTATCACTCACAAGCAGGAATATGTATATATAATAATTTTTGACTTTTTTGACAAATTGCAAAAAAGATTTTATAATGCGTTTCATCCGTAAGGAATTCATCGATGAAGTCTAATGTATAAAACCTGTCTAATATTTTTTGCAATTCGTCGTAGAGACTGACTTTCAAAATTTCTAAATTTGTATAAAATATCTGTATAATTCTTCCACATATATGTGCGTGTGTGTTTGTGCATGAATATAAAACTACTGAACAATAAGAAAGGTTTATTAATCAAACATATTTCACTTTTATTAAAATCTTGCAGAGTCTGAGAAGTGTGATGTACGTTGTGGTGCAGTAGATAAAGTCTCAGAACGAGAGATCAGAGAGCCGAGTTCGAATTCCAGCTGAATTAGTTGCTTTCACATAAGCTCTAACATCGTTGGGAAAGGTATGAATTCAGCAATGATTTAAATTGCAGACCAGATTAAATTCTATAGCCTTGATTGTTAACTTATCACAGATATCACAGAATTTAATGACAAGATACTGGGAGGAGATTTACTCCCCATTCCGTCATGTCTCTTTCAATACAAGATCACCAAATGCGTATTGCATATGCCACTTAACTGACTGATTCGCGTATATATATAACAATAATAATGAAAATATTAATAATTGTTATAATATATTCCAGTCCGTCTCAAAAACCCACCGAGAATAAATGCGGAGGGGGAAAAAGGGGAAAAAAGGGGAAAAAAAAAGAATCCAAGTAAGTACTTGAACATACGTCAAAATACTCGTAGGAAAAATAAATCCGAGACGAGAACCCTAACACTAACACTGAAGCGCTCAATATAATAGTAGAGCAACAAATAATAAATCTACCTAAAAGCCGTTAGGTGAAACCTAGATAGGTCTATTGGCTCTTAGATTTCTTCTTATATATATATATATATATATATATACATATATGTGTGTGTGTGTGTGTGTGTGTGTGTGTGTGTATGAGTGAGTTTGTGTGTGTGTGTGTGTGTGTGTGTGTGTGTGGTGCAATAATGTCAGGTATAAAACTAAAAATATATGCAAACAAACAATAAAAATAAAAATAAAAAATATATAAAGCAATGTTTATTGGTTTTATCAATACAAATATAATAATTTCTAAATCATTTATCAAATTTTTAAAACTTTAACAAACGCTTATTAATATTTGTCAGCGTAAGTGAACAGGATGTGTTGTGTTGCAGTTGGTATCGGCACGAAACAACATAATCGAAGAGATTATTTAAAATTCCAGCTAAATTCGTTGAAGTTTTTTATGCTCAAATACCCAGTGGTGATCCTACGGGTTGGTCAGAAAGGTTCGAACCCTTCCCCAGAAACATGACTACCCCTCTGTTGCCTCTACCCAAACTTTTATAATCGTTCAGACTTGTCCTTATATTTATTGCCATATTCAAGACCATCTTCAAGTGATACTCTTTGCAGTTTCAGACTGAACCATTCATTTAGTCGACGAGCGCAGGTTGTTTTAATTCTACGTGCCAGGTCTTTTTGGATATCTTTTTGGATATCTTTTTGGATATCTTTTTGGATAATTTCAGTTAATTCGCTTTAGAAACACAATTCTCTTAGGTTTTGCTTCCACTGACAAATATTTGGACCAAGTCACTTTTTGAACTACCTCAACAAACTCTTTTAGCCACAGACGACATCAGTGTGTGAATTCTTGTTATATATAAACATAATATCTTATTAGAATCATATTTTTTTACCATATATTATATTAGAATTTGTTGTTATTGTTTTCTCTATTTCTCTGTATTACTTGCTTCTATATTGTATTTATATAAATTCTTTGCGGTTTAGAGATTTTTGATGTCTAGCAGGATTAATTAACGTCATTATTTTAAACATTTAGGCCTTTGTACGCACTGTCCTTCTTAAGGTTCTAACAATTTCAATCCGAGCCATCTATTACGATCACTGGGTTATATCATTTGCATTTCTTGTGCTAAGACTATTTTGATAGTCATGTGTTATCCCCTTCTAACCCGACTCTGTAAGTTATTTGTTCATCTTTGCTGTAGCGTGGTATTGAACTCACAACTCTTTCGGTCAAATCACTGAAACTAACGAACGTCTATATCAACTGGGCCATGTGTCCTTAAGGATATAAGTGATGTTGGTTAGTGAATTTCAAACAGAACACTATGCCTTTTCAAGTTTCTGGTAGAGGTTATTTTGTTATGGTATTGTTTTCTAATAGAACTTACCCAAATTACCGTTTTATACTGGTAATTTTCTAAGCACAGTTTAGATGTGGCACAGGGCCGAAAACATAAAACACCCAGTGAGGATCGAACTAACTACACAATCGTAAAGATTCTAGCAAGATAAGCTTACTAACTATTACACCATCTCGAGGTGCTCGAATATACTATACTGTGCAGTCGAAAAAATTGAAAATAAACAACGCGCATGAGCAGAATTAAAAATATAAAATGGCAACAATTCATGCATCTCAACCTGTATTATGATTGAATTGAAATATTTGCTGCTACTCCCTGCTTTGCTTCGTGGATAGCTAGCTTTGTATATTTCCCAGTTATTATGGTGGTTTTCAAAGAAAATTCTCTTTTTTCAATGCATTTAACTATTCTGGAATTTCTGGTTGAACTATTATCACCCAGACATCTGAAAACCTTTCTTTTATTCATAAGATTTTCATTGACTGAGCGTCATTGACGGTCATTTATTAATAACGCGTTATATGCTGTATATTCACAGGATGCGAAAGATGAATTGTCGTTTGAATTACCCAAAAAGTAAAATAACAATGACATCTCATTTTAACAGACATATTTACCAAATCACACAAAAATATATTGAAATACTAAAGAGTACATTTATTCAATAAAACCGTTATTGCCTTCAATCAGAGCAATCCAATAACTTCGGAATTTCGTGCAACTCTTTCGGAGGATCCTTGTTTACGTTCATGAATGTTCTTATAATCTTTATCTCCAATCCATCTTTGGTGTGAGTTGAGATTTCGTTAATCTCTGGCTTAAATGAGATAAACACATCATAATCGAGGAGTTTGTAACTGGGGCGTTATGTCCCCTGGTATAAATGATGAAGTCAGTCAGTTAAGTGCCATACGTGAAAGACGCTTGGGTGATCATGTCTCGAAAGAGACATGACTGACTGGGCAGAAGATTATCCCACAGTAGGTTGACATTGCTTTCTGTGGTAGACTGGCTGCCAGCCAAGGCTATAGAACCCAATCTGTCCTGCTATTTAACCCATAACTGGCGGGAAGAGATGGATTAATACCCTTCCAAAGGGTATTTGTGCGTAAGTGAATGCAATGGATTCAGCTGGAATTCGAACTCGGCTCCCCGATTTCTCGTTCTGAGCCGATATCTACTGCACCACAACGCTCGAAGAAATTAGCTGGCAATGAATGTGTGTGTGTGTGTGTGTGAGAGAGAGAGAAAGAGAGAAAGAGAGAGAGAAGGTGTGTGCGTGAGTGTATATGTAAAATAGTGTCTCTGAAAATACTTTTACAAGATTTGGGGCGTGTTCTTCACACCAAAATAAAGACAAATGTTTTTATAAACATGTTCGCAAATCCTTTTTTCAATTATTAAGTTTTAAGACAGTCTACTGTTTGTCACTTAAGTCTACTCTATCGAGGAGGCAACATTTGAAAGATATAGAATAACACATTTATACAACCAATATTTGTGGGAGGGTCTGATACTCCATGTTACAACACACGCTAGAAAGTAACCTCAGTTTACCATCGATATGTGAGAGGGAATTCTAGGTGACTGTCTGGTTGGTCCATTAGTTTGCATTGCACGGACGACATTATTTCGAACACATTTTCAGACCTACTAGAGAATGTAGCTCTGGCAATACGAAGACGTATGTGGTTCATACATGATGGTTCTCCAGTAAGTTCAATTCCCTTTGTTCACAATGCACTGGCCGACCATGAAAACTGATAGTTAGGCAGGGACAGGTTCCATGGTCTGAACGTTCACCCGACATCTGATTTTTATCCCAGTAGCATCTAAAACTGTTTTACATTGTTTTGCTGTCATGGCTTCCCGTTTTTATATGTAAAATAGTTTGTATTGTATCTTTGATTATACATTTAACAGCGTTTTCCATAAACTTCAACGTTAATGACTCGAAAAACGAAATATTTTCGGACACCTCTTTATTTCGACTTTTGTCCTTATTTTCATCTTGATGGGTAGAAATATGTGTTTTTAATACTATGAATGAGTTTTCTTTTTTCTTTTTGGTTATACTGACATAAAAACAAATCTAAAAAAAGTTCGTGGACATAAATCTTAACTTAATAACAAAATAAACCAACAACAAAATACGAACAAATGCAAATGCCAGAATGAAGACAACTGTTTACTTAGAAATAAATGTTTAACCAAAAACAGAATATATAAACTCACTGTGATAAATAGCACAAACACAAGCAAAAGCTTTACACAGGAACACCAGAAACAACGTTCAAATAAATATTAAAAAATCACAGAACATCACTCACCATAGAAAGATTAAAAAAATCTAACACTTTCAAATACATATGGAATCAGAAAAAAGTATAATTGCCATCAAAATGAAATAGGAAATCGTAAAAATAATATGACTCAGAATCAGTAGCAAAAATTACAGATGATGTTTAGGAAAAATGCTAGCAATAATCAGCTTTAATAATCAAAGTAAAATATTAAAAATGAAACGAAATAATGGGGAAATTATATTTGCGAATAAATATCTACTGTCTACGCAAATAACAGCAAAATTTAATAAAAACAACACAAAACACAACACTACTGCCTATCAATAAATATATAAATATAAATATACAAACACTCAACCATAACAAAAAATAAACAGAAAAAAGATATAACAACCAACAAAACAAAAACTAACACAAATAAAACACACAAGCACAAATACATACAATAAACGAACACTTAAACATGACCTAAAACATCATTTAAGCTGTCTTATATACCAAAAGTGAAAGAAAAAGGTTAAATCAATAAAAAGCGGTCCACATTAAAAATCGCAAGGGATCATGCCAGGGGTTAACATAAATGACAAGAACAAACTAAGTAAAAGGCAATTAAGTAGACACCTATAAAATATAAAGCAATAAAACTCACCAAGACGTCCACACAAAAGATCGAGCTAAATGACAAGAACAAGCCAGCTACAAGGCAATTAAGCTAACATATATTTGCCTTGGTAAACGTTTGTTTTTATTATTTATATATCCCTTTTTGATAGCATCCTAAGCGCAAATGTTGCATTCCTTGTTAAGAGTCTTTGATAAAACCACACTATTCTTTTCTTTTCTCTGGCATGATTCTGATTCGTGCTCTATTCATCAAAATTCGGACAATAAGTTTCGTTACACGGCTCAACAATCTTATTGTTCAGTGTAGTTCGCATTCGATTGCGACTGGATTCTTAGGCAGAGATATAATAATTGATCTGCTTAGGTCATCTGGTATTACCCCATTGTTGTATATTTCATTTATTATTTCCGTAATTTTCTCTATGCAAAATCTTCTAAGGCTGTCAGCATTTCTATTACAATGACGTCTGGTCCAGCTGTTTTGTTCCTATTCAGTTTGGCCATTGCAGCTTTCACTTCAGATTTTAGTATTTCCGTTTCTTCAGCAGCTTTGTGCGCTATCGGTTGCTCTCTCTTGTCATGGAAGCGATCATTTATATATACTTCACATCGATATAGCATTACCTCTTTCTCAAATATGGTTGTTCCATTCTTTGATTTGATACATCCTGTTGAGGAGAAAATCTACAAAAAGAAATCATACACCCGCATAATAATGGAAAATCACTCATCATCAAATAATAAAATACTAAATGAAATAAACGCAACAAAAGTAATCAAAGAAAACTACCTACCAATAAGGAACTCCTACATCAAAATATAAATTACACCGAGCTCCATAAAAATGAGAACAAAAAGGTAAATTAGGGAGGCTTCTCACTTAATTGAGCAGGTTCATACTCAGTTTAATAATTATATATATATATAATAAAATAAAGTTCGATGTTCAAAACTGTTGAATGATCATTTCAACATGAAATCCCTAATAGAGATTTCACATCTCATCGGCAACTACCACATTTCAATATATATATATATATATATATATATATATATATATATATATATATAGTTTTATTGCAACGATATAGTCACTTAAGCTGATCAGGTTCATGTCGATTTCCAAGTTTTATAAGAACACCATTATAATGCTTTCAGTCATCTGGGCTAGGTTTCTTGCTGTTGAGTTTCGTTGATTTTTTTTTTATAAATGTTTTAATTTTTTGAGGGATTGGGATTGTTTTCTCTTAGCCTGCTTTTCTTCTTTTCTTTTTTAAATATTTATATTATGCAGGTGGATGATTTCTTCATAATACTTTTAATTACTTTTTAATAGATGTGTGAGTGAGGGTTTATTTCATTGTTTTATATGGAATAGATGTTTACTTAATTGCTTTTTCTGTGGATGTGTTCTTGTCTTTTAATTTGACCACCTTTTGTTGTATTGATCTCTTTCATTGGCTGGAACTTTTTTCTTTGTGTGTCGGTGTGTTCACCGCCTAAGGGATATTCTTAGGTCATGGTTGAGTGTTTACATTCTTGTGAGTATTTGTGCTTATCAGCGTTGTGTATGGGGCTTTTCGTTTGTTGGCTGTCATATAATTTCTGCTGTTCGTCGCAATTGAATGTTTGCATATTTTAATTTATTTTTTCAAGTTTTGTTTTTGTTGTCATTTATTGTCTTTAGCAAAGTAGTTCGCATGTTTATATTTTCCCATGATCTCTTGTCTTTTATTTAATATTTTACTTTGATTTTTAAAACTGATTAGTGCTATTTTTTCCTATCAGTAATTGACAGTTTTTTCATATTGCTATGTGTGGTGGTGCTTTCTTTACGTTTTCCATTTAACGTGTTAGTAATGTTACTTTCTTCCTTGTTTCATAGGTATTTTGATAGTGTTGTGTTTTTCCTTTCATTTTCTATGTTAAGTGATGTCTTGTTATTACTGTATCCTTCCTTGAACGATGTTTCTCTTGCTCCTATGTAAATCTTTTCGTGTGTGCTGATGTAATTTGTCACGGTAGCTTTGTATTTTATGTTTTTGGTATTAATTTATTATTAATTCTCCATGTGTCTATCTATCGGAAGATACATTTGTTCTTTTTTTCGTTTGTGCTGCTGTTATTTATTAGTACTTTTTATTGTGTTTGCTTATTATTTTCTCCATTATTATCATATTACTTATCTCCGGGTCTCTATTATCAACTGACGTTGAGAGCTGAAAGCAATCCTAATTTGATTTTGGATTGTACATTTATATTAGAAAACATCTTATTCGATATATATTTTTTCAATTCATTCATACTTTATTCTATCACATTAGAAACATAGTTATAAGTTACTATTTATAATATATTAATATATTAATATATTCAATTTTATCGTTTTTTTTCTTTTCTGGATGTTAGATACCTGTTTCTAATAATGCGCATTTGTACACAATCAATTCCATGATGATTGTCTTGCGTAAAATATAGTGAAATGAAGAATTGAATAGGATGAATTCAGGGTACATTATGGATGCCATACACGGCACATAATCTGTTCAGAAATCTCTAAACTACTAACTATAAAGAAAGGTTACTTAGATAAAACATTATACATTGTTTCAAACTGATGAACTCTCTTGATTGTCATTCGGCTGATCTGGTAGTGAAAATCAATAGAATGATAAAGAATTTTATTAAATCACTGAAAATGAATTAATGGAATTCTTTCAACATAAATAAAAAGAACTAAAAATGGATGACACATGAAACTTAAAAGGAAAATAATGTTAGAAATTTATATTCAACATTTTGATTTTTCCGACTAATTTGAATAAAAGCATTCTCCCCAATAGTAGAATAAATGATGACAGTGAATGGAGAAAATTATCTTGAAGATAATGATTTCAAAGTTTCAATCGACATTAACACTAACTGTTTGGTCAATAAATGCCGAAAAGTTCATCATAAAGAAAAGGTTATTCCCACGATTTCTGTTGGCGCAGTTTGTAGACGAAATACGCTGGTTTGTCTGCGTATTTGTCTGTTTTTTTTAACGGCTTATCAATAACTTATGCATCATTTAATGCCGAAATTAAATTTTCTTGGGTGAATCTGGTTAATGGCATATAAGCAACTATAGTTTAATGAAGAAACTTTAATAACTTTAATGTAATTTTATACTTTCAACTGAATTTGTTCCTTTTTTTATAATTTTACACTTCCGAGTAAACATTTATTTTATATACGGAGGTGCGTTGCGGTGCAGTGGATATCAATTCATAACAAGATATCGGTGAACAGAGTTCGAATTTCATTGCAGTCACTTACGCAAAAATACGCACAAATACCCTTGCGAAATGTATTAATCCGCCTCTTCCTGCCAGTTATGGGTTAAATAACAGAACAGACTGGGTTTTATAGCCTTCGTCGGCAACCAGTATACCGCAGAAAGTAGTGGCAACCTACTGCGGGAAATTGTTCTGCCTAGTTAGTCATGTCTCTTTCGAGACATGATTGCCCAAGCGTGCAGCACGTATGGCACTTGACTGACTGAATCTTCTGTTAGGAGGACGTGTTAGCGGATGTAATTTATCGTCTTACCCAGGATGGCAAATTTCCTGGAAATACTACCAATTAAATCATTTTTCTCAGTAATATACGTTTCTATTCATTTTCATATTTGGAAAAGCCTTTCCCATAGTTTGTGTAGAAGAATTGAATAATAAGCTTGTTTGATTGTCTATATGTTTTGAGGTTTTTTTAAGCAATACAGCAAAATAGGAGTGAAAAACAGTCGATATATATTCTATAGTTGGCCAGTAACTTATAGAAATCCATTGTTGAGAATTTATGTAGTATTCCATGTTTTAATACTGATATTTAGGGAAAAATTAAATGTGAATGATATATTTCTGAAGCACAATAATTACTTTATTCGTTTGTTCAGAATATTATTCAAAATTTCTCTATCAATTTACCACATGTTCCTCATTAAAAACCAAAGCATCCACTGTTAAGTAACCAATATATATGCATCATTTGGGAGATAATGATATTAGTTTCAAGTAAGCGATGCGTTCATTAACTTTTGCTGCCAGAATGAAGCAACGCATAGCATCCTCTAAGTTCGGCATCAACGAATACTGGCGACTCTGTAAAAGAGTACTCAACAAGAGCAAGTCCACAATACTCCCACTAATAAACAAATTTGAGGTCCGCACCTCCCCAGCGGAGAAAGCTGAATGCTTCGCCCGCAGATTCTCGGACAATTCGAGACTGGACTCGTCTCGAGTTTCTACACCCGACTTCCCACCTAGAACTGATGCTCAACAGAATGACGTCCATATCACACCCTCGCTTGTCTCTAAGATAATCTCTAAACTTGACCCTCACAAAGCGAGGGAGGGGACGGAATCCCAATCATAGTCTTAAATAAATGAGCCCCCGAATTTTCCTCCGTACTTTCTAAGCTCTACAACTTTTGCCTATCTGCTTCCTGCTTCCCTGCCTGTTGGAAATCTTCCTCTGTATTTCCTATATTTAAAAACACTGGCGAACCCTCGGACCCCGCAAATTACCGACCTATCAGCCTTCTTCCGATATTTGGCAAAGTGTTCGAAGCCATTATCAACGCCGAGGTAGTTCAGCATCTCTAGGTCTACTGCTGATATGCTAACGACCATCACCGAGTACATATATCAGGCACTCGACAGGAATGGTGAAGCCCGAAACGTTGCCTTGGATATCTCTAAAGCGTTCAACAGAATGTGGCATGCTGGCCTTCTATGCAAACTGCGGAGCTATGGCATAACTGGACATTTCTTTTAACTAATCCAGTCATTCCTCTCTAACCGCACAATGAAGGTGGTATTAAACGGACATGCCTCCCAGAATTACCATACGAACGCAGGTGTCCCTCAAGTCTCTATCATAGTTCCTACGCTCTTTCTGATATATATTAATGATCTCCCTGATTCCATAATATCCCAAGTAGGTATGTAAGCCGATGACACACAGTTTACTCTCGCTTCGACCAAAAATCTGGTGTAGGCGACAAAGCTAACCTTGCAGCCGACCTTGTAAAGGACCTCCAATCCATATTGGACTGGGTTAAGAAATAGCTCGTAAGCTTTAATGCTTCTAAAACAAAGCTACTATCAATTAACCATCATAGACAATCGCACCTACCTCCCATTAGCATGGACCAGGCTTGCCTCCCAGAGAGTAAAACACTACGCCTCCTTGGTCTCACACTTACAGCGGACCTCAAATGAAATGACTATATCGAATCCATTGCTAAATGCGCTGCTATGAAAGTTGGTTCTCTGTGCAAGGCCCGGAAGTTTTTTCCGTCTGAATCTATCTTTCACATTTATAAACCTACCATCCGCCCGTGCATTGAATACTGCTGCCATATCTGGTCGTGTGCTCCTGCTATTCTCCTCAGGCTTCTCGACAAGGTAGAGCGGAGGGTCTGTAACGTGAACGATACCAACTTGGCAGACCGCCTGCAGTCTCTCTCTCACCGGCGTGACGTGGCTTCCCTGTGTCTCTTCTATAAATACTTTCACGGCTTCTGTTCCAATGAATTTGGATCACTACTGCCCCCTAGATACGAATTCGCACTAGAAACTAGATTAGCAACGTGGCTTCCCTGTGTCTTTTCTATAAATACTTTCATGGCTTCTGCTCCGATGAACTTAGATCACTGGTGCCCCCTAGTTTCGAATTTGCACGAGATACTAGATTAGCAACTAGATCCCACCCTCTTACAGTGAAACCGATAAAATGCAACCTCTACTCCAACAGTTTCTTTTCTTTCACTTCCCGACTGTGGAATTCCCTTTCACATGACTGCTTCCACGACGGCTACAATCTCCAGGAGTTTAAATGTAAGGTCAATAGACACCTCCTAACAAACTAACTCGCTTCCATTCTTTCAAACACTCTTCCCACCCACCCATCTATCTATCACCCCACTTCTGACTTTTCCTATATCTAACCACTCTTTCTATTTACCTTCCCCTATGTAGCCCCAAGCGCAATAGTGGCAGTGGAATGCCTTGCTTGGTGTGAAATGATTAAAAAAAAAGTTTAAATGTAAGGTCAATAGACACCTCCTAACACACTAACTCACTCCCATTCTTTCAAACACTTTTCTCATTTGCCCAACCCTCATCTTCGGTATCCTTACCCATCTATCACCTTTCTTCTGACATTTCTTACATCTAACCACTCATTCTCTTTACCTTCCCCTATGTAGCCCCATGCGCAATAGTGGCAATCGAATGCCTTGCTCGGGGTGAAATGATAAAACAAATTCTTGTCTTTTACCTTTTGTTTATAAATTTGATTGGTTGCTAATTTCAGGAGTCACTATATTTTTCTTTATGGTGATGGAAGCCGTAGTATATGTAATCTGGGTTATACGATTAGGAAAAATTGTCTATCTTTCTAAGATGCATTTTTACATTGTTAGGGCTGTTGTTATTATTTTTGTTGCCATAGTCATGACGTTTTGGTTTTTGTATGCCCCGACTATCTTCCGCTGAATGGAATTTCGAAATGATTTTGAAATTTGTTCAGGTCTTTATGGAAGATTGTTCTCATTTCATGAGTCATCCTGCATCCAGATTTCTCAGTCGTCAAGTACACATGATCCAGTGGATAAAAACGTTGGTTGGATCCAGTAACTTGAATAAAAGTGTTGTCAGTTCAATACACGGACACAGCAGAGATGAGGTACAGGGAGATAAATACACCGGAAATATATAATTAAATAAACATTAATAATTATTATATTCAGCGTACTTACATTATTACATCTAAATTTTGAACCCGTTTACTGACTACAAGCATTTTATAATCCAGTTATTTTTAACATATTTCTAGCTCTGACATGCGTGAATTCTTCGTTAAAATTATATTTTTATATCGGTTAACTAAATAATAAGTATATTTTCCTGATGTTTGTATGTTTTCCATTTATTTACTTGCTTTCTCGACAACTATAATCTCCAAGAATTTAAATGTAAAGTCAATAGTCAACTTGCATCATCTCTCTCATGCTTCTTAATCTGTCCACTCTACTCTCACCAGTGTTCTCATCCAACTCTCATCTACTTCCTGACACTCCTTATAACCTGTCACTGTTTCTTATAACTTTCCTCCTATGTTAACCCCTGCAAAAAAAGTGGCAATAAAATGTATTCTATACTTAATTGCCAATAATTGAAAAGATTTATACAATATTATAGTTTAACATAATTTCGTTAAAATCTACCTCACTCATTTTCCATTAAATTGTCTATTAGTTACAGGCAGGATATGGTGAGCCTCTCACCGCACTATCGATATTTCTATGGAATGTGCTCGGAATATCTATATTATTTGGGTCCGTCTATTCTTACATTTACTGCTAGGACCTATGATGCCACATATATTTAAAGTAAATTCACCCACATTCATTCCATATTCCATCACTTAGAAATAAGTTCCATTCGAACAATTTCTTTCTGCGATCCACTTCCCTGTTAAACAAACTCCCAAGAGGCTATTTCCCCAATTACGACAATCTTCACTTGTTCATGTGTCGGGATAACTGTTATCTTCCTCCTCTATCCGTATAACCCGCCTCTTCATATAATCCTCAAATTTGAAATGCCCCTGGACCTTGTACAATGGGAAAAATAGTATATATTTGTTTAAGTGGACCATTAGTTTATTTCCAGTAGTTTATTTCGAGGATCAATACCACCTCAGTTTGGATTCGCCTTTTGCTTTAAAATCCACGGTAACTAACACGACTGTCGATGGGTAAATGAAACTAATTTTTTCTTCTATTAAAAGTTTAATTCTTGATTCTCTGGAGAAAGCTGTTTGGCTCAAGAGGACACATGCTTTATTTAAATATAATTCATGATTTATATGCTTGGAATTATTAGGTTAATACTTCCAAATCCTTTTTGAAAATATTTAAAAATTGCATTTCCAGAATCTATCAGATTAGTCATTAATTTTACGAAAATTATTAATTCAAATTAAAATCAGTTAATGTCACACCCATGATTATCTTCCATATCGTATTTTATTTATCTGTTAGCAATTCTTCAGAAAATGCTACTTGTTTTTTATCATTCTGAATAAATCATACGGTAGTCTTGAGGTTCTGTTCTGAAAGAAGGTGTTGGCTTGACATATATCAAATTCAACGGGAGAGGTCATTAAATATTATGTAGTCATAAGGAATTCAGTTTATACGTAGCCATCACTGTAGATGAATGCCCAGTGATGGGTTTTTCTAGGTCTCTTCATAGTCGAAATATATTCGAAAGGATGAATTTTTTTAAAATCATTTCACCCCAAGCAAGGCAGGTTTACTGCCACTGTTGCGCAGGCGGTTGCATGAAGGATAGAGATGAGAAAAGGGTTACATCATAGGGGTTGTCTGCAGGAGGGTAACAGAATATATGAATACCACTGTGATGGGAAGGTAGTGGATGGAGAAGAGAACTTGAGAGAAAGGATGTGAGTTAGTGAGATAGAAGATGTCTATTGAACTTACATTTAAATTTCGGAGTAGCATATATATGGAAGGGAATTTCACAGGCGGGAATTACGACGAGAAAAGAATCTGTTAGAGTAGAAATTGCGGTTACATTTTATCGGTTTTACAGTAAAAGGGTGAGACCTAGTTGCTAGTCTAGTAGCTCGTGTAAATTTTTATATGGGGGCAACAGTGAGCTCAGTTCATTGGAGCAGAAGCCGTGAAAGAATTTGTAGAAGAGGCACAGGGAAGCCAGGTCACGCCGATGAGAGAGCGACTGCATCCGAACTGCCAAATCGATCACGTTACAGATTCTCCATTGGATTGTGTCAAGAACCCCAAGGTGAATAGCAGGGACACCCGACCAGATGTGGCAGCAGTATTCAGTACACGGCAAATTGTAGATTTATATATGTGCAGATTGGATTCAGACGGGAAAATTTTTCTGGCTCTTCACAGTGAATCGACCTTCTTAGCAGCGGATTTAGCTATGGATTCTATATAGTCATTCCACTTGAGGCCTGCTGAGAAAGTTAGGCCAAGGAGGCGTAGTGTTTTGCTCTCAGGGAGGCTAGCCAGATCCATACTAATGGTGGGTAGGTGTGATTGTCTATGATGGTTAATAGATAGCAGCTTGGTTTTGGAAGAATTAAAATTTACGAGCCATTTCTTACCCCAGTCCACCACAGATTGGAGGTCCTTTTTAAGCTCGGCAGCGATGTTTGCTTTGCCAAACTCAGAAGAATTTTGATCGAGGCGTGAGTAAACTGTGCTGATCTCGTCAGCGTAAAGAAAATATGATTATCTTAAACGTAAATGTAACATGAACATTGGATATCTCCATTTCTTTTGAAGGATCACAAAAGAGAGGACACACAATTCATTACTGACGTGAAACGGTTCAGTCATATTAAAAGTAGTTATAGATTTAGTAAACCATATATTTTATCTTTCACCTTTTACTTAAAGTGATAGGATAAAAATTACTTTATCGAAATGACTAGCGTTCTGTTAGTGACAAAACGCAAGATATAAGAATAAATTATTTTATGATTATGTCTGCGGTGAAAACTAATCGATACCTGTGATTTGCACCTGTTATGAATTGTGATTTCACATTTTATAGCAAGACATTTTCAGAGGTTTCAGGAAAATAATACAAATAAGAATGTTTATACTTTACGTGATTTCTTTCTCTCTCATCAATTCACTCTAACAAAACACAGCAAAGCAATATTATTCATCAAAATTCTTATGAAAAGAAAAATGGGCGTATTTAGAATACGTAAATGGAATTAGATACTATAATTGTCATTAGTAAAAGAAAAAAGGAATGTTGGCACGCGTTCATGTCTGGAACAGCCTCGTTAAACAGATAAAACAAAATAACACCAAAGTAAGTTTTCTTCGAATTTTTTTCTCTGCGATCTTTTTAGTGCCAAATTTGTCAGACGTTAGGATTGTATAAATGCAGACACAATATGAAGACAATCAAAATCGAATAGTTACTTATAGTATAAAATGTCATACACATATAGGTATTTGGCTTATATATATATATATATATATATATATATACATATATATATACATATATATAGGTATATATATAATATATATATATATATATATATATATATATATATAGTGTATCGAGGCAGCAGATAATTTTCTAAACATATACTGTTAAATATAGGAGACGATGAAGGTCTATTATATTTAATCATAAGCCGTTTTAAACATCGTATTTTGGCTTTAATTTCAGACAGAAAGTTTCCAACATTTGGATAATTTTTTATTAAGTTGGTTGTAAGCTTTCGGCTGACATGAGCCATCTTCAGAGAGGTTACAGGCACGTTAACATCAAAACATCCACCATCAGCGATGATTTTATCTTATGTTGACATAAGACAGTACTAAGCAACAATAACAGTTACCAAAAATAACAAACGCTTTTCGTAAATTTATAATGCGTTTCTGTGACGTCAACACGCGTGAGAGCGCGAAATGATAATAGAACTATATATTTAAATGCAATGTAATGTGTTATGACCAGATTTAAACGTAATGTTATAATATCTGAAAGTTCTGTTTACTGTGTGTATGAGAGAGGATTGCTGTATTGTTGACTAAAATCTATCTGATATTTCCTACATGACTATTTTTTCTAAGAAATGCTGTTTAATTGTACTCTGAAAACGTTCAAATACTGGAGGCCATCTACATTACATCCAAACAACCCACACTTAATAAAATCACGTTTAAATCTGGTCGTTATGACCAGATTTAAACGTGATTTAAAACTTGATTTAAACATTGCATTTAAATATATGAAGTAAGGCTAATGTTTCGAATTACTCGCAGAATCTATTTCAAGTAAAGTGCTTCACACTGTCATGCCAGAAAATATTTCGAGGCAGAGTCCATTTTACATATTTAGAAATTTCCTATTCGCCAGTGCATCAAATACTGCTGCCATATATGCCGCGATGCTTCTGCCATTAATCTAGAGGTTCTTGTAGAAGAATAGGTAATATAACATATCATAAATTGGCATCTTAACTTCAGTCATTTTCAAATCGACGTAGCGTTGATTCTCTTTGTTTTTCAAAAAATATTTTCATGTTAAATGCTCTGATATTTTTCCTTGTGCTCAGATTATATGAATTTAGGCTAGTTACGAGATTATCATTTAATTCCCACCCGATTACAGTTAAGATAATTAATAGAAACCGATCCTTCTACTTTAACAGTTTCTTTTCCCGTACTTGTGGAACTGCTTTCTGTTTCCTTGCTTCCCGAATAAATATAATGTTCAAAAACATTAAAAACAGCGTCATCTTCCGTTTTCTTAAACCCTGTCCATCTTTGGTTCTTTCCTGAAATGAGTACAACTGGAATTCGAACTCGGCTCTCACATTTCTCATTCCGAGCCAATATGAATTACAGAGCAACGTACGACCAACAAATTGTATGAATATATAAGATACAAATATTTTTTAAGTATGCTATACTCATGGCTTCAACTAATCAATATCAGAATTAAAGTGTAAGTAATTAAAAACTGGATATTGATGTCAACACCCAGTGGTAAGTGTCTATATTATATTCGTCAGGTTATGAGTGTTGTATTTTCGCTATATTATTCATATATACTGTTTAGTTGAGTATTATGTGTAGTTCTATAGCATTTATCTAATGGCTACTGGGTGGGCGATTACAGTTAGGTTTTATGTTATTTTAGTTGCTATTCAATGAAAATACTTATGAAGCACAATGCAGTTCTATGGTTATTTAGTAATTCTAAGAAACGCTATAGTTAAGACAAAGCACTACAAAATATATGTACAAATTCTGAAATCTTATCAGTCAAATAAATATCACGAAATTGCAGAATTCTGTCGGTTTCATGTTCCCTCGTGAAGTATATTTTTATACTGCAGTCATTTTTATGAAGATAAAAATTATGATTAAACAAAATATCAGCAGATCGGTCGTTTGTCTTGGTCAGTGAATAAGTGCCATACGTGATACCTGTTTGGGCGATCATGTCTCGAAAGAGACATGATTGACTGGGCAGAAGATTATCCCACAGTAGGTTGCCATTTGCTTTCTGTGGTAGACAGGTTGCCGACCAAGGCTATAGAACCCAATCTGTCCTACTATTTAACCCATAACTGGAAGGAAGAGACGGATTATTACCTTTCCCAAGGGTATTTGCGCGTAAGTGAATACAATGGATTCACCTGGAATTCGAACTCGGTTCTCCGGCTTCTAGTTCCGAGCCTGATATCCACTGTACCACAGCTTGCCTATACTTAGTTTTAAAACTGGAATTTTCTCTCTTTCAGAGCAGTTACTCTATTGTAAATACATGTGTTTACTAATCGTCGTTATCTCTACACTTCTGAAAACGTACGCATATTTCAAAATCGTGAATTCATCTAATCCGCACCCGAAGAATTCTAATCTGAATATCACGACCAACAATGCTGAGCAGCGTGCTTGCAGGTAACACGGCCGTCTTTATTATCAATAGAGCGTAATTTGCGCATATTTCAAATTAGTAAAGTGCGTTCCTGGAAACGAAGAACAGACGATACCTTGCAAGCAAGTTAATAAGCATTAACTCCTTTTCCTTGAAAAATAATGTCGCCATTGGCACAGCATGGAATATATTAATGCTGTCTGGCTATTCTGAATTTAGAACCGTCTTTGAAATGAAGCTAAATGGAAATAGTCAAAACGTTAATGACTATCACAGCAGAGATTCGGGGTTGGGGAAAGAGATCAAAACTGCTATTAACATATGTGTAATAAATTGTCATGTTAGTAAGATAGGGTATACGTTTTCAATCCATATCTGCTGCCTTGAAAATCCTGAAAATGAGTTTATTTACTTTTATTCCTGGAATTAAAGTAACAATCAGGTAGAATAACTATATTATGCTATAGATTGGACAATGAGTTATAAATTGCTATGTTTTGAAATATGAAGAACGTCAATCATAAGCGTGAAAACGCGTGAAAAATACATGTATTCATTTAAACTTTTGCAATTAAATAAATTTCATACACTAAGATACCTACTTTTGTTTCTCATTATTATTATTATTATTATTATTATTATTATTATTATTATTATTATTTCCTTTGATTCCTCATTTATATTCATTCCATTGCGCATAGAATTCCATTCCATTGAGTATAGAAATGGTATCATGATGTTTTCTACAGAGCATTATTACAGAAAAAACAAAGACACACACACACGCGCACGCGCACGCACATACACACACACACACAAATTAACAGTTCTATGAATGCAGCAGCTTGAGTTGGGGTTGTATTAATGATTTGCCATCAAGATCATGACGTTGACGATTCTAGCTCCGATAGTCTTTACTGGTACAAAGAAGGTAATTCGTTAGAAACATTGTCACCATAATACCGTCCGAGATGTGAGATGTTAACAAAATTTCGCCTATCGGATAAAGGTTGCAGAGCGGGATATATAATTCATCACGCCAAAGGCCGTGTATAACGCTTATGAACACTGTCAAAGCTGAACACAGAGAACTGTGCAACACCAGATTAGATTAGGCCGCAATAATCTATTCTTTGCCTGATCCATCTCATTTAAAGTTAGAACATGACAGCACGATTTCTTTTCTGAAGTCATAAAAAGCAGTCGTTCTTATTGTCACGACCGGATCCACATCTGTCATACAAATTTGACTATTAAAATATTGTGAGATGGACAGTGCCTAGTGGTTCACATTATCATCCACTGAAATCATGCATGTTAAAAAAATATTCAACTACGGTAGATATAAAATACAGAAAGAATACCTAATATTCATTAGGTAGTCTTGTCGGTAAGGATTTGTTGTATCGTGGAATGAAGAGATACACACTGTATTGTAGATAAACTACCTTATTAACAGAGTGGTACAACCAAGATGTATATAAAATATTTAGTCTCTCGCAGTAGTAGGTGTTATTTCGCGAAGTCCCTGTTAATGACAACTCCCTGTGCGCTAAACGCACATTGTCTTTTATACATTCGGGTGACCGGATGTCATATGGTAAGAGCTACGACAGAACTGCGCTTAGCAAGGAAAAATTCAAAATTGTGAAAGTCATACGGTCAATCACAGATTTTGTTTACAATATTTATTTATCTTTCTAAGATGAGTTACCTTTATTTACACTATTTACGTTGTTTGGGCTGCTGGACAAATACATATTGACAACTTGTTCACAGACAGCATCACAAGCCAGCAACTTACAAATGCACAGGCCGTTATATAGAAATCACACTATGTAAAGAAAACAAGCTTGCACTCAAATATTGGTATGAAAACAAAGTTTGCATTCGAACGTAATAAAGTCGGATAAAACATCGTTTTATCATCAACACACACACACAAACAAGAAAACGAGCGTATGTATGTATGTGTGTCTAATTACGAAAAATGAAAATACAATAATTTGTATGCCCGAATGTATATCTTATCAACTGTAATGCAAGGTGTAATTATGTTTATATATCGTCAATTTTCCTATCCTTTAAACTGTCTAACACTTAATATGCAGCATTCATTTAAACATCAATCGTGTTTTAAAACGACACATATTTTCATTCGCGTCACAACAGCAAGAAGCAAATTATGAACTAGACTATGATAGATATACAGACAGACACTAATGTCCGTCATGATGGAAGTGAATATTCATTATTTGTTTTGTGCTTGTGGCTAAAAATTGATTAATTGATTCTAGAATGTTTATAAATGAATGTATTTATATGCTTGTTTGTTGCGGCGAGGGTAAGAGACGGTTTCTAGAAATGTCCCAAATTTAATCATTGGTTTCGAATATATTAAGATATTGTTGCTGAAAGTTGAATAACGGCAATGTACATTTGATCCATAATGAGAACCGTCTCAGAAGTTAATAATGAATCCGAATCGGAATAATAAATCGGAATCGAAAGAAATGAAATTAACAAACAAACATTCTCAGGTCGGGATAAAACAATTGTTTAAAAAAAGTGAGTATCAGAAAGATATACTAAAAAAGAAAAGTGGTCCCTGAATATGTGATGCGCGGTGAAATTTCCCCTGGGACCATTAATTATTTTTTTACATCTTGCGCGTCTGCTTTATTTCCTTCTAATCTTATGTGTCATGTTCTTTGAGGGTTTCATGTTACGTAGATCTATGTTCGTTCAATACATCTACATCCCTGTAGTACATGTATTCTTTTCAAGTTCCTTTTGTCGTGATTTTTTTAGATATCACAGTATTAGTTATCTCCCTTTCACGCAACTCTTTAAGTTTTGTCGTCACCTCTGCTGCAGCCAGCTAGGGAACTTACAACACGTTGGCTCAAGACACTTGTGCCAACCAATGCTTTTATCCTTTGGTACATGAAGAAAATGAACTAAACAAATGATACACTTAACAATTTCAATCCCCTGAACAAGGTCGGAGCGTTACTGTTGTGGATTCCGGGTGAGGAACCGCACAAAATAGTGAACAACAAAAACAGATATTAAAGACACAAAAGTACGTTATATTGAACGTAATATACAAACTTGAACGCAGGTTAGTAAATTGAGGATTACTATTAGTAAGAAATAAATATACACAAGTCTTGAAGTGAAGTCGTTGGAAATAGTATATCCGTGTATATTATTCTAGCTGAGTAGAGCTCAGAGCTATTCTGACTTCTGACGCGGTAATCACTAGGTAACTTTGGTATCTCTCGATAACTTACGTATCAGTTCCAGTATTCTTCTATAACTCTAATGGATCTCTCTATCACTCTATGGAAGCTCCTGTATCTCACTATGGCAGGAGTATATGTATACTCCAGTCGAGTTCATTATCATATAAAAAGGGGAGATCCCCCAACAGTTACAACAGTCGAAACGTGGCGAATATGGCAGCAAAGATGAGGAAAACAGTCTGAAGAATGTAAATACTGTAAAGAATTCATACTTGTTAGAGAAAGAGGAACTGGTGTCAGTCGCAAATGAAATGAATATAAAATGCACTATGAAAATTTAAAAAAAATCTTCAATTTCGATTTCTGTGTAGAAAAATATTCAGATTTGCGTTCATAATGAATATCACAATGAAATCTGTCGCTGTTACATAATTACGGCTAGATAAGAAAATATTGAAACTCAAGAAAGAACTTAAACTGTACGGAACAAGTAAGTGTTGAGATTTATGAAAGTTTTGGGAAGAAATTTTATGATGTCTAGTGGAAAAAATACAAATAGTAATTGTTTAATATATGGCAAAGTTTATACAGGTTCATAAAGAAATAAACCTCCTGTAACCACTAAGATTTAATGTAACACAAGACCGGGCCTAGTGTGGGTACACGAACGCGTATGCTCGGACCAGGGCGTCGGTTGTGCTGGCTTCGGTGGTGACCATTAATCAGTCAAGAGCAATAGGTTGGTTTAGCCTTAGTCATCTGTTCCCCAGGACCGGGAACGTCACTGTATCTATTTTTCTCAGAAGTGTATCTGTCATCGGGATGGATGTCAATGGGGGATAATGAACTCTACCTAACTGGTAGGTTCACATATTTATTTACGTAATTTCTTCCGCATATTTATACATATAACAAAGAACATATTAGATTGATAGATGATGTCTAGGACTTGATCTCAACTAATGTGGCTTTCGTGGATGTTGTTTTTCATTTTGGGTTCTATATTGTCTTGGTACAAGATCTGCATGTCTTTTTCTTTTCTACATAAATGTCATATGACTATTAATCAATGACTTTTTTCTCTTCGTGTATCCTTTTATGATTTGTAAGACTTATTATAAACTACAAAACGGGATTACATTACTTACAATTAAGATCAAATTTTGTGGCAACATTTGCAAATAAATCAACATTATGATCCTTGTGACTATCTTCTTTAATGTGCTGGAAGATAATGTTCAACATCCTTATTGTCTTTCCCGAGATTGGCATCCTCAGAAAGGATTTTCTCAATAGTTTTGCATGATGTGTTGTGATGTTGTAGCGATATTTAGAACCCAGCTTCGATAAGCGCAGTTTTTTTATTCCTACAACCAATTCAACATACGTAATACAGTTTAGTAATATTATTTTAAATAATTTTACACGCAGGAACAGTCCATCCTAATGAGCACTGTAATACGAGAGACTCTATATTGGAAATTTACAACATTCACTGTTAGTGAAATCCTGATAGAATTTTCATGTTTGGTAAAAGTAAAATGTTCTATATGTAATAACAACGATAAAACGCAAGTGATAATTTTGAAAACCATTACTACTTCTTCTATGTGCCCTGTCATTTCAGGACGTAGGTGATCATGGGTCTCCACGTCTCCCTATCCATTGTGGCTCTTAGTATGTTTGCTCCTGTTACATCTCGCAACCGCCGTTCCGTTATCCACCTGATCAGGCCCTGCAAATATGATATCCGCTGCCTTCCTCTGTCTCTCCTTCCTTCTATCAGGTTCTCCAAGCTCTCCTTCCTTATTGCTTGTCCCAGGAAATTCAGTTGTTTCTTCCTGGTGCTCAGTATTAATTTCCTTTTTGTTACCATTCTTTCCAACACCTCATCGTTGCTTGCATGTTCAGTCCACGATATCAACAGCATTTTTCTGTAGAACACATTTCCGCTGCTTCAAGTTTTGTCCTCATTTTCGATGATATTGTCCAGCATTCACTGCCGTATTGAAGAACTGACATCACATAGCTATCCAGTACTTTTTTCTTTCCTTCGAGTGAAATTTTCCTGTGTTTTAGTACTTTACTCAGCTTCTGGAACGCGTTATTTGCTATGCCAATTCGCCTTCGGATCTCTGTGTCGTACTTTCCATCTCCTGTTCGAACATTTCCTAGGTATTTAAATTTTTGTACTTACTTGATTCTGGTATCCCCCACCTGTATTTGGCATTTTGGGTTGCATCTTTTGCTGATGACCATGCATTCAGTTTTCTTAAAGTTTATTTGTAGTCGTTTTTTTTGTCTCTCTCCACCTATACCTTCTGTAGGAGGACTTTTAGTTTCCTTTCCGTGTCTGCAATCAGCACTGTATCATCTGCGTGCCTTATGTTGTTCAAACTGTGGCCTCCAATAACAAATCCTTGCGTGTCATCCAGGGTCCTCAAAATATTCTCGCTGAACAAGTTGAACAGATCCGGTGAATAGACGCATACTTGTCTTACGCCTCATTCTATCTTTGTAAATCTACTGAGATCGTTACCTGCCCGTATGCAGGCAGTTTGCTGCGAGTAGAGATTCTTGATTACTCTCATGTCTTTCCCAAAATGTTGAGGCTGCCGAGCATCTCCATCAATTCTTTGTGTCGTATTTTGTCGAATTCCTTCGCATAAACAATACAACATAGGTACAAGTCTTTCTTCATTTGCATTGCCCTTTCGGAGTGCATCCTAATCATACATATGGCGTTCCAGTGTCTTTGACGAACCCTCACTATTCCTTTCCTTTCTCACTGAACTGCTTCTGCTTCTGCTTCTCGCTCTATTCATCAGGATTCTGAAAATCATTTTTGTAATGTGACTCATTAAGTTTAATCATGGTTATTCACGACAAATATATGAAACCATTACCAACCTTCTTATTGTTCAGGAGGTTTTTACAATTAAGATGTAGTCAAAATAGCTAGCTAGGTAAATACATAATCCACCGATTGTTTTTTGCCAATTGCTTTTTGAATAAAATAGTCACGTTATTAATAGAACATTTCAAAATTATGTATAATATTTTTTTACTTTATTTTTATAGTTATGTGAAGATTATACATTCTGTTAATATGCTTTGCATTGAAAAGTGAAACAATAATAGTAATTGTAATTTTGACAATTTATTATTTCTCTTTATCATGAAATATAAATTTATATTGGAAATAGATGTTTTTTGTAACCAATATCTTTACTTTAATGCAGTAAATTTTAATCAATGTATTTTTAAAAAATAATTAAATAAAATATTTGAACTCTTCAGATGGCATAAAATATATATTTTTAAGCAGAAATAACTTTCAATTACTAATCGACGAAGAAAACTTTTGCCTGTGAAACAGGTAAATACAATTGTATTATATAAAAGTCTATCTAAGCATGAAAAACATTGCCTCAAGATGTGCTAGAGAGAAAAATATCACTTCAAACTTCAAACAAGATTAAGTAGGTTCTTGTGTTTTGAAACTTGTTTGCCGTTTACTTTTCGTGCTCAGATTTACTTCCCTCAGATAATTGTTGTTTAACTTTATAGGACGTAAGATATTGTATATAAAATCATTAACAGGTTTTTACCAATGAAAATATATATCCTATCAAATAATAAAACTTATTTATTGAAGTTTTTAAAGCAAGAATTTGTACGAAGAGAAACAACAATAATAAAATCATACTTGTTTTGAAGAAATACAAAATATGTTTATTGTTGAAATATACTACTGATTTTTTTAAACAATGACATGTAAATACACTACTTCTCTCACTCTTTGTTTCTTACTCTCTCTCTCTCTCTCTCTCTCTCTCTCTCAGTATATACATAAACTCATCCTCAGATAGATTTGCTTCGCTGTATCACAGCTCATCAGTACGTTTAGACAGCCGATTGCCTTTTTATCCAGGATTGAATCCTAACCGAATTGGCGTCAGTCGTCAGTCTACCTCTGCGCTATGAGCGCTCGGTAGAATGAAGCAGTCTTTTTAGCGTGTATATTATCATTATACACGCTCAATAACTGAGAGTGTTCTAATTCATTGCTGAATGAAGGATGCGTAGATGCCAGAGTAGCTACTGATTTTCAAAGTCTACCATTCTTCCAGAGTGCTCAATCAGAGTGTGAGAGCGTAAATATATATATATATATATATATATATATATATATATATATACGTGTGTGTGTGTGTGTGTGTGTGTGTGCATTAAATAAATCTTAGTTTCAAGGTATGCAATATTAATGGTCATAATTGTTTAGTATATAGAATACAACGTGTTTAAATATAATTTGAATTTCTGATAGGGTGAATTCTGGAGAGTGAGGATTTGATTGTACTGCTCTGGTTCAAAATATGGTTAAGAGTTGAAAATAATGGGTACGTCTGCCCCTCGCCTATACTGTGTTGTAGTTCTATATTAATAAAGTTTCGGATATTTTAAAAATGTTTTTTCTCACAATACAATAACTCTAGATAGCAATCTTTCCTTCTTCACCAGGCGCTACATCTATTTCTTGCGTACACCATGCCATATATACTGATGTTTGCAACGTACAGTGATTCTTTCAACTAATCCTTCTGGTATTAAATAGATTTTACGATGTACGTTAGCGTATTTATACGGCATCATCACAGAACTTGAATGCCATGTAGAATACCATTGTAATTTAAAGTGCAAATTGGGTCAAAGCAGGAATAACTCCATTGTTTATTTCACTTGGTTCGGAGACTTTAACTCCAAAATTTACCTACGCTATCATGCTATCAGGAAAATAACGAAGCATGTTAATAAAAATTTCTGGGCAACCAAGTATTCTCAGTATTTACCTGAAAGCAAATATTAGACTCACAAATAATAGAAAATATCAGTTATACAGAATAAATTGTCATAAGATTTACAAAAAATATATATGCATTATATGAAATGGTGAAAAAAGTTTTCTAGACATTTAAGGCAGTTAGTATGAGAACGACGACTGTGTGGTGGAAGAACCCACACTATACACGCTAAGAAAAGGCCAAGTCTGATTTTACTTCTTGATTCATGTATCGTATATTCCAGTTGTACATATCGTATGTAGAACTGGAATATAGTAGATTTAGGCACCGGTGAAAGATACCAATTGGTCGTTAAATAAACTCATTCACATTTATCGTGGAACTCAATCAATTTTCTCGTTTCATTTTATGAAATAAACTGAACACTATATTTATAATAACTGCATATAAGTATTTGACTATATTTTTGAGATGAGTTATTATTTACACTATTTACATTATTTGGACTATTCTCATCATCTTGTCCTTTTTACTGCTTTTCGACCATTCTACTCTCCAGCCCTCTTGATTTATTAGAAATTTCGAACCGAGCGCTTTAATACGATCACTGGGGTATATTATTTTCAATTTTTGTGAGAAGTCTTTTTGGTAGTCATGAGTTATCTCCCTCTACCAGGACTCTCTAAGTTACTTGTTTTACGACTTCAGTAGACTTACAATTCTTTGCGTTGAGACACTTGAAAAAGCCAACGTCTGTATCCATTAGGCCATGTGACCTTAAGGACAAGAAAAACTGAATTTCTAGGATTTAGAAACTTAATATTCAATAAATAATTTTACCAGAGTTCATATTGCAATTTTTTTAATGTTAATGGTTTTCGCAAATATTTTTAAAAGAGTTTATATTGCATATTTTGATGTTAATGGTTTTCTCAAGTATATTTTACTAGATCTCATATTGCATTTTTAACATTACTGGTTCTTATATTGTAATCATATCTATGTTTAGTTGGCTTAGGAGATTTTATAGCCTTGCATATGTGCTGATTTTTAAGTTTACATAGCTTTCATTAGAGTTCTCTATTATTTCAACATCATCCCATAGTGTACAGTGATCCATTTCTCTTTCAATATGTCTTCCGCTACGCCTGACTTTTTTATCTCTCCTTGAATTACGGCCTTGCGATGTTCTTGTAGACTTACCTTAAGAGGGCAGTTGATTCCCCTTTATATATCTTTGCACAGCTACATGTCGATTCTGTTGGGGGTCTTACTGGGAGAGTCACATTTGAAGTGTAGAACCACTTCTGACGGTACTTCTGATATTATATAGACTACAGATCCTTTGTATTTTCTCCGATAACCTATTAACAAAGAGTAAAGAGGGCGAGGCTGTTTTCTGTCAGTTGTTATTTTCATTCATCCTTCCTTTCATGTTCGTTGGAGTTGTTTTCACGTACCCTGCATAATTGTTACGTTGTAGGGTACTGCTTATACCGATCATTTCCTGTTTGTATATCTATGGGCAGCCGCTTATGAGAATTGCTCGATGTTGTAGACAGCGGACGATCCCTTTCTTAACATTTCATGGGTGGTGGGAGCTGAAGTTGAGGTATTGTCCGGTGAATGTTGGCTTACGGTATACAGATTTATTGATCCCCTAACTCTGTTCGAGTTATTAGCACATTCAGGAATGCCAGTTTGTTGTCACTCTCTTATACCATAGTGAACTGCAACGATAATCCTATTGAGTTCACATGGTCCAATAGAGTCTGGACCTTCTCTTGGTGTGCCCATAGTATGAAAATGTCATCAACGTTTCTCAGCCGTAGAGTTGGCTTAGGAGCTGTGAATTCTAATACTACCGGCTATAATTATTAGGCTACCCCAGTGCTTTAAAATACGATGTATTTCATACTATTTTTATTATTTATTGCCAAGTGAAAAAAAGGAAATTAAATTAGAATGTTTTTTTTTAATATTTCACGAACACATGTGCATCAAATGAATTTATAAATATTTAATAGTTTCATCGATGAAAGAATGAAGAAAATTTATGGGGATTTAGACGAGTTCATCTTTGCTTCCTTGCCTTGTAAAATTTTGCAAAGTAATAATAAAAATAGAAATATTCTATTTTCATTTGGCAATAAATACTAAATATAGTATAAAATACAACATTTCTTTAAATAAAACTGGGGTTGCCTTATACTTATGGCCGGTAGTGTATAAGTTAGCCTGTGATTTCTCTTGCCGTTATATGTCTCATCCCAATACGAGGTGTGTTGTTTGTTCGCAGAAAGTCCGTATCTCTATTAAGTTATCTCGTGGAATACTGGCAAGTTCTCTTGTGGATGAGTTTTTGGCCTGTCTCTCCCTGACTACCGATACTGCCTCCACCGTGTTTACCTTAATGAACAGACTCAACATACCCAGGCTAAACAACTGATTGCATTGTAGGAATTTTGTAGGAATTAGGCAAGATTTTAAACATATGATGGTAAATTTCTTATCACTGTGTCAATTATATCTACAAGAAAACCACTAAGTATATGGCACACAGATCATACGTTGCTAACGGTATACCTTCTTTATGAATCTTTGGTAGACCATACATGTGAGGTAGCTTGTTGTAACGTTGAGACAGCTGCCTGTATCTCCTATGCTGAAAGCGATCTTTATTATGGATTAGGATCTGCTGTAGATGTCCTTCTGTTTTCAACTGAATATAAGTATTTTAGTGCTGATTTCTGTGGTTATATGTTAATGTATGCCCGTATTGTGTTTAAAAGTAATTAAATCGATTTCGTATTTTAGTTTATGAACAGTGCTTGGTATTATAAGGTATATAAATTGCGATAGATTGTTAGTAGGTTTTTCTTGCATGGCAGAGTATATTGTTCTCATCTGTTTTGTATTGCATATATAAAAGTATGTTCACATCTTCATATATATGTAATTTCTTAGTATTATTATTGATTGCTATCAGTTTCCTGATTAATGTCTCTTTTCTTATTGGCTTGTTTGCATACATCCAAACTTATTTAGAAATGAAACTTTGTCTGTGTATGTGTGCATGTGTGTGTGTGTGCATGTGTGTGTCTGTGTGTGTGTGTCCGTTACCTGTAGACTTCGAAACGGCTGAACCGATTTTCTTGAAAATTTACACAGTTGTACTATAATCGTCTGCGAGTTTTCTTAGCTAGGTTTGTGTCAAGGAACCCCCTATAAATATCGAAAATAGATAATCGAAAAAATCGGGTTATAGAAGGAATGGTCCGATTTTAATCAAATTTGATACACTCATAGACAAAGACATAAGAAAGGATATTCAGAAATTTCAAGGTTGCAGTTCTTACAATAGTGCAGAAAATCGATAATATATATATATATATATATATATATATATATATATATATATATATATATAAAAGGCAAAATGTTTGCGTGTGTGTCAGTTTATCTGCCTGTATGTCTGTATTTTTTTCAGACAATTTATTTTAGTTTTTGCTTCAGATTTGGCGCTAAGTAGGTATAATTGTAGCTCTCAGTCTCAGTCATGATACCATTTACTCAGAGGACTTATTTAGCCTTCAAAATTCAGTTTATGACGAAGCAACATATTTGAAATCGATACCAGGAAATCAAAATTTGACTTACATCCATTCATTTTTCTTTTGGTTTACGGTTTCGCTTTAACTGGAAACAACTATTGCTTTTTAGTCTTTCGTGCCAACGTTCAAAGAGTCTGAGCTCCAGGACCACGGATTAGTTTTAAAGATTTCATTACATCCAAGCAACGCCGGGCTATACTGCTAGTAATCTTGGAATTATTCTGATTCTCCAACCATAGTTGCTTCCTTAGTGAGGTGGCATTAAATTTACGTAATGAAAATAAATCATAAATAATGGCCTATCCAGTTCTGACTGCTTGAGATACGGGCATATGTAATCTTTTCTTCTTGGTTTCAGTGTGAAAATGAAGGCAATTAAGAGGGAATATAAAAATCGTTAAGGCTCCTTGTTAATACCTCATAGTTGATGGCCTATTCGGTATTTATCGTGCGAAAATGCGAAAATAATATATCAGAGATGTTTTCTGGTTTCAGTGTGAAAATGAAAGAAAAAAATGGTATACAGACGTTCTTATTGATTCATATCAATACCTCATAAATATTGGCTTATTCTGTTCTGACGGCTTGCAAAGAGGGAGATTAAATGAGCAATACTTTTTGGTTTCATGCGAAATAGAATTAATTTAAGAAGAGAATTGCTTAATATTCTCTGTCAATACTTCGTATAGGATGGCTATACCTCCTTGACCGCTTAAATGTTAAGTTAACAGTGATGATTCATGGTTTTAGTTTAAAAGCGAAATAAATAAGGGAATATTGAATTTCTTAATGTTCCCTGACATTGCCTCATAAATAATAGACCATTCCGTTTTGAAGGCTTGAAAATAGGTAGATGACATATCAGCAAAATTTCTTGGTTTCTGTGAAAAAGAAATAAAAATAGGATACAGACGTGATTAAGGTCTCCTGACAATGCGTCATAAATAATGAATTGTTTCGTTTTGACCGTGTGAAAATATTTAGTCTATCTGAGGCGAATTGAATAAATGAAACAAAAAAAATGATAAAAAAAGAAAAAAAAGAGGTAGAAATTTATAAAACTGCAAAAAACATAGCAGTTCTTTTCAAATATTTTTATTTGTATACACATAGATCTGAAAATGGCGACCAGTATTTATATATATCATTGTTACTATTACTTTTTGTTCAAGGTTTTAATCTCAAATAGTTAACGCAATGATATGGGAATTTCAACGGATATTTTATTTTTGTAAAACTTACCATGTCCTTCTGCCATCATTAACTTAATTATTAATATTAGTCAGAATATTAAAATAGGAAACTGAAATTTTCAAGGATGTTTTAGGGAATCTAATATCATTTATGTGCGTTATGGCGCAGTGGATATCGACTCGGAACGAGAAATCGGTAGAGCCGAGTTCGAATTCCAGGTGAAATCATTGCATTCACTTACGCGCAAATACCCTTGGGAAAGGTATCAATCCGTCTATTCCTTCCAGTTATGGGTTAAATAACAGGACAGATTGGGTTCTATAGCCTTCGTCGGCAACCAGTCTACCGCAGAAAGCAATGGCAACCTACTGCGGGATAATCTTCTGTCCAGTCAGTCATGTCTCTTTCGAGACATGATCGCCCAAGCTTGTATCACGTATGGTACTTAATTGACTGAATATCATTTGCTGTCACAGAGATAGTGTAGATCTTGTGTGGAAGCGTACATATAACATTTGTGAGAATATTCCTAATTTCCTGTGTGCTCTTACGAAGAGATTATTGTTTTTATATAATTGTACAAATATACAAATGTATACAGGTTTCTTCATACGACGGATAACATTTGTTTGTATATGTGTGGATAAAAAAGACAATCTTGGAAAAGTATTCAAACTTCACGTTGCGTGTCTTTATACGTCGCGTCATCAGGGCGGAAGGAGAGACAAATTAGAGTTTGAAAATGTGCGATGGATAAGGATGAAGAAGACAGAAATATTTTTATCAGATGCTGAGGCCACAATATTCATCTTCTTCTACTTTTACTTTTGTTTGTTTTCTTTTCCTTTTTTTCCACAAATTTTTCTCTATTACCATAATGCATTAGGTTATTAAGTTTGTGGGTATGATTGGTTACTTTGTATATATATATATATATATATATATATATATATATATATATATGTGCATATATGTATATATATATATGTATATATATATGTGTGTGTATATATGTGTGTGTATATATATATATATAGTTATATATTTGCGTGTTTGTAATATGTTTTGAAATGACCATGTGTGCGTGGCTGATTACACACAGTTACGCACATGTACAATCTCTCGCACACACACATACACACACAAACATATATATATATATATATATATATATATATATATATGTATATATATATATACAAGATTGTATGTTTCGCTGAGATATTTAAATAACTTTATTTTATATGTACATTACTGCGTATTTATGTATATGCATATGTGCCATAGAATTTGAAATAAAACATCTGCACTTTTGTTTACATATAGAAGGATCTCCTTATCAGAAAAAAATATATTCATTACAGACGAGTTAGTAAGAAAAAAATTCTTGGAAAATATCCACTGCTTGTCGACATGTAAAATGAAATTGACAATTTATAAAAAAGAACAACTCAAACAGGCATATTATGTCAACAAATTATAGAACTAGGCATGTTGTCACAAAATATTACATTTTGAAAATAGGCTTCCTGTAACATTTTTTTACAATTTTTTATTCGTTCCGGTCTCATGCGGAAATGTTGAAACATTTCGTGGGAACGCCAGGTATTTTTTTTCTTCCTGTCAGGGCCGATACCAATTTTGCAGTGAACAAGAGCTTCTCTAATGCATTCTGTAAGAGATTTTAAAACTTTAGATATAATTCATTTTTTCAAGTTTTGGTTCTTAATAATGGAACTCATCGATGTGCTGTAAAGTTTTATAAGATAGACTGTCTGAACAGGATAACAGGAAATTCTTATTTACCGCATGCACCATACATATGGTCTTGTGTCAAACGAAGGCAACGTGAATATATGACACCTATAGCACCTTTCGCTTAAAGATTTGTCTGTATAGTCTGGTTCAACAATACTACTAAGTGTTGAGTTTGATTCTCACTGCGTGCTAAACACGTAGAAACCAATCAAGTTAAATCAAACTCAGTAAACAACATCTCATACAGGAATAAAAAAGAAATAAGTGACGAGATGTAAGAAAAAGATCATCTTTCTGTTGTCGATATTATAGTGGGGGTTCGTTCTTTTGATGAATAGTTGTATATTGTTGCAGATTAACGGAATTTGGCCTCGTTGTAGATAGCCCACTATAAGTCATAAAGATTATAAATCAAGAAAAGCAAATTGAGTAGAAAAATAACATTTTATATATACACATATCAATTAAGGTTTTTACAGTTAAATTTATCCTTTAATTATGGGTCCAAAGGACGTTAAATTATTCATGACAATAGAATGCTGAAAAGAGAATTAATGCTTAGGTATGTGGGAGCGTTGTAAGTAAGGAATGTCTTTGATGTATCCGCTCCTTAGGTCAATAAGTAGTTTTGAGACAGCGAAGAAGGAAACGAGAGGTGAAGGGAGGCGAACATAGTAGCCACTTGACGTCGGTCAAGCGGAGATACTAATTATACTCGTCTCTCTCGAGTCTGTCTCTCTGGCTATGCTTTCTGTAACGGCTTTTTATTTCGACTTTTTGAATCGCAGCTGATCATTTGGGGATTCACATCCGTATTTGATTCTGGGCTTCCCGATAAATAAAATTTGCGTAGGCTCGCGAACTGGAATTTAATATTTAATTAATTTTAGTTTTCAACCGCAACATCTGCGTCGATCTGGCTGCGCACCGTCTACTTTATGGTCATTTGCTTTTTGGTCGTGAGCGTGCAAACATCCGGTCCATCGCTTTGCTCGTTCTGTATCACCACAATATCACTTGATATTTAACATCAACTCAGCTGCAGAAATTGATTTAGTGCTTGAATATAAGTAAGTCTCCCTGCCGAAGAATTAACATAGATGTGCCAGGTGGTGCTTGGTTCAGTATCAAAAAAATTAAATCCGCGTGACGATTTTAATTTTATGCTATAGCTGCTTAGTCTCACTCTAGCAAAAGGTGCTAATTCAATTTTCTCGGAGTATTAATAATTTTACAAATAACGGAATAAATATTCCATAATGACACCCACCTATGAATAACATAGTGGCCACGTTCCTATCTTCCCTTAATAGTCACATTTGCAGGCTGTAAATTTGGTCTTCCATAAGAGAGATGTGCTAAACTGGAAATCTCAGGGCTTTTAAAATTGTAAATAGGTTTCTACTCGTCAGCTGCAAATATCTTTCAAAAATAGCTTTCGAAATCTGTCAAGTAACGGAAGATATTTAGTAAAGTTGGGCTTTCAAAAAGCTTCAAATATTTGTGTTTGTTTCTGTCGACGGTAACACCAAAACTGTGTTAACGCAAAATATTAAATTAATAGCAAATAAAAAGTAATCGTGGAAAGAAAGTGCTTAACTATCTCAGAGTTTTTATAAATCTTAATATTTTTTAAAAATTGCTAACGTCCAATTATGAAAGTATCTTTTTTTTTTTATAAGCGTTTCACCCCAAGCAAGGCATGTCACTGCCACTACTGCGCAGGGGGCTACATAGAGTGGAGAAAGGATGGTTAAATATAGGAAATGTCAGAGGGTGGGTGATAGGCGGGTAAGGATACTGAGAATGAGGGTTGTGTAGATGAGAGTTTCCTAAGAATAATTGGGAGTTAGTGTGATAGGAGGTGTCTATTGACCCTACATTTAAACACCTGAAGATTGTAACTGTCGGGAAAGCAGACTTGTGGAAGGGAGTTCCACAGTCGGGAAGCGCGAGAAAAGAAGCTGTTAGAGTAGAATTTACGATTACATCTTATCTGTTTAACTGTAAAAGGGTGGTACCTAGTTGCTAATCTAGTATCTCGTGTAAATTCGGGCTTAGGCGGCACCAGTGATCTAAGTTAATCGGAGCAGAAGCCATGAAAGTACTTGTAGAAGAGGCACAGGGAAGCCACATCACGCCGGTGAGAGAGTGGTTGCAGCCGGTCTGCCAAGTCAGTATCAACCACGATACTGTTCCTCCTTTGTATTTTGTCAAGAAGCCCAAGGAGAGCAGCAGGGGCACCCGACCAGATATAGCAGCAATATTCTATACACGGGTGAACCACTTATTTTACGATATAAATAAATTGCATTTTGTATGGGCAAATAAAACGAAAAATATAAAATCAATAGCAAATAAAACGAAACTGCGTAAATATCTCAGAGTTTTATAAATCTTAACATTTTTTTAAAATTGCTAATGTCTAATTATGAAAATATCTATAAAATATGTATGACAGCGAACCATGTATTTCACGATATAAAAAACTTCATTGTGTATGGGCAAGTAAAACTCTGACTCAGTTAAAATATGTTTTAGATATGCTGATATGAATCTATATTTTAGCTATATTGGCTACGTGTTTATCTTATCAAAGATAAACTAACCCATGAAATCGAGCAGGCACTTGACGTCTCTCAACTAACATATATTCATACTCCTTGGATCTCATCCGTATAAAGGCAGGGTGCTTCATCGTCTTCCTTCTTACACATTCAAATATAGGCATCTGTGAAAATGCTGTAACGGCTATATGTATTCCTCTTTGCGAGTTATTAATTTGTTGTAATAATAAATGTCTACACCAAAACATGTCTTCTAGAATGAATTGATAAAAATCAGAGGAAAATTAATCATTGAAAATAATTAATGTCTGCCCCAAGACACGTAAATAAACATAACTTATTTTGTTATTTGTTTTTAGACAAACTAAAATATGCTAGTTATATGCTGAAGCTACAATCTCCAGGAGTTTAAATGTAAGGTCAATAGACACCTTCTAACACGCTAACTCGCATCCATTCTCTCAAACACTCTTCCCATCTACCCAACCCTCATCCTCGGTATCCTTACCCGTCTATCACCATCCTTCTAACATTTCCTATATCTAACCACACTTTCTCATCATTTTCCTCTATTTAACCCCTTGCTCAATAGTGGTAGTGGAATGCCTTGCTTGGAGTGAAATGTTAAAAAATCTGAAATGCATTGCATAAATATAAATAATTTTATAGAGAATTTTCAAATATGAAATTCCGAAAAACGATGAAGATCCTTATACCAAGTATCAAATGCATAAAAGAATCGGAGATGAAGTAATAATTTTGAAGTGAAGAAAATAAAAGTTTTGTTTATATTACTGAAATGAGTTATTATAATTATTTAGAGGATTTATAAGTTTCATAAATGTCCAACTCTTTGTTGCCAAATTCACGACCATTCGATTGTTTTACGCTCTGCCCTTCTCCAGATGGTTCGATTTTCTAACTGAACTATTTAATTCTTCACTTTTGGTAGATTGTTTACGTTCTATAATTCATGGATGCAGCATGCCTCATGGAACGAGAACAATCTACTCAAGTGAACGAAATAAATTTCGAAATCAGTTCGAAATATCAATCAATAAAACAGGTCGGAGGATTAATCAGCCGAAACGTCGTGTATATTACGGGGAAATGTTCTACAAGTATATATATAAGTAACTTAGATGAACAAATAATATTGAAATTAATAAAAAATATTTTTTTATATTTTTGGAATGAGTTATTTTGATATTTAGAACATTTATATTGTTGGGACTGTTGCCCTCATCTTTGTTGCCATATTCACTACGCTTCAGCAGTTGTACGCTCTGACCTTTTTCAGATGATTATAATTCCTTCACGGGAGTACAGTTCTACGAGTCATGCTTCTTCTAGGTGTCTCATTATCAGCAATTTTTCCTAGCATGTTTCTCATGCCCCACAAGTAATTTGCTTCGTTTCCCGTGACTTCCATTGGGTTGATGAGGATTTAATTAGTCAACCTTTACTTTTTTAAAATAAATGTCATAAAATTTTAAACCGATTTTTTTATTTCGTATCATCAGTTCCTTTGTCACTTCTATTATTATGAACTAGCAGTATAGCCCTGCGTTGCTCGGGTGTAATGAAAGCTTTAATACTAATCCACGGACTCTTTGTATGTTGGCACGAAATACTAAAAAGCAATAGTTATTTTCAGTTAAAGCGAAACAGTAGACTGAAAGAAAAATGAATGGATGTAAATCAAATTTTGGTTTCCTGGTATCAATATCAAAATTTCTGTACTATTGTAAGAACTGCAACCTTGAAACTTCTGAATATCGTTTCTTATGTCTTTGTCTATGAGTGTATCAAATTTGATTAAAATCGGACCATTCCTTCTATAACTCGATTTTTTCGATTATCGATTTTCGATATTTATCAGGGGTTCCTCGATACAAATCCTAGCTAAGAACACTCGCAGACGCTTATAGTACAACTGTGTAAATTTTCAAGAAATTTGGTTCAGCCGTTTCGGAGTCTATAGGTAACGGATACACACACACACACAGACAAAATTCCATTTATAAATAAGTTTAGATTTGTTACTGCAGACAATTTTCATAGCATTCTCGAAATTCACTAGTAAATTCATCTTTAACTTATTTTCTCAGCTGTGACGTAATTGCTCAGAATTCATGAATACATGATTAAGTATCTCTCAGTAGTGCAACGCTTTTTTGTGTTTCTAATGTACAATTCTATTCCTTAATAACGTACACAGTTTTGGAAATGCTTCTTTCAGTAGATTTATGCAGCATTCGATTTCAAAATAACTGGATACAAGGCTCTCTTGAAGATTTAATCATAGAAAATATTATCTCTTCATTATTCTAAAATTAAAAAAATATTATTACTATTTTTGTAATTATTTTAATTAACATAAATGACTAAAAGTTTTCAATGATGTTTGTTTTCTTAGCAGTAACAGAAGGCATTCGTTAATAACGAATGTCTTCAAGTTAACAAAAGTTATCTAAGTATCCATATCGTAAATAGGACCCAAAGAATATTTCCAACAATGCCACTGTGTAAAAATTCAGCTGGAACAGAATAATATCGCAGAAAAAAATACAGAATTTTATACTATTTGCCTATAATTCTGAAGATGAGTTAGGATTTACACTATATTCATTATTCGGAATATTGTCCTCATCTTTGTTGCAATTTGTATGACCATTTGGGCCGTTGTACGCTCCGATCTTCTTCAAATGCTATGGATTTCGAACTGGACGTTTTACTGTAATCACTGTGGTATATCATTCGCATTCATTGTGTGAAGCCTATGTTGGTATTCATGTGTTACCTTCCTCTAATCCGACTCTTTAATTTATTTGCGTAATACCACGATTGGGAGTCATGAGTTATCTCACTCTAACACTGCATGTTTTTTGTTCACCACTGCTGTAGCCTGGTATTGAACTCACAACACTTTAGGTCAAGTCACAGGAATTGTATACAGATTTCACCCAAAAGAGATACTTTAAGAAAATGAATGTGGATAAACAAAAGATAATCACCATAAAATAGCCGCATTAAAACAAAAATAAAAATAAAAATTTTGACGAAATCTTAGTGTCCACCAAAACTTTTCAGCAAGTGTCGAAAACTGACTATTTTAAGCGCGTCGTCTTTTTCCATCATTTAAATTAATTCCAAAATTGCAAACTTATAAACGTTGGTGTTTTTTATCTCACATTATAAAATAAAGTTAATGACAAGTCTGACATAATTTCTATTATAGTTTTCTTCATCCTAAAATAATAATCAATTGCTAATATCTATGCATATATGTATGTATGCACAGGCACACAGATATAAAGACACACACATATATAAAACAATTTCATCAAAGAAAGTTTATTTGATACACTTAACAAATGCTTTAACAAGAACAAATTATTTGTTACAAAATAAATTTAATATTTAGTACAATAGCCTTTTGCTTGGATCACAGTCTTTATACTGTCAGGCATTGACATCACAAGCTTCGTCAATGTATCTCATGGTATCTCCTACCAAACAGCTTGTATTTGTTCCCAAAGTGTGTCTTGCGAAGTAACATTAGATTTATCAAATGTTTATCCAAAATATCCCATCGATGTTTAATAGGATTGAGATCAGGGTTTTCGTGGGTGTCAAGTCAAATTACGAAGCCTTCCTTCATCTTTCTTTTTAATTAAATAATTTGAATTTTACTGAGGTTTTTAGGAAAGTAACGTTGTCATCATACTTTTGCATACTACTGGTAGTGTGCAAAAGGATAAGAACAGGGTGATTTTAAAATTTATTTTGATGCCTCATAAAAGACAAAACAGTTCTTGTCCTAATACTTTTGCACAGTAACTATATATATATATATATATATATATATATATATATATATATGTAAAGAGAGAGCGAGAGAGAGAGAGAGAGAGAGAGAGATTTCATTTTCTAGAATGATTAAATAAACATTTCTCTCCAGGCAAATATGTATTGTTCAATGACAATGTTTCTTTTCTTTTGTTGAAGGCAGACAGTTTTTTTTTTCTGCATTTATAATTTTACGCTTAAATAACATAATCAAATTTCTTTCTGTTTATTATTCTGATGGAATTGGATATTCTTCCCCGGGCGGATATAAAATTAGAAATGAACAATGCATAAAGGTAACTTTCAAGTAGTTAACTTGACTTTGTGTCTGTAAAAGTCAGGCTTTTCTTTTCGCCCTCTACTCAAAGAATCAAATTCAGCAATTCAATCGGCACAGATTAAGCCTAGGATTGGACATTTGCTACCATTAATATCTTCTTTCCTTAAAACATGTAAGCCGTTGGCAGAGTAAAAAACAAACACGAGAAGCATTCGTGTAATTCATTTAGTACTCAGCTTCTATGTTTTCTTGTTTATAGACATTATCTTAACGGCTCTTGATCGATCAAAACTGACCTGAAATATAAAAATAATGCATCAGTGATTCATAACTGAATGATAAACCATTTCTAGTTGTTTTTTTAGACATTTAACTTGCATAAGCACAGAATGTACATTGCAATCAACATGAACAGAAAAATAGTCAGTTATTTCCTGGAAATGAAGTATTTCAGTCGATGGTTTTAAGTTGAATATAATTTTATATATTATCATTATTAGAAACTAGGATTAAAGTGTTGCATTTAAACGAGACTTCATTTTATATATATATATATATATATATATATATATATATATATATATATATATAGTTTAATTGTGATAGAAATTAGTGCCAAGTGTTTTTAAATTTTCAGTGGGTATCTCTGATAGAATTTATTTTGGAAACCAAGATTTTATCGTAAAATGCTCGATGTCGTGGTGTAGACAGAACCTTGATAGTTGCAAAAGGTTTATTATTTTAATAGAGCAGATTCATGGCGATTTCGAAGTTTCATGAGGAAATCGTTCTGAGGTTTTCACTCTTCAGGAATATGTGTTGTTAAATACAGTTGTTTTCTTGTTTATATCAAGTACGGTGTGATATTGTGGGATTAGTCTTGTGATTGGTTAGTTATTCCTTTTTTTCTAGTT
>JBBBDQ010001981.1:3037500-3222500 GCA_037127315.1 Ascarosepion bandense | reverse complement strand
TGATACAGCGAAACATATCTGTCTGTGGATAACTATATATATATAGTGTATATATATATATATATGTATCTATGTGTGTACTTCTATAGGTATGTATATAATAATTGTAATTAATCTTTTTTTTTTTTTACCTAGTGTTGTCTTTATTTAGTTTAATTTCAAATGACCTAATTTTTTTAAAAATAATTTTATTTTAAATCCTATATCTTTTTATTCCCTTTTATTAATAATTATGCCTTTTTAAGTAAAGGCCTTTTTCTAATACTTCAACGTTTTGGGGAAATTAGGTTTTTGAATTTGTCCAGCGTCTGTAATATTTAAAAAATTTTTTTCTTTAGTTTCTTTCTTTTTCCCTCCCTTCCTTCTTTTATCTCTCTTACCACCTTTTTTCCGTGTTGCTTAAACTTAGGTCGATTTAACACGGCTGTCTGTTAATTTTTAGTTACATTCTCCCTTTTTTTTGCGAACCCAGACGATGTCAATTTTTTTCTTTTCTTATTTATTTGATTTTATTCTATCTTTTTCTTTTTCTTTTTCGTTTTCTTTTTCTTTTTCTTTTTCTTTCCCTTTATTTTTATTTTTATTTTATTTTATTTTATTATTTATTTATTTTTTAATTTCTTTGCAATCTATTTAAAAAGGAAAAGTAGACTAATTTTTCTCCAGTTTCTGAAAGGTTTTTTCTGTTGCTGAGGTGATGTGTCGTCCCCCGTGGGGATCTTCATATCGAAATGGCCATTCAACATCTTTGAATTAATCCTTTTTTAATATATATTTGCTCTGTAATATTTATTACATGAAGCTCTCTTCCTGTATCATTTTTTAATATTAAAATAAATTTTTAATATTAATTAGGATCGGGTTTTTTGGAATTTACCTTCCTGCTTTTTTCCCTTGGATTGATGTATCTGAATTAAAATATATATATATATATATATATATATATATATATATATATATGTGTGTGTGTGTGTGTGTGTGTGTGTGTGTGTGTGTGTGTGTTCTTTAATAATCATGTTAGAATAAACTCGGAAAACAATGTGAATTACTTCTAGCGGCCAGCGCATTAGAAATATTGAAGAAAATAACTTTCATTTGATTCGTTTGTGTATATATTCTCACTTTGCAAATATATAATTTAATAGAGAAAGACAATATGATGCTACTACAAATTAACCATTGTTTCCATTATATATATATATATACGTGTGTGTGTTCTTGTATGTGTCTGCAAGAGTGTGACACAATGTTAATGCAGTTAGTGCATATATTGATACGATGTCGTTTTAATGAAAGTTGTTGATAAATATGATCTGAAATTGTCAACATTTTTAATGATATTTTTCTCACTATTTATGATTGGATCAATTCCGTCAAAATATATGTCTATCATATTAATTTTCTAGAGGTTTTTGACAAATATATCCATCACATGATTTTTCTAGTCGTGTTTTTGATTAAAAATATGAATAGAAATAAATTAATCCATTACGTTTTAGAAATTTCTGCAAGTGTGTAATATATAATTAAGGATTATAAACAAACTCATGAACTATTCTCCAATGATTTTGCACATTAATTGCTTTCATCATCTTCTACTGATCAATTTCAACACCTTTCACAATATACGCGTAAGAAAAGCAAAATCTAGTATGTAGTAAACAGCAATTTATTGCGCGAGAATATGTTAGAAAATGTCAGAATTCCGGATTTTGTGACAAGCATCTGGGATGTCTTAGCACTTCATTCTCCTTTTAAGGCATGACTGGCAAGATGGACATCCGGAATGATGCACTGAGATCGTTCTTTTCCTTCCAATATTGTCTACCATCTGCAACAATTGGTTACTCAATTAATCGCCCTTCATGACTCTTCTTGAAAAAGCATGGCACCAGCCACTGCGATCGACTGCTAGCTCTTTACAACACGTGTGTTTGAAATTCTATTTATGAAATGTTCAACGTAAATATAATTTTGTCAGGTTCAAACATCAGTATCATTTGCTAAACTACATTAGAATAAACGAGTTTCATGTTTTCCTTTATTACTTTAATAAGTAAATTGTTTTTTGAGCAATAATAAATTGTCGATATTCATTAAACAAAACAAGATATTATAAGAGCCAAAATAGCTCTATAAAATTAATTATTTTTAGACAAATATTATTATGCCAACTTTAAAAAAATTAAAACCAAAATAAGAGATAAATAGAAAACATTTCCCCGTGATATATTTACACATCTGCTGAAACAAGTGAGTTAATTGTTACAATTTATATTGAGTTTTTAAAACATTATAATTGAAAGAAACAATAAGGATTTTATACAATTTGGTTTGTTTTTGATTATACAGAAGTTTATATAAATGTCAGTAGAAGTGTTGTACAATTCTCTGTTTTACATACATATGCACAAGTACACAAGAGTAGATAGATACTCTTAAACATTCAACGACAAACACACACGCACACGCACACACACATACATACGTATATATATATATATATATATATATATATATATAAAGAGAGAGAGAGAGAGAGAGAGAAAGAGACACAAAAATATTTAAGATTACTGCCCGTGATAATAATACTTTTAAAAAAATATCATCATGAATTGTAATAATGAATATTTTGTCTGCTTATAGGGGTAATGAAGTTTTGTACCACTAAGCATATTTTCAAATATTTTCATATATATATATATATATATTTATATATATATATATAGCATCGCTCAGTCAGTAATGATTTAGAGTATTTAGGTAAAAGTGAGACCCCTTCTACAGAGCACCCATAGCTCAGAAATAGTCCTGGGTAAAATACAATCTGATGTCTAACCGTACAGATGGGCGGGCTGTGATACAGAGGAATAACTATATATATATATATATATATATATATATATATATATATATATATAAGTGGACATTGAAAACACACAAAGGAGATACACTGTTCCATGTGCGTCGATTTTTATATCAGTCAGTAACACATTGTATGGCGTCTAATGCATTATTCTAACAATCATTTTGTTGGTTGGAGTTTTTTAATTCGTTTAATATTTACTTAGTTTAAGATCTTATTTATTTGTTTAGATTATTTTTGTTGCTTGTATTTTTTATTAGATTTATTTATTTTCATTCATTTTGTACGTTTTAAATTTCATATTTTGATGAATCGTAGTGGTAAAATTTCCATGACTGCATTGTGTTCAGTAGAAGGTTTTAGTCTGGGAAAATAATTATGGCTACTTTTCCTCGGGGCAGGTGTTTACAGTTGTTGGATTTATTATTGTTTTTTCCTTATTTTAATATTTTAGGAATGATTTGTTTTTCGTTTTTAATCTCCCAGATATTTTTGTAAAGCGTTGTTGTTTTTGCGTATAGCTTATTTTAAAGGTTATTTTTTAATGCGCGCAAGCTCAAACACGCGCACATACACACATACACACACACACACACAAGCACTCTCATATATATTTCTTCTGTATAATTATTAAACGTACCAAATGAAATAATGATAGCGAATGGAATATATATATATATATATATATATATATATATATATATATATATATATATATAGCATAATGATAATGAAATGATTTTTGTAAACATTATTTTTTATTTATACTCGTATTTAAGTAGATATTTTGTTTCATAATCAAGCAAAATAAATATTTATTTCTACAGGCCTGATTATTTATGATGAATTTTTGTTATGAAAATATGTGTCATTCGGATAGGGGTCGCAGGTTCGAATCCTGCCGAATGACAAACATTTTCATAAAATATTTTATCGTTAATAATAAGGCCGATAGAAATAAAAATATATACAGTATGATTGTAAAACATACTATCTACTTAAATACGACTATCAATCAAAAATAATGTTCAAACAAATCATTTCAAATTGTCGGTTGTTTAAAGATCATTTCGTTAATCTTCGTTAATTTCCATAATATATATATATATATATATAATGGAGATGACGCTAATGAATAGAAGAGTAACAGACTATGCTTACTCCGCATCAATTTTTCGTCGACTCCATACTACTTTGAATCTCTAGTTGTATCTACTGCTAGAAATATTGTGTCACTGTGTCGGGCCAGAAATTTTTTCCGAAAGAATACATCTTTAATCATATAATAATTCTGCTTGTTCCTTCTTTACTTAGTTAATTAGTGCCTCCGTCCGTTACGCAATTGAAGAAAGATAACAGTCTCTACACGAGCATTTCTTTTCCCTCTATCTTTTTAAAAACGCTACTCTCCTCAGCCTTTCTCTCACCTTTGCCAAACGGTAGGGTAGTAAAAAGTGAGAAAGTAGGAGGAGAAAGCCAATATCATTACCGTAGAAATAGCAGCTTAAGCTGGTGATTGTAGCAGTAATTTTTGTGTGCTGTCGTATCCCGCAACCTAATACCTACATTTCTGGCTTCTACACGCTTGGCCAATACTCAGTTGTTTTTTCTGTTTACACTGGACACAGGAGCAATGATTTTTAAGTAATAAAAAATAAACATTTTTTTTCTTTCAAAATCTCTCACAAAATAACATACAATATTTTGGTTATGGTCTGTGCATACGCCGCTTAATATAATATAAGATTACAGTAAAGTAGCATCTATGGATATTACATTTATAGATATTTTAATAAAATTACATTCTGTGTTTTCGTTATTTTATTATCCAATACCTTTTTGTTTGAAAATATTTGTAGTATGACAAAGTAAAATTATCCTTCCGTGGAAATTCCACTAGTATCTATAAATCTACCACGTCTCTCTTCATTAAATACTGTGGCCATATCTGGATGGTTTTCGACAAAATCCAAAATATGATCTACAGTGTTATCCGTCATACCTTGACATCTCCACACCAGCCAGTTTTATCTCGACCTTATGTGGCTACTATCTTTCTTTTCTGTAATAATCTTCATGACAACGGCTGTGACGAGTTTTTCTCTTGTGCAATGACAACAGGAATTTAATCGTGATTTAAGATTGTCATCTGAATCTCACCCTTTTATCGTAAAAGAAATGAAATGTAACCATTTTCTGTGTCACTTTCTTTACTTGCGTTTTATGAATGCAGAAATCCCTTCCACGCACTTGCTTTCTTGATAGCTACAATCTCCAAAAAATTAATTACAACGTGAATTGCCATCTTGTATCCTGTTCATATTTTCCCTTTGTTCAGCACCTATCATCATTTCTCTCACTGTATCAACGTGTGCACTAATCACGGTCCCACATGAGCTGGGTGAAATGATAAAAAAGATATATATATATATATATATATATATATATATATGAATTATAGAGCGCTCTAGGTATTGGGCGCGTATAATGATATGCGCTAAAAGTCTGCCTACTTCCACCGAACTCCCATAGCCCAGGAGTAGAGTCGCCGACTGACCCCATTCCGCTCGGGTTTCAATCCTGAGTAAAAAAGCAATCAGTGTCTAACCGTACTGATGAGCTGTGATACAGCGAAACAGATCTGTCTGCGGATGACAATATATATATATATATATATATATATATATATATATAGTATTGTGCAAAATTATTAGCACAAGAACTATTTTATCTTTTATGAGGCATCAAAATAAAGTTTAAAATCACCCCTGTCCTAACACTTTTGCACACTACAGGTCGCGTGGAAAATATTAGAACAGGGCTGATTTTTCTAAAATCCTCACTGAAATTCAAATACAGGGTGAAAAGTCAAGTAAACTGCTATTAAATATTGATTATTCAAAACTAGGTGTAAATGAAATGTATTAAAAAGTAGTTATACTTAATTTGTTCTATTTTTTATTAAACAAGTTATTTTGAAACTAATCGTTATTCTACTATCCTTAGAGATGACTAACCTTTTCATATTTCCCCCCTTTGAATTGATAAATCTAATGTTACTTTGCAAGATACAATTTCAGGTCAAATACAAGCTGCTTCGCAGGAGATACTATTAGATACAATGAAGAAGTTTCTGATGTAAAAGTCTGAGAGAATGAAGGCTGTGATCAAAGCAAAAGGTTCTTATACTAAATATTCAATTTACTTTGTAACAAATATTTTTCTTGTTAAAGCATTTATTGAATAAATCAAATAAAATTACTGTAATCAAATTGTTTATTTTCTATCAATATACCTTATAAAAGTTAAAATAGTTCTTGTCCTAATAGTTTTGCTCAGTACTATATATATCCGGATATAAGAACAAATTAACATATCATTAACCTACAATAGACTCCGAATCATCCAAGAATACAAATAAAGGAAACTGTAGAAAAAGAAAGATAATTTGGTTTAACCCCCCTTATTGTAAACTAACTAACATCAATATTGGTAAATATTTTCTCAAGTTAATAGAAATAATTTTAATATCAGTAACCCTCTACGGAAGATTTTTAATAGGTACACACTTAAAATTAGTTATTCTTGCACCCCGAATATGGACAGCCTCATTAGTTCCCATAATAGGAGTATTCTGGTGAACTTGCGCAATGCTGAATCTAGGTTCGGAATTCTAAACGAATGCAACTGTAATTCTGTGGACGCCTGCCCGGTGGAGGGAAAATGCAAATCCACACAGGTGATTTATGAAGCCCGCATTTCTCCATCTAACAAAAAAAAAAAAAAAAAAAAAAAAACGACTCCCGGACCTATATCGGTATGTCCGCCGGTCCTTTCAAACAAAGACTGTATAACCACAGGTACTCCTTTTCGAATTCCGGTCAGAGGTACCAGACAGCCCTTTCGCGGGCATTCTGGAAAATGAAAGAATGGCTGGATCCTGAAATTAGCTGGAAACTAATAGGTTCAGCCTGTATTCCGAGGAATTTTCGTGATAGGTACTGTCTATGTTTACTGGAAAAAAAATTTCAATATTAAAATACCCCCACCAACACCGGCTACTGAATCTTAGGAGGGAATTCATCAGTAAGTGCCGCCACAAGGCAAACTATTCGAATACTTAAATTTAGAATTTAAATCCCCGTTGACTAGATGTTAGAATATAAATTTAAATGATTCAATTTAAGTTTTAATCTTAATTTTACCCTAACGTTAACCTTAAAATGTATTTTAACCCCCTACCTTTCTATCCGAAGCTCCTTTAATTGCCTATCTTTAGAAAATACGGATTCTTTTACTAAACCCCTTTTTTCCTTGATTAACACATATATGTATATATATATTTTTTCTCTAATATTTTTTCTCTAATATTTTTCTCTATTAATTTTTAAACTGATAACTTCCTGTAATTGGCAGTTAACTCGCTTCTACCTAAAAGGTTTAATCAAATAAACTTAAATAAAATTTTTAAAATCTTATATTGAAACCCATTCCTTCTCACCTAAATACACCTCTTCAAACAGCCCAAAATCTTAACTTTAAAAAGTAATTTAACTCATTTAGTTGTCTATCTTTATAAAATATGAACTCCTATTCCTCCCCTTCCTAAATATACCTGTTTCAACACCCTGTAACCCCGCGACTACCAGCTCTGCCCTTTTCCACTTTGTGACCGTTGTTAACCTAAAACCTCTCCACATTGTAACTCAGGGCCTTCACCATTTGGAAAAACAATGTCGCTGACATGACGTAGAGTCTCTATTAAAGATCCTATGTTGAAATGTACATCCGACAACTTTGAATTTTGAAATTTTTCTCTAATTTATATTGGCTCTATATTCTTAATACATTGAGCTCTCTGCCTGCATCACTTTTTAATATTAAAATTTTTTAATATTGATTAGGATCAGGTTCTTGGAATTTACCTTTCTACTCTTCCCCTTCGGATTAAAGAAATATATATATATATATATATATATATATATATATATATATATATAAAACTAAGATATAATATCTATATATAATTATGTAATAATATAATAACAAATAATATAATATTTATTTAATATTTTTTAACATAAATATGTTATAACATCCTTATAATGTCAAGTGATGAGGTGTATTAGTGAATAAACCTCGTCACTTCACAAAAGACAGATCGTGTCAAAACTAAATGGCTACTTTGTAGTGGTATTATTACTTATTTATGTTATAAATTCTAAATAAATATTACTCGCTCTACTTTGTATTAAGCACGTTTTAAGAATTGTTTTTCTTTGGATACGGAAGTTTATTCCATCCATACCTACCCTATTCTTGGGTAATGACCTAGAAGTATATAAAATATATATGTCTATATGTATGCATGTTTCAATAAACATTAGAGACAAGTTGGTACTACTGAGTAATGCATTTAATGCTTTCTACGATTTTATATTTGTTCTTTTTCAGAACAATATATTTATACTAGCAGTATAGCCCGGCGTTGCTCGGGTGCAATGAAAGCTTTAAAACTAATCCATGATCCTTGAGCTCAGACTCTTTGGACGTTGACACGAAAGACTAAAAAGCAATAGTTGTTTCTAGTTAAAGCGATACCGTAAACTGAAAGAAAAATGAATGGATGTAAGTCAAATTTTGATTTCCTGGTATCGATATCATATAAGTTTTTTTCGTCGTAAACTGAATTTTGAAGGCTAAATAACTCCTCTGATTAAATGGTATCATGGCTGAGACTAAGAACTACAATTATACCTACTTAGAGCCAAACCCGAAGCAAAAACTAAAATGAATGTGCTGAAAAATACAAACATACAGGCAGATAAACATTCACAAACACAAATATCTTGTATTTTATACATATATATATTATCGATTTTCTGCACTATTGTAAGAACTACCAGCTTGAAACTTTTGAATATCGTATCTTATGGCCTTGTCTATGAGTGTATCAAATTTGATTAAAATCGGACCGCTCCTTCTATAACCCAATTTTTTCGATTTTCGATTTTCAATATTTATCGGGGATACCTCGACACAAAATCTAGCTAAGAACACTCACAGACTTAACGTTAGCATTACTAGTGATCACACCAAACACCTTTGTAATAACCATTGGAATCATTCATCTCTGTCCTCAGACTGAAATCTCTGTATTGGATTTGGCGAAGTGAATAACAAACAGAATGGTTTGGCGTTTTCAAATTTGTGGTGATGGAAATTCCATCATTGTACCATTCTTCTGACAGACGGTGGCAAATTACCCGACTAAACCTTTGAGTTTTCAAATCATATAAAAGCAATCAGCATGCAGAAAACGAAAATATAAACTGACAAAAATATACTCATCACACACACACACACACACACACACACACACACACACACACACACACACATATATATATATATATATATATATTGATCTCTAGCGATTAACGTCGATCAGACGCAATTCTGACATTTTTGGACTTTCCGCCGAATGGTAGAATCTCGTCTGGGGAAAAAATATACATTTAATTTTTGGTTCGGATTACCCATATGAAAAAGGCCTTGTGTCACATTTTGTCTCGAGTGGAGATCTATCTATCTATCTATCTATCTATCTATCTATCTATCTATCTATCTATCTATCTATCTATGCAGCTAGAAAATAGATAGTTTAATAGATAGATAGATATGTCTATCTTTTATTGCTAGATAGTTATCTATCTATCTATCTATCTATCTATCTATCTATCTATTAGTACAATGCAAAGTATTTGCTAAATTAAATTATTTTTAATTTTACCTAAATATCGAGTTCTATTTGCCGTATACTTTATTCAGTATATTTTATGTTTCTTAAAATCCAGAAACCATTTAATGCATTATCAATAATGCTTAATTCTATGCACAAATCTTTGACCACCAGCATTTTTAAGTATTGTCATCTCCATCACCCTGAATAGTTGTACTCACGTCAATATTCAATTTCTTCCATTATAAAAACAGTGTTTGTTTATATTGAATCTCTCACATTAGGACACATCGTATGTATCCAAGTAAAAAACAAACAAACGCAAACAAAACTGATACGTTGTCAAAAACTCTTCGGAAGGAAATCATCTGCATTTCACTGTTGGATAATTCCATGCTTTCTCATAGAGTCTTAACAACAGTCTACATGAACGCGATTGATTCTCTTGTATCTTATCGGATTAATTTATTAGCTTCTTATATATGTCGTGTTACTGAAATGATCTGAAATCAAACAATAAGCCCTTGAAAATATTGATGTTTGTTAATTCGATCAGATTTTGAAAAGTGGGTCAGGCTTTTATTCCTAAAATATTGATGCAATTTTATTTATGAAGCAACTATCAATTATATATAAATAATGTTATATTAATATTATAATATTGACAAATATATATTAATTTACCAACAACAATTTTCAACAATGTATGTTTTTACCTCTTTCTATTAGGATTTGTGTCTTTGTCAGATATTAACGTAATTCTTTTGAAAAAAAATGAAAATATGAATGTCATAATATGAAAACAAGATAAAGTATTTGATACTATTTGTATCAAAGCAGACATTTTATTTAAAAGTTGCGGCCAACTGATAGAGTAGAGAATAAAAGAAATTTACGTGAAAATTCGTTGAAAAATCCTAATTTAATAAAAATGTTTTAGATCATACATATTTGTTTTCTCAAATAATTTAAATTGTGTGAATAAACACGTGACAACATTCCACATACAACTTAATAACTAGGAGAAATAGGTATATATATATATATATATATATATATATATATATATATATATATATATTGTAATTGTTGTTACAATGGTTTATAAATTCATAGTATCACTACACAAAAATTTTCGCTTTTCGAAGCTGCTATGTGCGCTTCTGATCGGGTGATATGTTTAAATGAAAATTAAATGGTGAAAACGGTTTATTTATGGTGATATGATGTTTAAGTGAATGTACGCTGGGAGCTTATTATCTAAATGTGATGGGAGTGGCGCCGCTGTTAATGAGGACGATGTAATTAAATGTGGGGTAGAAGTTTTGAATGATCTAGTCGTCTGTTTGTAGTTCTAGAGATGCCGCTTCTGGTTAAGCGAAGGTTGTGGGGTAGCTTAGTTTTAGGCAGGTAACCATTTAGTTTTCATTTAAAATTATCACCCGATGAGAAGCGCACATCGCAGCTTCGCAACGCGAAACGTTTTGTGCAATGATACTATGAATTTATAAACCATTGCAACAACAATTACAATATAATGCTCTACGTTGTATCGAGCACTCTTTATAAAAGTAAATGCATGAACAGCAGGTAAAAAAAAATCTACGAGTTCTATAACCTTGTTACAATATATATATATATATAATTAAAATTAACTTTAAAATGAAAAACATATTTTGTTTAGTTCATTATATGTTTAAATATTTACAAGGCTTCAAAGTTAAGAAAAAAAGAAAAAAAATCAGTAAAAGAAAAATCTATATCACCTCAAAGGTTTATCGATACCATTTTGAAAATGAACTGTAAATGCAATACTTATATAATTATAAACATTATAAAATATTGAATCTTGTAAGTTTGCTGATATTTAAATCACGACAAAATCATCGGATCAATACTAGTTCAACGGAATTTGAAGATTTATTTCGTGTAAAAATTCCTGAAATCAAAGGAAATAATAATATTAATTTCTAATGTACAATAAAAGTTCTGTAAAATGTAAGAACTACAATATTTACAAGAATAAATGCATTTAAGAGAAGTTATAATAATAAACAAATACTAAAATGCAAACAGCTATAATAATCACGTTTAAATTATGATAAAAAATGTAAATGGCTGATAGTCTTAAAACATGATAACTTTGCAAGGTATTAAAATATTCGAAAAGAGAGGCCCATCGAAATACCATCTATTTTAGTATAAATATTGCCTAGGAGATAAAGAAACGGTTTTTGAGTGTGCATGTTAAGAATAATTTTATTTTTTAATAGTTGTTTAATATTGATTAATGTTGATTGATTTATGTTAATGTCATTACAAACCCTCTGAAGATGAAGATTGTTCATGTGAGCCGAAAGCGTAGGACAAGCTTCATACAAATATTCAAATGTTGGACAATTTTCATCTTTATTTTTCCAGAATTAAATGTAAAATATATGTTTAGAAAGGTTCATGATTAAACATAATAAACATTCATTGTCTGTTATATTTAACAATATATGTTAAGATAATAATCTGCTGTCTTAATACACGAATCTTTTAATGAACAGCCAGAAATTAAGATATATAATTTACACAGAAGCATGAAGAATCTTCTAATGTAATATAACAATCTGGCCCCACCCGAGGAAGGCTGATGCAAGCGGGGGCGTTTCCGGTCGTTGAAAGGAACGGATGTTTGTTTGACCTTATTTCCGGCAGTAGCGGAAATAACTACAGAGGCAAACAGAACAGGTGTCTCTGAGAATTACGTGGGCGTGCGTGGGCGAGGCAAAACCGGAAGAAAAAGTCCCGGTTCTGGAAGATTATATAAAGACCTCGTCACACGGATTCGCCAGTAGTAGAGGAGCGACAGAGATCGGCCGGTGAAGAGAGACACAACAGATAAGACTACACTCCCGTCAACCCATTAGAAGCGCGCTCTCTCAATTCTCTGTTCCCTATTCTACACGGTTCATCGTCATTAATAAAAATATAACTTTATATTTTTATATATATGCGTGTTTGTTGTTTGTCGATATATAACACTAAGACTACAAACTTTTAGCTGCATTCAAATCGATTAATAACAATATGAGCATAAATAGAAAAGGAAAATTCAATATAATATATCGGAGATTAATATATGGAGTCTATTCGAATTCGACATTTTAGAAAGAACTAAAACATCTAAATTATGTGTTCTCATCTAGTGAGCCGCTGACATTTCTCCTAGAAACTTGAGAATTTCCATTGCCAAGAACCATTTATCTACTTCACTAGATACTGAAATACATTGATCAAAAGAAAATGTTGTTTTATTTCGATGTGAAACTTTCGATCTGACATTTCAAAAGCCGTAAACTACAGAAAACTCGACAGTATGAGACATGACCCCAAGATTTGTTCTAGTCGGCTTTTAAGAATTTGAAAGTTAAACTGTATCAGACACATTGGTGTCCTACTGTGTATCTGTAAAAGTTTGAAGAGGGCAAGTGAATTGATGTTTCCTGTTTGTATGAATTAATTTTTGTACTCTGTAAAATAATTTTCCTCGTGATTGAGAAGGTAAACATAGACAAAGAAATAAGTTTGTGTGTTACACTTTAATATTTGAACTCAAGTAAATTGTGAATTCACGAATAGTTTGAATATTTCTCTCTTGTGGAATATTTTTCAAGTTTCATGCTTTCTTGTCTACAGCCAATTTTAAAAAAAAGAAATAAAATGAATATCAACCATCTTCTGTCTAGATGAATTCGCTTCTTTATAGTCGTCTCTGCCTACAATCCTTTGATACTTAGTGGATTCAATTGCCTTGCTTGGAGAGAGATTGTTTTAAAACGAAATATTTACATTATGTGCCATGTCCTTTCCTGACCACTTGCTCCTATCCTTTGTCGCTCCCACTATTTTACTTCTTGGTATCTTCTCCAGACACTGGTCCGCCATCTACCTGCTCAAACCAATCAAGTTGTTCTCGCGCTGCTTCCCTCGTCTCTTTTCTATCTACCCGTTCCGTGAGTATCACGTTCTCCAAAACGTCTTTCTCATTACATGTTTCAAACCTCAATTGTTTTTCTGATGCCTAGATGAGATGAATTTTCTTTTGCATTCTCTCCAAAACCTCGTCATTGCTTACATATTCTGTCTATGATATTCTCAGCATCCATCTGTAGAACCAAATTTATAAATAACGGAAATGTACTATTTTGATTTTTAGTAATAATATATCAATATTCATACACAGTTAACATTGACCTATGAAAACATTTTGTTATACAACATTTCTGTTAGAAATCTTTAGTGATTTGAAAAGTTCATGAAGCTGTGGGATGATAAGTTGATGTCATGGGATCGACCCGTTGTACCATAATGAACTCCTGATTATAAATATCGGAAAACTGCCTCAAGAGGACGTACGGCTATTGACGATAGACAGAGGAGTTGAGTTGGTCTCCACTTGGCAGTCAGCCTGACGTGTAAAACTTTTACTTGTTTTTCGTAAATATATCTTTTTTAAACTAATAACCGAGTTCTGTTTTCTTCCGTACCTATTCTGTTCCACAAAAGTTTCACTTAGACAGAATAAGAGCCGCGTCTGAAAATGGGGTGATCTCGATAGCATGTTGACAGTCTCCCAGTCTCTTCGTCAGATCGCAACGTTACTTCAAGTATCGCCATTTTTGATTGACTTGTCGAGTGGAAGCATGCGCCAGAGAGACTGTAAATAGTAAAAGCTTACACTTACAAGCAAGAGAATGTTCACGCCGCAGTTTCACAACGGAAATATTTATATTTTCTGCGCAGGTGTACTTCAATTCTTCTTCATCTTCTTCTTCTTCTTCTTCTTCTTCTTCTTCTTCTTCTTCTTCTTCTTCTTCTATGTGCCTTGTCCCTTCAGGACGGAGGCGATCATGGCCTTTCTCGATTCCCTATCCCTGGTGGCTCTGAGCACGCCTTCTCCTCTTACACCGTGCAATCCTCGTTCTGTCATCCACTTGATTAGGTCCTTCAAATATGTTATCCGTTGTTTTCCCCTGTCTCCTTTTCCCTCTATATGGCCTGTTTGTATCATATTCTCCAAGCCCTCCTTCCTCATTGCGTGTCCCAGGAATTTCAGATGTCTCTTCCTGATCCTCAGTATTAATTTCCTTTTTGTTTCCATCCTTTCCAAGATCTAATCATTGCTCACATGCTCGATCCATGATATTCGCAGCATCCTTCTGTAGCACCACATTTCAGTTGCTTCAAGTTTTTCCTTCATCTTTGATGGTATTTTCCTGCATTCACTGCCATATTGAAGGACGGACAGCACGTAGCAATCCAGTACTCTCTTCCTAGTTTCTAGCGAAATTGTCCTGTTTCTTAATACCTTACTCAACTTCTGGAATGCTTCCTACGCCATGCCAATTCGCCTTCGGATCTCTGTGTCGCAATTTCCGTCTTCTGTTATAACACTTCCTAGGTATTTAAATTTTTGTGCCTGCTTGATTCTTGTATCCCTGACCTGTATTTGACATTTTGGACTACCCTTTTTACTGATGACCATGCATTCGGTTTTCGTGCAGTTTTTTCTAGTCCTTTCTTGCAGGTTTCTTCTGCTACCTTAACATTTATAAAAATGTTTTCTTAGTTTCTGTTTTTAAAGCAATGTATAATCATACTCCAGATATTAGTATTATTCTTCCTCTTCGTGTGCCGTGTCCCTTCAGGAAGTAGGCGATCATGGACTTCTATTTGGCTCTGTCTCTTATCGTTCTCAATACATTTACCCTTGGAATCGCTTCCAAGACCCGCTCTGTCAACCACTTGCACAGACCTAACAAGTACGTTTTCTCCTGTCACTTTTTCCATTTATCCAACCTGTGAGTATCAAGCTCTCCAGGTCTTCCTTCCTCATTACATGTCCCAGGAACCTCAATTGTTTCTTCTGGATATTTTTTATCAGTTTCCAATTGTTTGCATCCTTTCCAACACCTCATCGTTTTACACGTGTTCTGTCCATGGTGTCCCCTGCATCCTTCTGTAAAACCACATTTCTGCTGCCTAAAGCCTCGCCTTTATCTTTGATGAGATCATCCAGCACTCACTTCCATACATAAGGACAGATATCGCATAGCAATCCAGCACTCTTTTCTTTGTTTCTAATGAGATTTTCTTGTTTTTTAGTACCATGATTAGCTTCTAAATTGCGTCTTTGGTCATGACAATGCATCTATGGATATCCGTGTCGCATTTTTCTACATCTGTCAAAACACTTCCCATGTATTTGAATGTTTTTACTTGTTTTATTTTGGTTTCTCCAACTTGCAATTGGCATATTGGTCTCCTCTTTTTACTGATGATTGTATAGTCAGCTTTCTTGAGGTTTATGCTCCGTCCTTTCTTTTCACTTTTGTTTTTGCTATCCTCTGTAGAAGATCCTGAATTATTCTTTCCGTGTCTGCTATCAGCACCGTGCCATCCGCCTATCTTCTATTGTGGAGACTCTGACCGTCAATGACGAATCCTGCCAAGGCTTTTAATTCTCTCATAATTGATTTACTGTACAGGTTGAATAGATCCGGTGAGAAAACACACTCTTGTCTTACGCTTCTTTCTAATTTTGCATACTTACTAAGTTCACCTCCTACGCGTACACAAACGATTTGCTGCCAATATAGATTCTTGATTATCCTAACGTTTTCTCCGAAAATGTAGACAGTGTCGAGCATCTCTATGAAGTCCCTGTGTCGTAACTTTTCAAACGCTTTTGTGTCTATAAAGCACAGATAAAGATCCTTCTGCATTTGTATTGCTAGTTCAGATAGCATTCTGAGCATGAATATCACATTCCTCGTTCCGGTATCTTGACAAATACAAATTGTTCATGTCCTGTTTCTGGGCAGATTCTACTGCGCGCTCTGTTCATCAGAATCCGGAGGATGAGTTTGGTAATGTGGCTCATTAAATTAATTGTTCAATGGAGCTCACATTCTTTTCACTTGGCTTCTTAGGCAGTGCTATGACGATTGATCTGCATAGGTCTTCCGGTATATTGCCGCTGCTGCAGATTTCGTTAATTATTTCTGTTAGTTTGCCTTCTGTCAGCATCAAAATCTCTATTACAATTTCTTTTGGTCTCGCTGCTTTGTTTCTCTTCAGCGTAAAGTCCATAAGTGATTCAGAAATCCTTCATAAATTTGAAAGTTATAATAAAATCAACGAAAAGATAAAAAAAAATAGTAAGATTTGTGTGTGAAATTGAACTAAAACCATGTGAGTATACGAGAGAATCAATCTAAGATTGCATATTATTAAAGTTGTGCTATTTGAAGCAATGAAATTACTAATAGTTTCAGCAAGAATTCTCAATTTTTTTCCATTTAATATCGAATATCTTAAACATTTACAGTGTAGTATTTGTGTTTTACATTATATGTTTTACATAACATTATGTTCTATAATACAGTTTTAATTACATATGATCATATTCCAGTGTACATGACATATTACAGTGTATATAATTTATCTTACATTTTATTAGTTGAAAATTTATTCATATACTCACATACATTATTCATATACTCACATACATTATTCATATACTCACATATATTATTCATATGCTCACATATATTATTCATATACTCACATACATTATTCATATACTCACATACATTATTCATATACTCACATACATTATTCATATACTCACATATATTATTCATATGCTCATATACATTATTCATATACTCACATACATTATTCATATACTCACATACATTATTCATATACTCACATATATTATTCATATGCTCATATACATTATTCATATGCTCATATACATTATTCATATACTCACATACATTATTCATATACTCACATACATTATTCATATACTCACATATATTATTCATATGCTCATATACATTATTCATATGCTCATATACATTATTCATATACTCACATACATTATTCATATACTCACATACATTATTCATATACTCACATATATTATTCATTTGCTCATATACATTATTCATATGCTCATATACATTATTCATATACTCACATACATTATTCATATACTCACATACATTATTCATATACTCACATATATTATTCATTTGCTCATATACATTATTCATATGCTCATATACATTATTCATATGCTCATATACATTATTCATATACTCACATACATTATTCATATACTCACATACATTAAACCCATGGAATAGAACAGGATTTGCTAAACATAATATCACGTGATGTAAGCATCAGAAAAATGTATAGAGTTATGTTATTTTGTTTTAAAAAAAGAGCACCATTTTTTCAAAATACTTAGTTTTATTTCCTTATTAATCTTCTAAATTATTATAATGTAAATGCTTCGTCACATTTGTTGTGAGTAAGCGAAGGATTTTATTTTTGAGGAGTAAAAATCCAATGTGAATGAGAGTGGGACAATGTTACCATGGTCATCTTGCTAACCAGACCAATAAGTAAATATGGCATACAAAGAAGTAGTTAGACTTTTAGAATCACATATACTTCAGTGAAACACGCTTGGGCGATCATATCTCGGAAGAGACATGACTGACTGGGCAGAAGATTATCCCGCAGTAGGTTGCCATTGCTTTCTGCGGTAGACTGGTTGCCAGCCAAGGCTATAGAACCCAATCTGTCCTGTTATTTAACCCATAACTGGAAAGAATAGGCGGATTAATACCTTTCCCAAGGGTATTTGCGCGTAAGTGAATGAAATGAAATCAGCTGGAATTCGAACTCGGCTCCCCGATTTCTCGTTCCGAGCCGATATCCAATGCACCACAACGCACATCCCACATATACTTACGGTGCATAAAAATACGGTACACACGCGTCTATACGTTCCGCTAAATGTTTTGAGGATTAGCTTGATTCACTTCACAACGATTACCAAAGCATTTTTATTGATTCCATTAATTACCTCCACAAAATCACACCCACTTTCTATATAAACAAGTAAAAAACGGGATCTGACGGCAAACAGCCGAATAGAGTAAGAATCTCATAACGGTGTCCACACGAAACTTCGAAGTCGGCACAAATCTGCACTGTTAAAGTGATAAACTCTTTTTTATCTATATATATTTTCACTCTAAACGCCATCGCCAATAGCTTAACGATTGCATTTAGTATGAAACAGACTCTCATCTTTCGGTGAGAACTTCAGTATCCACTTTTATATTAACAAGCTCTGTACCTGAAACTGAAAACTTTAAATCAATAAATATAGCATACCTGAAAACAATGTTTTAGAAAAAATTACATATATATATATATATATATATATATATATATATATATAGTGTATCTAGGCAGCAAGTAATTTTCGAAACATATGCTGTTAAATATAAGAGACAATGAATGTCTATTATGTTTAATCATGAGCCGTTCTGAACATCGTATTTTGGCTTTAATTTCAGGTGAAAATAAAGACAAAAATTCTCCAACATTTAGATAATTATTTATTGGTTTTCTTCTAAGCTTTCGGCTCACATGAGCCATCTTCAGAGAGGTTGTTTAAACTGAAATATTATAAAATCCACCATCACCGACAATTTTATTTTGTGTTGACATAAAACTCCGCTTGGCAACGGCAATAGTTACCGAAAATAATAAACACAGTTCTTAAGTTTGCGGGAGAGCGCGAAATGACAACAAAACCATGTCGTCAAATGCAATTTAATATGTTATTTCCTGCTTTAAAGCTCAGAAGAAAACCAATAAATAATTATCCAAATGTTGGAGAATTTTTGTCTTTATTTTCAACTGAAATTAAACCAAAAATACGACGTTTAGATAGGGTCATGATTAAACATAATAGACATTCAGTGACTCTTATATTTAACAGCATATGTTTAGAAAAAAAAATATATATATGCACTACCAGCCATAGTTATTAGTCCATGTCAGTGCTTAAAAAATAATGTATTTCTTAGTATTTTTAGTATTTATTGCCAATTGCATAATTGTAAATAAAAATAGAATGGTTCTTTTGTTAATATTGCACAATAACATGTGCATCAAATGAATTTATAAATAATTCATAATTACCTATATTGCAGTTTCCTCAATGAAAGAATGAAGAAAATTTAGGCTGATTCGGACGATTTCAATTTTGTTTTTTGGCTTGTAAAATTTTGCAAAATAATAATAAAAAAAAACATTCTATTTTCATTTAGAATTATCCACTTAAAGGTAAGATGAAACTCCTCATTTCTTTTAAACTGATGGGCAGGCCTGATAATTATGGCCGGTAATACATATATATATATATATATATATATATATATATATATATATATATAGATAGATAGATACATAGATAAGAAAAATTAAGGCAGACACGTTATTTCATGGTAAATTGGAAGCATAAGCCTATTTCAGGCGAACCATCATCAGCTTCCGTCTTGATTGTACAAAAGAATTTACACGAATGAGATTCAAACAGACCACAAAAAAAAAAACGAATAAAAATAACGGTCGCTCTCTTAAAAGAGAACATTTAAGAAGAAATACATCAGTTCGGCGAACACACACACACACACATATTCATACATAAACATATATACGCAACATATAAACAGGAGAAAATGCGACAAAAATAAATAACGGTGAAATAACTCGGAGTCTAAAAAATTAAAAATATATTTAATATATAATGGTTAATCTGTTGTGATCACAAAACACTCACACCATTATATAAACAAAATTGTACTAATTATACAATCAACAAAACAAATATAATACAATATAAAATTTAAAAATTTGAAAAGTTAAATTTAAAAGTATGCCTAATTATTCTATTTAAATTTAGTTGTTTAAACTATTTTACTTAGTTTTAAAATAAATTTACATATTACTAGTGAAAGGATAAGAAATCGGAATTTTTGAAAGAAAACCTAAGAAAATTAAAAAATTAAGATATACTAGTTAATCAATCCGTTCTAATCACTATTGTCGCCACACCACTACATAATCAAAATTATACTAATTATTCGGTTAACAATAGAATAAAAATATTAATACCATAATGTGGGTAAATTTTTCAGTCAACAGTACAGTTATAATGCCGTATAACATTAGTACTGTAAAAAAATATATATGTACACATACAACTGACACGCGCGCGCACACACACACACACACACACACATAAATGCGTACAACATACCCGCATACACATATATATGTATACCCATATATATACACGTACACAGATACATATATACATATACACACATACGAACACACACACACACATATATATACACTCAAACACCAGCATAAACAACTATGTAAGTAATAATATAGATATATAAAAACCCATATATAAAAAAAATCAATATATATAACAATGGTTTGAATTAATATATATTCCGTAGAAGAGTGTGATGTATTTAAAGTCTTCAGAGGAATGAATGAGGGGCTAAAAGTATAACATACTTTAAACTGGCTCCTGTGTCGACATTTAAAAATTAGTTCCTTACTCAGATTCAGCAGATCCAATCGGTTTTTGTGTTTTCCAATGGTTATCTTTTCATCCAGGCATAAGTGAGAGCATTCTTTACAGTTGGTGGGTGTGTTGGATTTTTTAATGATATTCCATTTAATTATGGAGGTTAGATTATTGTCTTTCAATGACCAGAAATATTTTGATAGAGCTGTCTGGTTTCTTAGTTCAGGATTGGAAAATGAGTGTGTGTGATTGTACAACCGTTGCTTCCAAGCACCTGCAGAAATAAGAATGTAGTATTTTTTAAGTTTGTATTTTCTTTTGTTTATATCATGGCTTGTCATACATTCTTCATCCATAAGACACACGTTTTTTTTATTCTGAAATTGCATTTAGGTGTATGACTGTCATGCCCAGCTGCATTACATATGTCTCGTTAATTCCGGGCAACTTTAGGGTTGCCTTGGTTGGGAGTTTGCAGAACTAAGGCTAGCTCAACTAGGAGTTGTTACTCTGGTGCTGGCTTGATCAGAGATAGATAGATAGATAGATAGATAGATAGATAGATAGATAGATAGATAGATAGATAGATAGATATAGTAATGCCTGATCACACTAGAATGCTTTTCCCAAATGCACAGATCAATTTTAATTAACTTATTTTATGTTAATAATTATATCACTCACGAATTACATTATCTATTGAAACGGTAGCTATTCAGATCATTCCCTTAAAGTCTATAAGATCTCAGTCTGTGTATCGACATTCATGCAAGACAAACATTTAACACAGCATGAAAGAATTTGAACAGACATTGTGAGTCTAATATTCTTGAACAGGATATATGTTCTAACATAAAAAGGATAAATATGTTCTCATATAAACAGGACATTTTTATAACATAAACAGTAATTCTAACGTTTTGATAAAAAACGTGTTAGGGATTTGTTTACGATGTGTATTCTGGCAGGGTGATAAAGAGAGAACTGGAAATCTTACAAAGTTTTGCATATTTGTGGTTACAGTGCTAATAACATAAGCTCTGCTGACGGCTATATGTTGATATCAAGTCACAGAAAATAAACAGCAGAAGATTTAAGAGAATTTAGCAAAGAAAGAGAGAGGAAATAACTAACCATCAATTGTAAGAAGACAGAATATATTGTTGTCTTCAAATCTGGAAAGTAGCCTAACAAGAAAATACACATATGACACCGAAATCCGAAGCTGCTTTTAATCAGCGAATGATGCAAGTGAAATTCTTAGGACTTTTGTTCTTGCAAGCAATGTATTAAGAAACAGAAAAATATTCGACTGAAAAAAAAGGAAAGAATCAATTGCCATGTAATTTCTCCTAGATTAGAAGACGCTTGAAATGGAAATATTTGTTCTTCACAAAGATTCTAAGAATACCAGTGATCGAACAGCTGATTAAAGAAACAGTATTAACAAGAATGGAAGAAAAAGGACAGTTATAAGATATAGAGAGATGGTATTTCTTGAACACGTAATCATGAAAGAAGGCTTGGAGAATCTAACACTTATAATGACAGTGGAAAGCCGCAACTTAAATCCCGTACAGAAGAACGTTACTCCAGTACACTAGAATGTAGAGTAGAAGAAGCATAAATAAGGATGAGGTAAACACAAAATATTCTCAATAAAATTTTAAAAAAATAACGTTGTCGATATTTCTGGAAATAAATATACTTCGAGGATATTGATTTTTAAGGAATAGATAAAATATTTAATCATTAACATCACCGAGATAAGAGATAGTATGATAACACTGGTTAACATAATTTTTGATACCAAGAGACAAAACAAGGTTTTGTTGATGTTGATTGCGAAAATAAGGGTAGGTTTTCACGGTTAGCTACCGTTTTTGCTGTAAGAAAAATTATGTGTTTACAAATATAAAATAGAAGTACCATTTTTTTCCAATTTATCGCCAAAATGCAATTTACCTGATAAAATTTTTCAGTAATACACTTTATCCGTAATACGTTAATATGAGTATTGAGGTTTATTTTTACACAGCCATATAGACGAATTTCCGGAAACTTTCAAAGATGCAAGTGATGAGCAAGGAGAACGAATCCATCAAGATATCAGAACAATAAAAGGGCGTTAGCAAGGAGTTTGGGATAAATGAATGATAGGTGACAACTGCTGGTTTATCAAAAGAGACCTAAAAATCATGGATTATGACAATCAATCAAGTGAGGAAATTTTTCCCATATTTCTCTCCCGAGAGTTTTATTTCTGCTTTTATGTTATTAAATTATTTAATGAAAATAATTATTGGTCTTGCTATATTACATTTTTATTTTTAAATACTCTGGGTTTGATTGTTTTTGAAAATAGCATTTCTCAATAAGCAGACATATATTTGTGTTGTAACCGCCTCTAGTTATTGTTGTAACCTAAAATGTTACTGGTGTGCTGTGGTATCACACGGTTATATTCTCTTGAATCTTGGTATATTACTTCAGTTAATCAGCTGTACTAGTACGACTGTTGCTGCTACTAATGGTAATTTGGATAATCTATTCTGTTGATTCTTGGTTGATTCCCGGCTTAAACCTAACAGCCTGTCTAGTGCCTGATATAGATATTATCATGGTAACGTGATCCTCAGTGGAATAATCTATTTTCTAGTTCTATTCTATATCTGGGGTTCAGCGTTCACAAAAAGTGTCTATGTCGAGATTTCCTTCGGCATGACTCCTCCCCTATCGAATTAACGCCTTGTATAGTCATTCGTTTTCAGTCTATTCTTTTTATGTTTTGGGCCCCACACTTCGGAGCTCCGTATTGTTTCTTTTTTTTTCCACATCGCCGTGGTTCCACTATTACTAGTGACGTAGGTATATCGAACGTATGTGAAATACCCTCCATCGGACTTTGTGTTTAGTATTTTCCAGATCAGTATACTTGCGTCTGAGTTGATTTATATGCTTCCTTGTATTTGTCATTTTTCCTATTCTTTTTTATTTACACCATGTTCCTAGAACTCCTTAAAATTTGATACATTTTATAATATATTTTTTCACCAGGGTAAAAGTATTTATCATCTGCAGTATATTTTAGTCATTTTGTCCTTTGTTCGGTTAATATCTTTACAAAAACTGATTTTATCGTAAACATCAGTTCCGCGTACTACATTTCAGATATGAGACTGAGGTTTGGTGCAATTCTATATACGCTGAAAATATTTTGAAGCGCATTTTCATGTTTGTTCCCCGTCTTGCTTGATGAGTGAGCTTTTAAATGTGTCAACAAAACGCTTTGGCTCCCTATTAGATCTCGGATGATACTTCGGTGCATTTAGGGGATTGATTTTTAGTGACTTACAAAATAATTTATATTCACCGGTTGTAAACTGTGCCTCTTTGTATCTGGTACGTAAAATCTTTGAAAATTTTGAGCAAGAAATGAATTATTATGTTTGAAGTAGGTTTTCTGCACTTCATTATTTTAAGCCACTTGATATTGCTGTCGACAAATATAAAGAATAATCGTCGTTTTCTGCTCCAACAAAATCCTAGTATAGTCATATCCTTGGAAAGTCCGTTTCGTGTCAAGGCTGATATTTAATTAGCAGGTATTTTTCCGATATAGCACAAACTCTACTTTTTATTAACTAGGTTTTGTATATCTCCGTCTAATTTTGGACAGTATGTATAACATTTCATGAACGACTTCATTCATTCGAGGATGACCAACATACGTCTTCGTAATGATAATGGAATTACGATTTTGTCGATATACATTAATTTACCATCGCATATGGAGAATGCATTACTGATGTTCAGTTACTTATTTGTGACTTTACTCGTAATTTGTTCCTTCATTTTCACTAATGTAATATCATCTTTCCGCGAATTAGATCAGATTTCTTCAAGATTTTTTGGCAAGCCCATTTTTGCATTATATGGGATATTTATTATTACGTTCTATGCTCATAATGTAGCAATAACAGTCTCTTGTAATGGTTCACAAAACTTTGGAATTAATCGGGATAGGCTCTACAAGCTGACTTAGTTTTTTGATATTAAAAATTCCATTTTATAATTATATTTCAGGTATATGGTTCCCGAGCGTTCCCAAGTTGTAACGTTCTTCTGTACGGGATTTGCTGCGTACATGGGAACACCTCTTTTAGAATCATAAATAGGTAATAGTGCTCGATGGTTTGTTTGTAGCAGTAATTCACGACCATGTGAAAACTTATTAAATTTTTAATCGCAAACACTATGGCTAGAGTTTCTTTTTCAATCTGACTATATTTTTTCAGCTATCAAAGAGATAGAAGCGTGTGCTATGGACTTCATTGTTCTATCGTCATATTTATGCAGAATAACGGGATCTATTCTAAATTTGCTTGCGTCAGATGTTACAACAATGTTACATTTTGGATTGAAATATTTCCAACGATAAATTGAATATTAGTACTTTCTTATATTTTCAAATGCATAAGGATACTTTTCTGGCCATTCCTATTTTGCATATTGTTTTTAGTAAAACGTTTAAACATGCTGCTAGTTCATGCATATTATATATATATATGTGTGGCAGTAGTTTTGGAAGTCTAGGAATGCATGCACTTTCGTTACGTTATTCGGGGCGGGCATGACCTTAATTGCAGTTGCTCTTGCAGGACATTTATCATCTATTATTTGTCAAAGATAGTTTATTCTAATCATGAATAATTCACATTTAGTTTCGCTTGGTTTAAATACATATTCCTCCATCCTTCCGAACACTATTTGAATATGTTCTGTACGTTGTTGTTTGGATTCGCTTTTATTAATATATCGTCCAGTTAGGCTTGTGCGAAATCGAATCCCGCAAGGATTGTGTCAAGTACTTGATCGAAAATGCTCGGCGCTCTTTTAATTCCGAAAAAGAATCCTGCTGAACCTATAAAGGCCCCAATGGGTGTTTATGATCATTTGTTTGAACATTCTTCGACGTGATGTATTTTTAAGTGTTCATCTGATAAGTATAAATTGGAAAAAATTCTACCGGTATGTTTGGCGAAAATTTCTTCCAGTCTTCGAAGTTGATAATCGTAATTTAGCAAATTCTCATTCAACTCTATAGAGAAATCTTCCAATACTCCAATCTTATAGTTCTTTTTCTTAACATATACAGAAAGCGATGCCCCCTACGAATATTCTATTTTAAATATGATCCCTAATTTTTCTAATTTAATCTTTCCAATTCATCGTTGATTGGGTCTAATGCCGCAAAGGATACATTTGATTTTTGCCTGAACACTGCTGTTGCATTCTCTTGTATTTTAATTTTTTCTTTCAATTTTGTACATAATACAAGAAAGAAATTCGGAAGTTTCCTTTTTGCTTCTATTTTAAATCAATCTTTTGTCGTATTATTTTTGGTTTTCGTATTAATTTTGCTACTGAATGAATTGATCGGCAGGTCAAAAGAAATATGGCAATACCACCAGTTCCGAACTAATTCACCGTGTTTTTTAACACGTATACAACTGATGTTTTTTAGTCTGACACCCAAAACAACAATTACTAGTGAATTCGCCTAAACGAATTAACTTTTCACATAAAACACCACAAGCATTTTTGTTAGAGACAATAGTGCATTTTTGCTTATTTTCGTCTAAGTTTTTTCGTTGATAATTGTGATGTCAGACCCAGTGTCCTGTTGTAGTTTAATTTTAATATTGTTAATTTTAATGAAAAAAATTTTCTTTTAGTAGATTTCTCGGTCTTAGTATTAGTAATTTCTTTCATTTACGTACCGACATTATTCAGTGTATTTACTTTATTGACGAGTTTTCTTTTTTATTTTCCGGTTTTATTATTCGGATTTACAGCTGTTACTTTTATGGCCTACTAGCAGTATAGCCCGGCGTTGCTCGGGTGTAATGAAATCTTTAAAACTAATCAATGGTCCTGGAGCACAGACTCTTTGGACGTTGGCACGAAAGACTAAAAAGCAATAGTTGTTTCCAGTTCAAACGAAACCGTAGACTGAAAGAAAAATGAATGGGTGTAAGTCAAATTTTGATTTCCTGGTATTGATATCAAATAAGTTCTTTTAGTCGTAAACTGAATTTTGAAGGCTAAATAAGTCCTCTGAGTAAATGGCATCATGGCTGAGACTAAGAACTACAATTATATCTACTTAGAGCCAAACCCGAAGTAAATTTTTTAAAAAAGGCTGAAAAAATGCAGACATATATATATATATATATATATATATATATATATTATCGATTTTCTACACTATTGTATTAACTGCAACCTTGAAACTTTTGAATATCGTTTCTCATGTCTTTGTCTATGAGTGTACCAAAATTGGTTAAAATCGGACCTCTCCTTCTATAACACGATTTTTTCAATTATCGATTTTCAATATTTATCGGGGTTACCTCGACGCAAAACCTAGCTAAGAACACAGACGCTTATAGTACAACTGTGTAAATTGTAAGGAAAATCTGATCAGCCGTTTTGGAGTCTATATGTAACGGACACACAGACACAGACACACACACACATACACACAGAGACAAAGTTCCATTTATAAATAAGTTTAGATTTTGCCACTCTGATAGCATTTCTTATTACTGAAAAATGATAACAAAAACAAATCAATCAGATTTCAAATGATTTGCGACTCATCAATCACAACTATTAGGTGCTGAATACGATTTCACTTGTTTTTAACTGATAATTAAGGATAGTTTTTCGCATTCTCTTACTTCTTTGCCAGAAGTTTCAAATCGCCTATTTTGTATTGGATGGTCAGAGGTTGTTTAATTTAGATTTATCGCTCAGATCTGTTCTTTAGGTGTCCAGCTTTAAAATTAACATGCAGTGACAATCTTCAGCAAAATTCTGCAGAGATATCTTCGAGACCCTTTCAAGTCTGATTAAAACCCTTGATCTTATGCCTGAGTTCACACTTGACATTACCCCTAGGACTAATATTAAACACTTAAAAGTCAAAGAAATTTAGGCAATTCCATCTTGCATGTTCTTTTACCAAATATTTTCGATAATATCTTAATATTTTCTTCAGGATTATTTGGACAGAATTTAATTAATATATTTTTCGTGTTCACTTCGGGCCATCTTCCTTAATAATAGACTGATTTTCTTTCGTCTTTCCAGATAGTACAATCCTTCTCGAAATTTTTTTCTTATATACAATAGTACGTTTGGAAGGTTATCCAATTCTTTAGTTCGTAATTGAATTCATTTATTGAGTTTACAATGGCGTCTAAATTAAAAGAGCCTGTCGTAGTTTTATCTGCAATAGCAAATAACATTTGTTTTTATGTACAATGAAAGTTTTGTTCTTGCTGTTCTTTCTGCGCTTGCAAACATTTCTTTTATCTGCAATTCCAACATTTGTATCATAATAGTATTTAATTCCTCCATTGTAACTTAATATTTGAGGAAATATTGTCATAATAGCTCCAGTAATAATGACATTTCTTTTAACTTTCTTTCATGTGGGTCCGGAATCCTGTCGCTTAATAGTTCATTGGCGAGAGGAAATATTTTTCTTTTTCTTATTCGTGTGAATCCGAAGTTCTAATCGACATTGTAATCTTGTCTGGTTATTGTTGCAACCTACAATGTTAATGGTGTGTTCTGGTATCACACGTTTGTAATATCTTGGTTATTGATATATTATTTCAGTTACTCAATGCTGATGATGGTGGTTCTGGCGAAGACCATGTGCTTGAACACCACGTCATAAAAACGATACACCGGCACAAACTGGATCATTCTGTTGATTTTACTTCCAAGAATTAGGTTCATTATATCTTCTCTCTGCTGGATTTTGCTGCAGATAGTATTTGGCAATGTATCAAGTGTCGTCATAATGCTGAAGTTAAGAGGCCTTGAACTTGAAGCGTACTCAAACAAGTGTTGTTAAGGACAACTTGGTTGTACTAGTACGACTGCTGCTAATGCTACTACTACTACTACTACTACTACTACTACTACTACTTGTAATTCGCTTGATTCTTGGCTTATCTCACCCAGGCTTCTGTCTGGTGCATAATATAGTCATTCTCGTGGTCACGTAATCCCCAGTGGAATAATAGATCTTTCTATTTCTATTTTTTTCTATCAGTTTTCAACCAATCGTGTCGATGTCCACAACATGAAAATTTGTTGGTGTAAATTCAAACTGAATGTTTATTACGTTTTTACTTTGAGAAATATTGCCATCGGCCAACATCATATATACAGAATACAAATAAATTTAAAAAATAAGGATACATTTCTGTACAGCAAATCGATAGCTAATCATTAAAGTAAGGTTACTATTTGATTCAGTCCCTTCAAATTAGCTAAATAACATGCTTTGTGTCTCGAGACTTTTTGTTGACCAGGGTATTATTATTCAGATTAAAAAATTCCGAAATTATATAATTTATATGCAGGCTGCGGCAAAACACCGCCTTTATCTAAACTTATAAATGGAACTTTGTCTGTGTGTGTGTGTATGTGTCCGTTAACTATAGACTCCAAAACGGCAGAACCAATTCTCTTGAAAGTTTACACAGTTGTACAATAAGCGTCTGCGAGTGTTCTTAGCTAGGTGTTTTGTCAAGGTAACCCCGATAAATATCGAAAATCGATAATCCAAAAAATTGGGTTATAGAAGGAGTGGTCCGATTTTAATCAAATTTCATTCACTCATAGAAAAAGACATAAAAACAATATTCAGAAGTTTCATGGTTGCACTTCTTACAATAATGCAGAAAATCGATAACATATATATATATAAAAGGTAACAGTTTTGTGTGCGTGTGTGTATGTTTATCTGCCTGTATATCTGCTTTTTTCAGCCCTTTTATTTTACTTTTTGCTTCGGGTTTGGCTCTAAATAGGTATTATTGTAGTTCTTAGTCTCAGCCATGATATAATTTACTCAAAGGACTTACGTAGCCTTCAAAATTCAGTTTACGACTAAAAAAATTATTTGATTTCCATACCAGGAAATCAAAATTTGACTTACTTCCATTCATTTTTCTTTCAGTCTACGGTTTCGCTTTAAGTGGAAACAACTATTTCTTGTTAGCCTTTCGTGCCAATGTCCAAAGAGTTTGAGCTCCAGGACCATGGATTAGGTTTAATGCTTTCATTACATCCGAGCAACGCCAGACTATACTGCTAATATAAAAATAACTCTTACTTTATTACCATTATGTGAGAGGTCTATATGTGATGTATACGTGCGAGGTGTTTTGCCGCACCCTTTCTTGTATGGAAATTCACATATAGTTAAAAAATAACAGTAATTTTTTAGGCGTCATAAGATCAAGACATATTTAAAAGCCACCATTCTGTTCACTCCCATAGCATCACCTTCTTGCTTCTCTTCTCAATATCTAACAAACGTAAATCACATTATTTTACAAGCAAATGCACCAGTCGGTATATGTGTGAAATACTATCACTACTCATCGTTCTGATAACTCATATGTCCTGACGTTTTTCCAAACTATTTTTACCATCCATTTTTTTTTCTTTTCATCCATTTATTAAATATTAGTCACCGTTCACTTTGCCCGCGAACAAATTACATTTGCTCCAGCTACAACGAAACGATTGGGCAAAGGATATCAGCATTCGCAGTCAAACAAGAAAAGAAAAAGAAACTAGGAAAGAATGAAACTGTCATTAATCCAAACTATCAAGTATGAAATATAAAGAAAAAACGATTGGAAAGCTAGCAGGGACAGCTGAAGCAATCAATATAAGAATACATCAACCCAGCTACTGATAATTAATCGATATCATCATTCGTTTTTGCAACAATTCCACCGAACAGCAGAAACTATTGACAAGAAAATAATACTAGAAAGTGCTGACAACTTCTAAATATATGCTACGCAGGGTTAGGCCAACATATGAACACTCCGTCTACACGGTGAATACTACCATCATTACTGCGAATAAACATGCGGATTGTGTTCAGATGGTGACACCAGAATATAATTCAGCTGTCATACTAAATGTGTTCAGAAGCCATTATTCGATATACGATTGTTACTGAGCACGCGATCAGATCGTATATTACCCAAATTCCCTGTTTCTAAACAGAGCAAGTATACAGAGCGCGTGGAGGAGGATCTGTCGGAAGATGTGGGAAAATGATGGCCCTGAAAATAGGTGGTCATTTCTTTTGTTAAAGCGTATAACTGTTTGAATGCAGTGGCTGTTGAACCGGCATATCATACGTAATTCTTTACTTTGTTCTTTAAAGCTGAATGTGAGGCAGATAAAGAGATATCTCCAACTGATATTTCGCAGATATTATGTAATATGTAAATCAATATACATTTTCCACTGTCCTTGAGCTTCCTATGTTATAGATGCGTGGTAAATTTATTATATCCTTTTCAAAAGAAAATCTTTGATGGAATAAGTCTTTTAACAATCTGGACGTGTTAAGGTGATAATAATCAAATACAGGACAACATGCTTTTACCAGGTATCTGTCATACATTTGTAATATGTACTTAGATATACCAATAGGTCTTTATCATCAGCAATGAATTAAATAAATACAAATAATTATTTTAATACAATAACTTTCTTACAAATGCGTTCATTAATGAATTCTGAAACGACAATTTATTAGTGAAAGTTCCCTTCAAAAATCTAAGCAAATTATTAAGAAAAAGAAAAAAGATCGTTAAAAACAGTAGAAAAGGGTCTTGAACTGTTGCATAATTTTAGTCTTACTATAGAGAAGTAAAATTTGATAGATGAAGAAAAAACTTGAAACAAAATAAACCTGGAAGGTGATAAAAAACCTTAGACTAGTGCTTCTCAAGCTATCTGATGTGGCGCACCGGTAGTTTTTTTTTAATATAATAGGGACCGGCAAGCAAACCAAACCAATCCAGCTGAGTAAGACGTGGGGACTGTGAACACCGGAATTTTTTTTTAGATCTGTACTATTTCAGAATGTGCGTTTTGGTACAGTGGAAATTGGGGAGCCGAGTTCGAATTCCAGCCAAATTCATTGCATTCACTTACGCGCAAATACCCTTGGGAAATGTACTAATCCGTCTATTCCTTCCAGTTATGGGTTAAATAACAGGAGAGATTGGGTTCTATAGCCTTAGTTGGCAACCTACTGCGGGATAATGCTCTGCCCAGTCAGTCATGTCTATTTCGAGACACGATCGCCCAAGCGTGTTTCACGTATGGCACTTAAATCACTGACTGACTATTTCATTGACATTTTGAGACTATCTGTAATAAACATGAGGACATGGGATCTTGTTCATTCTAAGGGCAGTCAACATTGACGTAACAAGTCTTCCCAGCTTGCCATTGACCGGTACCATATTTGTGCTATAATAAAATATAAATAAACAATGTAGCCATAATAATATAAACATAAAATGAAAATGTAAAAAAAAAAGAAAACGAATCAAATATCCTGACAGTCTTTCGTGGCATAGAGTTTTAGTATTGTTTCTTTCTTTTTTGGAAAATCTTCGCGTTCCGCCAGACGATGGTTCGCGTACAGGCGATGGTACGCGTACCACACTTTGAGTAGCATTGCCATAGACCAAACATGTGAGTACGACGGAGTTCTAGAGATGATGGAAGCAAATATAACATCAAGAAAAATATTTGATACATATAGGACACATAACGACGTATAGGGCTCTGGAAAAGTTTATACTTGCAGGACAGATTGAAGTGAAAATTAGGATTTCTACTAATAACGTAACTAGCAATCTTCAGTGAATAGATGGTATGACAGGGTTTTGGTGATATTGTCATAAAAGAAATTAATTGAGTTCTGCAAATAACTGAAAGTTTTAGACAGACATGATCGTCAATAGCTTTAAGATGCATCACATTGAAAAATTGTTACAACGCAAAATTTAATTTTCAGATAAAATTTCAAATTGCTGTTGTTATATTTACTAATGACCACAAAATAGTGTTCTGAGTAATTTCAATGGAAAACAACTGAAATTCAGATAGAAAACATTTTATTCTACAATTAATAATTCTTCTCTATTTACATTTAACAGCATCCAACTTCCAATAAATTATGAAAAAGAATTTATATTCTAATCCTTCAGTAACAGGCAATATATTCTTAACCCTCTAGGGCCATTCGTATCATATTTGATACAGTATTTCCCTATAAGGAAACATTTGGTATTTCCCTATAAGGAAACATTTGGTATTCATTGACTGAGCAGTCAGTACTGCTTTCCTTTGAAATTTATAAAATATTTCTCTTAAAAAAATTTTCAGGAATATATTTCTTTCAAGGCTTGTTTTCATACTGTATCAAATATGATATGAATGGCCCTAGAGAGTTAATAATATAATATGATTAAGGCTTCTACTTGTCATAAAGTGGGGGATCAGTTTTATATTGTTATGAAGTAATAAACAGATCCCCCACTAATTACTACTTAACCCTCTAGGGCCATTCGTATCATATTTGATACAGTATTTCCCTATAAGGAAACATTTGGTATTTCCCTATAAGGAACAATTTGGAATTCATTGACTGAGCAGTCAGTACTACTTTCATTTGAAATTTATAAAATATTTCTCTTAAAAAAATTTTCAGGAAAATATTTCTTTCAAGGCTTGTTTTCATACTGTATCAAATATGATACGAATGGCCCTAGAGGGTTAATAATATAATATGATTAAGGCTTCTACTTGTCATAAAGTGGGGGATCAGTTCTATATTGTTATGAAGTAATAAACAGATCCCCCACTAATTACTACTTAACCCTCTAGGGCCATCCGTATCATATTTGATACAGTATTTCCCTATAAGGAAACATTTGGTATTTCCCTATAAGGAACAATTTGGAATTCATTGACTGAGCAGTCAGTACTACTTTCATTTGAAATTTATAAAATATTTCTCTTAAAAAAATTTTCAGGAAAATATTTCTTTCAAGGCTTGTTTTCATACTGTATCAAATATGATACGAATGGCCCTAGAGGGTTAATAATATAATATGATTAAGGCTTCTACTTGTCATAAAGTGGGGGATCAGTTCTATATTGTTATGAAGTAATAAACAGATCCCCCACTAATTACTACTTAACCCTCTAGGGCCATTCGTATCATATTTGATACAGTATTTCCCTATAAGGTAACATTTGGTATTTCCCTATAAGGAAACATTTGGTATTCATTGACTGAGCAGTCAGTACTGCTTTCATTTGAAATTTATAAAATATTTCTCTTAAAAAAATTTTCAGGAAAATATTTCTTTCAAGGCTTGTTTTCATACTGTATCAAATATGATACGAATGGCCCTAGAGGGTTAATGGATATTTATTTCAGGTACCCTAGCTTGATTTAATATTTTAAATTTTATTTTTAATCATATTACCCCAAACAAGGCAGAAGCATCACCAGTGCGCAGGGGTGTAAAGATAGACACAGATAGAATAAGTGGGGATAAAGGAAAATAAATAGAATTCAGGGAGACAGTAGATGAAAACTGACGTTGCTTTTAAACTTTTAGAGGTTGTAGCTATCATGGAAGCAAGTGAAGAGTAGCTAAATTCAGAAGCTTGAAGTACGAGAAAATAAATTGTTAGAATAGAAAAGACAGTTTCATTTGAAATATTTTCAAGAAAAATGGGTGAAACATAGGTGTTAGTCTAGTAGCACGCGTAAATTGATATTGTCGGGGCACCAGCGGAAAAGATATTTATAGAAGTTGCCAGGGAAATATTTCTAGAAATGACAGAGTGAAGCCACATCAAGCGAAAAAGCTATTTATAGAATTTGCAAAGAAAATATTTTTAGAAATAACAGAGGGAAGCCACAGAAAGGGTAAAAGCTATTTATAGATATTGCCATGGAAATATTTCTAGAAAAGACAGACAGAAGCCACATCAAGTCGGTGAGAAATTGAATTAAGTGAAGACGCCAAGTCAGCATTGATTACATTGCAGATCCATCTTTAGATTTTGTCGTTAACATCGAGATATATAGCACGAGTACCCGTACAGATATGGCAACAGTATTCAATGCATAAAATAATTATATATTTATATATGTGCAAGGAGGTTTCGGATCAGAAAAAACGTTCTATTCCGACACAGGGAATCAACCTTCGTAGCAGTAGATTCGCTTTCTAGTAGACTAGAATCATCTATTCTGATGGCTGGTAGGAAGGTTTCATTACGGTATATTAGTTTAGTTTTAGAGTCATTAAAATTTATAAGCCATTTTCTACCGCAGTGCATGTTCTTTTCCTGAGAAGCAACCAGGTTTACTTTGTCAGTCTTTGCACTTTTCATATTGAAACTGAAGGAAGCGGTGGTATCATCTGTATAAACACATACTTAAAGATTTCACCGGCAAGATTAATGATGACTATCAGAAAAAAGAAAAAAACGTGGAACAAGAATAGAGACATGACAGACGCTAGCGTTCGTCTAAAATGATCTGGATGCGTGCTTGTTCAGAATGATATTCAGTTTACGGTAGAAACGATTAGATTAAATTCAGTCAGTTAAGTGCCATACGTGTTACGCGCTTGGGCGATGATGTCTCGCAAGAGACATGACTGGTTGGGCAGAAGATTATCCCGCAGTAGTTTGCCATTGCTTTCTGCGGTAGACTGGTTGCCAGTCAAGGTTATAGAATCCAATCTGACCTGTTATTTAACCCATAACTGGAGGGAAGAGATGGATTAATACCTTTCCCAAGGGTATTTGCGCGTAAGTGAATACAATGCATTCAAATGGAATTCGACCTCTGCTCCCCGATTTCTCGTTCCAAGCCAATATCCACTGCACAACAACGCACATCCTATTAGATTAGATCAAGCAATTATTCAGAAATACCGTAGTCCTGGAGTTTGCGCAGAAGGCCTGCATGCCAAACGGGGTCAAACGCTTTCACGATATCAAGAGCAATACCTCGGGCTTCGCGGTTCAAACAACAGCCTGGTATACATATTCAGTGATGACATTTAGCATATCAGCGGTAAACCTGACAAACCGGAATTCATATTGTTTGTTAGAATGTATTTCGTGACATACGAGATGCTTAAATACTTTAGCATTGATAAAGAACTTGAAAACTTTGGCGAGATGCAGTAAGGGCCTAATAAGTCGTTACATATAGGATTCAGAGGGTTACCCGGAGTTCTTGAGAGTATGATCTCTAGATAAGGATTTTCAACAAGCAGACACTAAGAATAAATGACACAATAATTATAGTGTTGAGAGAACAGAAGAGAGCTCCGGGTCATATTTCGTTAGGATTATGACAGTAATTCTAACACTTCTGCTTGCCTTGTGGGAGTCAAATTTTAAAATTTTGTATGAGAACAGAAACGGTCTTTGTTCTAGGTGGAATATTGATTGTAGTTACTCCAGTTCAAGCAAAGAGTTGCAAGAGAATTTTCGAACAAAACATTAAGCTTCCAAAATGATTGAGCAGAAGAGGTCGGGATCGAAGTTTTGTGCGCTGATCGAAGGGATCAGCGCACTATTGCATAACCGCTAATAATCTTTGGACCCAAAATGATGATTCATTCTGTCAGCAAACATTAGCTTAGCATCCATTACGACACGCTTGCAATTACTACGAGAAGAGACAGAGAGGCGCCTATTGTGAAAAAACCTATCGCTGCGGTAAATTCGAAAGAAGTGACTCCTGTGGGCAATGATATCCGCGCCAGCAGGAGAGGACAAAAGAGATGAACATAGTTTGAGTTGCAATTCTTTTGGACGGGATGAAAGTATCGCTACCGGATTTCATCCATGAGGAGATCTCGGATGCGCGGTCTTGAACAAGGAGACGAAAAAAATTCTTCAAAGTGACATTGCAAAAGAAATCATGGAACAAATCCCAGTCTGCTCTTTGATAACAGTAAGATATTCTTTTAGTAGATGGTTCCTGAATAAAGAAGGAGGAGAAAGAGATGTTCGAGGACACCAAAGTATAATCCGAGTTGTCAAGCGGGCAGAACAGCAGAACTGCATAACATGGCAAAAGTCAAGTATAGTAGTATGGAAGAGATACTCAAGAGAAGCATAACCTTCACGTTTACTGAATAAACGCGTGATGAAATCCACAACTTGCGTGAGAGACTGAATGATTAAGAAATTCAGTTTAAGCTTCGAAATTACATCAGGATGAATTGATTAAATGCTAAATAATTTTATTCAATGGGGAAAACATTACCCTAGATTCTCAATATTCCCTCATATTTGTGTTCAAAATAGTGCAGTGATATTATTTAATAAAAAATAAAAAGTGTAGTGATATTATTTAATAAATTTAAAAAACTTGGTAAGCTCAAAAAGCAACATTAAGATTACAAATTATAATGTTGCAAAATTTGTAAATATTCTCTTAACTATGTGTTTTAGTATCTTTAAGCATTAATGATAGTGACATGCCTTCTGACGTTAATTCAAAACGGCAACTATAGTTACATTGAAATGAATCATTTTAGTGCTGAACACTTATTTCTTGAGACAGATAATTCTGCTAATTTAAAAATAAACAACAGTTTACTGAGGTATAAATAAATGAATGAATTACTTATTAGCAAAACGAGATTATTAACATTGTCCCTAGGAGAGATATTTTTCTAATGCATGCCGACTATTATTAAATAATTTTGGTTTTCAGATATTCGTAAACAGTGTTTACTTTCCGCTCGGTTAAAAGAGCAGCGCGTTAACTGAAATACAAAACAAACACACACCCACATCTTCAGTGATTTTGTTTTGGTTCTGACGGAGTTATCACAAATTAAGTACCAGTAGCTTAACAGCATGAATTATTCATAAAAACTTTTTTTAATCTGTGAAAATGATATTTTCGTCTTTGTTTCTTTTCTTTTACTAGCTTATCTTGGGATAAAGACAAATTCGGGTTTTCTCAACGTTTATTTATTCCATATTCATAATAAATAATGTCATAGTTCAATATGTATGAAGTGGCAACAGACTTTTAAAAACTATTGTATGAAAAGTCATCAGCTGGTGAACCTTTCTTACTGAAAATAACTGCTGTAAAAATATTCCATATCGGTTTTCAATCTATTTACTTTAATAAGCTTGCTGCTCGAAACAAATATTTGCTACAATTAGAGATTACTTAATATTGCACGTAAAATGTTATGATGAGCGATTATATCCCCAATTAAAATTAATTAAAAAAAAAATTAAACTAATTCTTTGTAATTGCTGAATAACCTTTAAAACCGTACAGGCGATATCACTCAAAAAATGGTTGGTTATTTTTGAGATGAGAAAATATTATTATTATTATTATTATTATTATTATTATTATTATTATTATTATTATTATTATTATTATTATTATTATGTCATTTTTCATCATATTTCGATTTCTGCTTTGGTCTCACTACCAACCAAGTCTGCGGGGAGACCTAAGGCAGGTAGTGGCGTGTTGTTATGGCTCCATTTCATGTTTTTCTATCTTCCCTATCATCCCCAGCATTATATAGATAAAGTTTTCCTTAGTGTGTGGGCTGTACTTAATAAGACAATTTTTTGTATATCTCTTAAGCTGGGGTTTCCAGGGATTCTTTCAATGTGTTGTTTTGTTCCATTTTTTATCATTCCAAGTGCACCTACTATCACTGGCACAACTCTTGTTTTCAATTTCCACATTTTTTCTATTTCAATTTCCAGGTGTTTATATTTTGACAGTTTTTCAAATTCCTTGATTGCTATGTTACAATACGCTGGACAAGCCATATCAATTAATAGACAAGTTTTCTCCTTCTGGTTTTTAACAATAATGTCTGGCCTGTTTGCTTCAATTTTTCTGTCTGTGTAGATGGTGTAATCTCATAGAATGGTTACATCTTCTATTTCTGTAACCGGTGCTGGATGATGTTCATACCAGTGTTTGTTTACAGCTTTTCCATAATGTTTGCACATTGTCCAATGTAAATATTGCCCAACTCTATCGTGGCGATTTTTACATTCGTTTGGGGCATGCACAGAACAGCCTGAGATTAGGTGGTCTATTGTCTCTTGGTGTTTATCACAAAACCTGCATTTTGGATCCATATTATTATGCATAATATTTGCCTGAAAGTTTCTCGTGAAAAGACTTTGGTCTTGAGCTGCAAGTATAAATCCTTCAGTTTCAGACTTTAATCCAGATGCACGTAACCATCGATGAGTATTAACTTTGTCAACATTGGATTTATTGGCACGTACTGGATATTGGCCATGCAGAGGTTTGTCTTGCCAGCGCTGTTTCATCTTTTCAAGAGCTTTATCTTTGGCTTTCATTTTCATATTTTTTGCCGCAATAGTTGGTTCTTGGCTACTGTTTTGCTTTTCTACAGAATCTACTAACTGTAAATCTTGTTTGCATTTACTGCCTTCTTTTATTATTGAATATTTTTTCTTTCTTTCTTCATGTTGCCTTACTAATTGTATCATCCAATCCTTTGTTGTTTCTATGTATGTTAGTAAGCCAATAGTTGTCTTGTATGACAATTCCAGCTGAATAAGACCCCTTCCACCTTCTTTACGGGGTATGTATAGACGGTCTACATCAGCCTTTGGATGATGCATCTTATGCTTAGAAAGAAGCTTTCTTGTTTTAGCATCCATTCGCCTGATGTCGTTTAGAGTCCAGTTTAAGATGTTGAAGCTATATTGGACAACTGGGATTGCAAGGCTATTAATGGCCATAACTCTGTTCTGTGAATTTAATTCAGTTTTTAATATCATTCGTAGCCTTCTATAGTACTCTTTACGCACTATTTCTTTCATTTTTTTATGGTGAATGTTTTCGCTCTCATTTACACCTAGGTATTTATAAGCTTCTTCTGGTTTCAATTCTTTTATTGTTACAGCAGGGTCTAGGCTAATTGAGGATGTTTCTTGTAAAACTGTAGCTTTAGCACATTTATTCAAATTAAATTTCATTCCAATGTCTTTGCTGAAGCATTTTACAGTTTGCAGAAGACCTTCCAGCTCATTATCATTCTTAGCATATAACTTTAAGTCATCCATGTAAAATAGATGGCTTATTTTCTTTTGGCCTATTTTATAACCACATTCTGTCTTATTAAGTTGACTGGTTAGTGCTATTAATGATATGCAGAATAGTAAGGGAGATAAAGAATCACCGTGAAATATACCTCTTTTGATGTTTATTTCATCAGACTTATAGGTCCCATTTATATGATTGAGTTAAAGGGTTGTTTTCCATATAGACATGCACTGTTTGATGAAATTGATGATGAAATTGATGATGAAATTGATTATTATTATTATTATTATTATTATTATTATTATTATTATTATTATTATTTCCTTTTATTTCTGTTATATGCACATTTCCTGGTGGGTTCTAATCAGACACATGAGGTCAAAAAATAGCTTCATGTAAAAACAAAATCTAAGATAATACATATTTTACTTAGATAAAGCACTTCGTAATGTGTCAGTAGTTGGGGGTAGAACGTTTTATTTTTCTATAGGCTACCGAAAAACCCATTCAATGAATCTGTCTGAACTTTTGCCAATCAATCCGAGAAATGCAAATACAACTGGAATTATTTATGCCTCATTTGCTTGTTTTTTAGATTTCCATTTCAAAATCCTTGCATTTTTAAACTTTTTTTAAAGTTTTAACCCTGCACTACATAACCAACGATGGGAAGGGAATATTGTTTTTACATTTGCTTGTTTGTTATGGAGCCAGTATTGACCAAAAAGAGGCATATCTTGTCATCATTTCTGCATTACGTGCACTTTATTTTCTTTCGCGTTCTTGTTCTTGCCACTGCATCGGGTATATTATGATTTAGTAGCACTTCATCATCCGCTAGAAATTCTCTTTTGAATTTGTTGGCTTCATTTTATACTGAATACAGTTTCTCGAGTTTTTAATAATCTTTGAGACATATCATCATCCATTCTTTTGTAGTTTCCAGGTATATTGAAAGAACAGCTGTCATAGTTTTCTAAAACAGTTCTATTTAAAATAATCATAAGCAAACTTCGGCTATGCACGCATATACACGATTAATGTCCGACTAAGTATGATGCAGGTGGTGTAAAGAGAGAAGACTTCTCGTTTTGACATCTATTCTCTTATTGTCAGTTATGGACCAATTAAGGAAGTTAATACGATATTTCAACACAGGGACAGCCAAATTAATAATGACAAATATTCTGTTTTGTGAATACAACTCGGTATTTGACAACAGATGCACACGCCTTTAGTATTCTTTCTTAATATCTCCGTCATTTGGGTAAGTTTTATTCCATCACATTTGCTAACTCCTAAGTATTTATACACATTTAAAGTTAAAGTTCCCTAAACTTTGAAAAAAAAATAGATCTATCCAGTGCCTTTCTTTATTTCTCCATTTCTTGAGTATTACTTTTACATATTTATTTAATACGAAATCCATACTGATGGCATCACTGCAATCTTTTTATTATTGAAGATACCCTTTAAATAAATGTCGTCTTTATCACAGAGTTTGATATCATCTATGTAGAAAAAGTAATTGAGCACTTACATTTTTAACTTTTTATCTATAATTATTACACAAAACGTAGATTAAGGATATACATAACAGACAGGGCGACAGAGAGTCTACTTAAAAGATTTGTCCTGGGAAATTCAAACATTTGGAGGTGGTAGTCTTTTTTGGTGTGATTTGGTATAATGTGGTTTTCCACTGTTTCAAGCTTTATTTAATGAACTTTATTATAAACGAGAAGACTTTATAAGTTTACAAAGACTTACCGCACGTAAAATCAAACAAGGGTTATGTCAGACGGTGGAAAAGCGTCACGAGCGATTTACGGTAAACTTTCCAAGCTGAAATGTTTACATTCTTTTTGGAATTTCCAGGATAAATGTATTTATTGGCAGATGATCATTGCATTTTACTTATTATTATCCATTATAATTCTAATCTTAGATGAGACAGCCAGAATTTTTCAATCGACATACTCACCAGCTTCATTCTGGGAGTTTTTTATACTTTGCAAAATGCTCATTTGGTATCTATCTTTGAATATTAATAGCCTCATTAAACTAATGTCAAATACTTTTATTTATTTGAAGAAAGAAATAAACGGTATTAATTTAAAGATTTATTACGCCTTTTGCATAACGTTTATTTGACCAGGAGTTAATGAATTATTTTATTTGAAGAATTTGGAATGATACTGATTACTACACAGTGTTTGCACTTGTCATTTATTTGGTAACTATTATATATAAATATTGAGAGGGAAAGTATAAGTAGAATTGTTGCATATATAGGTCTATATGAATAATGACAGATGAAGCTGTTGGTGACAAAAATCAAATCTGGATCAACTGAAGATGCTGATAAATATTTTATCATCAATGCTATCGCGGATACAGTGGCGTTTTTGTTTCGGCATTCGGTTGCGATCATCTTAAGTAATGGATAGAGGATTTAGTTCTAGAAACTTCGTGTAAGATAGACGATCGTTTCTCAGTATTATTGCGTTGATATATCTACCAATGTGTTGTAGTAAAAATTTTGATTCAAAAAATAATTTTTATGTATTGAGGATGTTCAAATGTAGATAAAGCTACACAAAAGAAAACTAGTCCTAGTAACAATTATATTGTGAGTCATCCGTTATAGTGAAGTATATTTGAGTGTTAAAACAGATTAACTGACTTTTGCCTTGTTAGCTGATAGCCCACTATAAGAGGGGTATAAAACAAGAAAATCAAATTGTGTATAGAAACAACACACACACACACACACACACACACACACACACACACACACACACACACACACACACACACACACACACACACACACACACACACACACACACACATATATATATATATATATATATCATTTAAGGGTTTTTTTACAAATAAAATTAATGTCTTTTGGTTGCTACAAAGGTCGTTAAAATGTTCGTAGTAGTAATTGGTGAAAAGCGTTTGTGCTTATGTATGTGTGAGCGTTTGTTTGTTAGGTCTTTTCTTTGAAGTCTCCACTCAGTCCTTCGGATAAGTGGCTCAGTGATCAGTGAAGAAGAAGATGAGAGAGAAAGGAGAGGCAACATATTACGATCACTTGACGTCTGTCAAGGGCACTGTTAACTATGCTCGTATTTGCTCAACGGCCGATGCTTCCTGTGTCGTCCTTTTATTTTGACTTCGGGGCTCCGATCAAGTCATTTAAGAATTCACAACCGGATTTGATTCTGTGCTTTGCATTGGACGATAAACAAAATACACGTTGGCTCGCGAAAAGTATCCGTAAAAGGAATTTGATATTTATTTATTTTTGGTTTTCTACCGGAATATCTGCGTGAAGCCCAGATACGCAATGACCAGTTTTGGTCATTTGCTGTCTGGACCTCTGAGGGCAAACATTCGGTCTCTCGCTTGCTCGTTATCACTACAATTAACATTTCGATATCTGATTTTAGTAAAAATCAATTTGTGGGAAAGTATAAGTTTTCCTTAATGCTTTGCATTTTCAGTTAATTTTCGGTATTTCTCTACAAAGTGATATTTTAAAAAAATATAATTTCTATTCTGTTCCTGAACATTACGCCGTTGTCCTAATTGACTTGATTTATTCTTAAATATAGCCGATATTTAATTATTACGGTTAGTTTACAACCAACATGTTTAAAACAAGTTGATTTACTAAAGAATTCTTTATAGGAAGCATATGGTCTTAACCCTAAAGATAATTGATATCAAATAAAATTTAATATTAAATAGACGATAACACAAGAATATGTTATAGCTGTATGTTGTCGTCATGGTTATCGGTGTCCCAGTTGGTATATGCCGATCATTCTATTTTGTTCATCATCACGCTAACGCTCTTAGAAAATATTTTAATAATTTGTTCATCTCTTTCCTTATCTATGGCTAATATAGCAGGCTAGACTTAGAGAAACAGCTAGAGGTAATCTGAATGTAGTTACCATGATTTCAAAATCCCACATAATAAAAAATGAATTTGTGGAGAGCAATGATCCGCTGCATACGGAAGGGATATAAAAAGAATGTAATTTTATCCTGGATGCTGATGCTTTGAAAAATGCTTCACAGAATAACATTGTCTCATTTTTAATTTTGCACATGATCAATCAAACATACTACATGATAACTAATCTCTTATTTCCTTCATTCGATTCGATTCTAATGTAATCAAAGAAATTCGTCTTTTTTATGGATTCAGTAACTTCAAAAATATTCAACAGAATTTGGAGGGAAGAATTAGCAAATATTATGAAAGGAACGAGATTGTTTAACAATAATGTATGCCGAGAGAAGTAAAGTATTTCCAACAGTGTCTCTGTCATTTTACTTCACCTGCGGCCATCCTCTGATTGTAGGTTTGTTTCCAGCTGCGTTCAAATCAAACACTCCTTCTCTCTGTCACTCTCATCCTTACTATCAATCTTGTTTGTTGGTAGCACGAAGAGTTTCACTGTGCTTTTCGAAAGTAAAATGTAACTGATTTTTACACGAAAGAAAAAAAAAAGATAGATCTGTTCGCCAAGAGTTCAATCTTCTACGTGACATTCTGTAACACCAATTCCCATGTTCTATTACCTGTTCTTTTTTTTATTCGCTCATTCGCTCCCGTATCTGCATGTAATTCCAACAGGCACTGATCGATGTGCTAAAGCTAAAATTTTATGAAAAAATATGAATGAATAAAAGCCCAAATATAAGTTACAACAATGGATGAGATGCAAGAGCAGAGGAAGGTACTTAACTTTGTAGTTTGGCGATGATTTTTAAAAAATACGGGTAAAATAAGAAAATAAATAAAATTTCAAAACCAATATAGAAAATCTATTCTCATGACATAACCTTGGAAGGAAAATAATATTTTAGGGAAGCTTATGAATACATGAGCAGATGCAGCTTGGCTAAACGAGTGTTTTCAAAGAAAATGTGTGATCCTAAAAAAATATAGATTTATCTGTATTTATAAATTATTGAGATACGCATTGAGAGCATTATCATGACTCATGTATCATAAATATTTTCATAGCGATTAAAATAAATACGACACCATTATATGAAGATATATTAACAGTGATTTGTAGGAGTTAAAGCTTGCGGAAACGAAAGAAATCTGTAGGATGCCAACATGCGACATACATAAACATTAGGTTGGCTCAGTGTTCATTCTATTTATTAAGTAAAAATAATATTTAATAAAAGAACAAACTTTTTGGGCAAACCCACTCTGAGTAAAACAAAATGGTTGCAAAAAATGCATTTACAACTTATTACTGTAAAAGTTATATTTAATGCTCTCAGCTGATTTGAAAATGTGATTTCCATCGACCAGGTCAGCTAAAAGTTTATGCAGGGAATGATCTTGCACCTATCTTATAATTGAAAAAAACAAAACAAACAGGAGCGGGCTGTGCTAATATAAAGAAGGAACAAATTCGGTCTCAACAAAGAACAAAATATTATTTATTAAGTATTTGAATGTACGTCGCTCATACACGTAGGTTACACTGTTTAAAATAAAGTATCTGATCTAAATATAAATGTTATGGTAATAAAAAGTAATTTCAGATGATCTATACAATCCAACAATTGGTATGAAATTAATTAATTTTGAGTACGAAGTAAAAACTTACAAATATAGCTTACGAAATATTCCAATATTAAAATATATTTTCTAAAAAGCGAGTTGTAGATGTTTGCATTTGATAGACTTTGGATTGTCCTAGACAGCGTATGTCAGTGTGCAGTCTAAAATAAATATGATGCTTATAGCAATAGGAATTAATATCAAATAAAATCCAAATAGACATACACACACCACTGTCTGTCTGTCTGTCTGAGTATATTCAAATTAAAATAGTTTTTTCAATGACGAAACGTTCGCGAGAAATGTTTTTTATTATGATTTCAGCCCAGCCGAAAGAGGCAAGATCGCTTAAGATAGATCTCACTTGAATATCAATTTATTGTTATTGCATTAACTTAACATAGAATTGAACTCGGGATATTAGTTTGCAAATAATATTTGTTTAGATATAACCTATTTCCCCTATGATGCTATTGTTCATATTTAAGAATGTTTCCAATATTTGGAGTAATATGATCAGAACCGATTCTTTGGTTCAACAGAATAAAAAAAAGAAACAGCATTAAATTGATGATTAAAACAATAATCAAGAGATACGTTACAATGCATCGGCAACAATACTTGATACGACAAGATGGAGAAAGGTTATTAGTCGTGAAGTCTTGTCAATAATAAAAATTAGAACAATCAAAGCGAGAAGAAAACGTTATTGGTTGGATAAGACGGAGTTCTTTATATATATATATATATATATATATATATATATATATATATGCATAATAAATCCTAACATTTTATATGTAAGATACAATATATATATATATATATATATAAACTTATCGGTATACTCGTTTCGCAAAGCCGTCCAAGTAAACTCGGGGCAAGAAGAAATGGGAATAAAAAAAGAAAGACCTAATTACTTGAACATCAGTCAAAGTACGTAGCCCAAAGGAAAAAACTCGAGACGAATAACCTAAAACAAAAAAGCGCTCAATGCACAAGCTGAGTAAATCTTCCCTGAAGATACGGTTAGGAGAAAACCTTGGTAGGTTCGTTGGCTCTTTAGGTTAATTACTTCCTCCCTCCCTCTCTCTCTCTCTCTCTCTCTCTTTATATATATATTAGTAAGATTAAAAATTTTGCATATTTTCGCGTTAAAATTTCGTCTTAAGAATGTCTAATTCATTTATATTCTTCATTATATTTTAACGGCGAGAACATTTGAGAACTTTTTAAAATAGAGTTCCGCCTGTACAAGCCGCGAAGGCGACTTGAGGAAGAGAATTACGTTAAGGGGTTGTATATATGGATAGGACGGGAAATTAAATTTTAACACTAGACGTGAATTGGTTAAGATAAATTTGATCTGAGAAGCATCCTCTTGGGAGTCAGTTCCACTTGGTAATCGTTCGCAGGAAGAAACTGTTTGAGTGAACATCTTACCGTTGGAATACTGATTAATGTGAATGTTATGTTAGAACCTACTCTAGAGAAAATTATATATTAAAATATACGATATTTGTTTATATCTGTATCGTTTATACTTGATATCGCAACATTGTTAGTCTTAATTTATTTTGAGCCTAATCCAAATTGAGTCTAATCCGAATTAGAGTTCAACGGGCGCTTACGAGATCTACATAACTCAGATATATGACTGGTTCTAGTCATTTACAGCAATCTTTTGAAGTATTATTTCTATTTTATCGATATATCTCGCGTTACTAATAAGTTATTACGTCGTCGAATTTATGATGGCTTTGATATGTAAAGCATATTAATTGAATAAATTCTCATGCAAAAATGCTAAATCCTGCAAATGGTCAACGCGCACATATATAAACCATAAATTAAAGCAGACAGATATATCATCAGACGGCGAGCACTATCATTTTAACAAAGATGGGAAATAGGCAAATCCTACTATTGGTCAACGCACACGTATGTAAACCATAAACCCACACATAAATGCATAAATATACTTACGGGCACACACCCCCACACACACTGCAATTAATGACGGCAGTAGCAAGGAAAGAGAACCATTCTTTAAAAGGCATGATCCACGAGCGGACTTGAAATCAAGCTCTCCTACTATTCTAACTATGAGATTTTGATCTCGAAATAATAATGAATAATAAATAGGTAATATCCAACATATTCTTACTTTCCTTTATTTGACAAAACGCATTGTGATAATCTTCAAATACCTAGCGATACACGAAATTATTATTTATCATATTTTTTAATCAAATTTAGAGTAATTTAAAAGAAAATTCTTTTAATAGAAACATGTCTTTATATGTATTCTCTTAGTCTAAATAGATTTACTTTTTCTGTGAACAATATTGACTAATGTATATTATAATGAAGGAAATATTTCTCCATACATAACATAAATCAAATATAATACTGTAAGCTTTTAGATGAAAATTCACTCAGGTATCAGGTTAAGGATTTATTGATCCAAGCTCTTAACATTAAAAGAAGATCAAGAATGAAGCTGTGATATTTCTGTTATATGGGCAGCAAAAACTACGTTTGCATCATATTATTTCCAGATGTGATAATTGGTGTGGAGTAAATAATATACCACCGGTAACACAAATAAACTAGTCTAGACGCTTAAATAAAGAACTCAAAGTAGTGCAAAAAATTACAATCCCGTAAGTCTTTAGTATTTTTTACAGAAATCACGGCAAGTGACTAATCAAGATCTTAACCGATAAAAAACGAGTTATAACAGTGAGTCAGCTGATTCTTGTGGAGACATTACAAGAATTATGGCAATTTAGGAAGAAATGATCGCAAAAATGATATTTGATTAATGAGTGGCCAATAAAACAAAGAGTAAACAATACAAATATTTCTTGTAAAAGGTTGACAAATTCAACAATAAACAATATCCAAATATAAATATGTGTGTGTGCTCATGTGTGTACGTATTTGTGAATGTATGCGTGTCTCCTGTTCGTAATTGTATGGGAAACCATGTCTTACGATAGTTTTTGGCGAATAAGTCCTCAGGATGCAAGGTTTACGATTCATTCTTAAAGAAAAGAATAGAAGATTAGCCTGTCGCCAAGATATGCACCAATTATGAACAGAGAGTCAATATTTTCTTTATTTCGTGGTTAGGTGAGTAAGTGAATGAAAAAACGAAAGTAACTCAGAATGATCAATAAGTAAGGGAAAAATAATAGGAGAACGTTAGTGTGTAAAAAGAAATTCTTGCGAGCCGTACGCGCTGGATACACGAAGAAGCAATGTAGAGAAAACGTAACAATGATGAATAGGACAGAAAAGAAGAGCTGTAAAGAAGGCATCATTCAAAGAAATGAATTTTGGACAGGGGCAACGTATAACAATGGGAAAAATGGCGTTGGTATTGTGAAAGGTATTCAAGGAAAATGGAAAAGGTAAGTAGAAGTAAAAAAAAAAGAACGAATATCAATGTTGAGATTTCAGAGAGGTAAGAAAACATTAGGTTACAAATGATATACGCAAAAATATTTTGGGGCTGTCAAAGGAAATTATGCGAATGTCTTCCCAAAAATGTTAGCAAGTAGAAAATCCATTGATTATTTTTATTTGTTGCTCTTGATTTGTTGTTTTTGCTAATAAGCAAGGCGATACTGTCACTATGACGCAGGAGGTTACAGGAACGGAACGATAAATAGATGAAATATAGTGAGAAAGAACGGGGTAGAGGAAATTTTACACTTCATTTCTTCTTCTTTTATGTGCCATTTCTTTTCAGGACGAAGGCGATCATGGTTTTCCACGTCTGACTATCGCTGGTGGCTCTTAGCACGCTTTCTCCTGTTGCACCATGCAAACCTCATTCCGTCATCCACCTGATCCGGTCCTTGCAAATATGATATCCGATGCTTTCCCCTGTCTCCTTTTCCCTCTATCTGGCCTGTTAGTATCAGGTTCTCCAAGCCCTCCTTCCTCATTGCATGTCCCGGGAACTTTAGCCGTCTCTTCGTGATGCTCAGTATTAATTTCCTTTTCGTTTCCATCCTTTCCAGAACCTCTTCATTGCTCACAGGCTATGTTCATGATATTCGCAGCATCCTTCGTTAGAACCACATTGCAGCTACTTCAAGCTTTTCCTTCATCTTCGAAGATATTGTGTAACATTCTCTGCCATATTAAAGAACCGACATTACATAGCAATCCAGTACTCTCCTCTTTGTTTCTAGTGTAATTGTCCTGTTTCTGAATACTTTCATCAACTTCTGGAATGCTTCTTTCGCCATGCCATTTCGCATTCAGATCTCAGTGTCGCACTTTCCGTCTTCTGTTAGAACTCTTCCTTGGTATTTAAATTTCTGTACCTGCTTGATTTAGATTCCCTCACCTGTAATTGGCATTTTGGGCTGCCCTTTTTGCTGATGAATAATTGGAAAATTGAAGGTATCAGGGAAACAAACATTTTGAAAGAGTTTCAAAGGTGCGAAGTGAGAGAAAAAATATTACTATTGAAGGGACTTTTACATCTAACCTGTTCAAAAATAAAACGGGGAGACCTAGTTTCCAGTCTAGTAGCGCGTTTAATTTTATGTATTCGAGGCATCAGGGTAAAAGCTAATCTGAAATATTTCCATAAAGTATTTGTAGAAAAGACAGAGGTAAGCCTCTGCTCGTTGTTGAGGATTGATTTCATTACAGACTTTTCTTTGAATGTTGTCAATAATCACGGGATATGCGCCAAAGCGACTAGAGTAGATATGGCAGGGGTATGCAATGCCTGGACGTATAGTGAGTAAATTTAATAATGTGCAAAATGGATTTTATCAAGAAACATTTTGTAGACCTAGCAATTATTTCAATATAGTCAACATAGTATATGCCAGATGTAACGATGAACCCGAGAAAACGTAGGGTGTTGATCACCTACAGTTTAACATCATCTTGATGGCAGGAAGAAAAATGTTCTCTCATTAGCAATATAGCCTTTGTACCAAAGCTTATAAAAACGCTCCTTCTTAAAACTATTACGAATAATTTTATGTTGTGTGTGTCTGTTTCCTTAAATTATTATTTTACCTTTTTACAAAATGATATTTTTCCGTTGGCATTCAATAAAGTTAATCCTAATATTCTTAATATTTATTCAAATAGTAATTTCATTAAGTGAAGCAGACGCGATCATATCTGATTTGCAGCATCTCAAACAGAATATATTGTACTTTCTAAAAACAATTTGTAAAATATCAAGGTTGCGAGTTGTAGCGGAACACTGAATCCTGATTTGTAATAAAATCACAAAATTCAAAATACGTCAGAAAAACGGTTTTTCCATAGTTAAAGAAAAACAAAATTCTGGAGCCACCCCACGTGACTGGATTCAATATTTAAGAATGTTCTTTAACCGGTCACGGTGGTCATTCAGGGGAGGCGTTTACTTTATTTACCGAATCGTGTATCACATAAGTATAAACTCTATTCATTATTAAAATTTCATAAAATATTATTTTCGAATGAGAGTGATTTACAGCCGACATGTTCAAAGATGGTTCTGATTGGTTGCCATCTCAAGGAAAGACTAACACAGTAGACTATGCTCTTCAATTCCATTATTAAAGGAAGAAGAGACGGTATTTTCCCAAATTAGAAAGTGAAGTTTGCGAAAGCATCCTGATTTCTAATACAGTTTACTGTTCTCTCTTTCCGAATCGCGAAATGTTACAATAACCTGACATCTAATTGAAACAATTTACACACACACACGCGCGCACGCACTACACTTAATGATAACAGCTGCAGCAGTCAGGAATGACGATTTGTTGAAAGGCACGGACTCAAACACTACCTAACATTCTGAAGATGAGATTTTAATCTCGAAATATTAATGTATAATAAATAGGTAACATTCAACAAGTTCTTTACTTTCCTTTATTTTACTAAACGCATTTTGACAGCCTTTCTAAACCTAACAATAATCCTAATATATACAATGCTTCAAACTAATTACAAAACTTTCGTATATATATATATATATATATATATAGGCAGCAATCACAATTTTCTGCAGATTTCGTCAAAAATAACAGACAATGTGCTTTGTTTTAGTTTGTCACATAATTTTTATATAAATTAAAATGATATTTTTAAATATGCGTTAATATCATTAATTTCCTGAAATCAATGAAATCTTTTTTCGACATTTCTTATAAGTGATTACAAATTACAAAACTCTATTAGCGTTCTATAAATATAGATCATTTAGTTATTTTTAAATAATAATAATAATAATAAATCGTAATAATAATAAGAATTTACTATTTTCTTGTCAATTTACTATTGTTACGAAGATGCATTTATATATAAATGTATCCTTGTAAAACAAAATCAACTCAGGCTTTGATTCAAGGATATGTATCCAGCCGAAAGAATCTTGAAAAATAGTCACCGTCCAACTAAATTCTGAAAGCGAACATCCTTGAACAAAAATGGTAAATAAATATTTTTGACTTTTCATTGACCATACTGGAAATTATTCTTTATATACACATTTAAGGATTTCTAAAATGTATAGCACTTAAAACTTTGCTAACTTAACTGGGTAAAGATATTTGACCCGTCCTTCCCCTTCGTAACACTTCGTCTGCCAGTATATTTGTAAATAATTTTGTTTAATGTTTTTGTAAATTAAATACATGTATGTGCTTTTTAACTCTGAGTTTTGGTTAATCAACTTTTTCTTTTGTTACACTTAAAACGTAACACAAACTTTTCTGTATATTTCAATAGAATAAAACATTTTAAGAACTGTTTTCCTATTACTCTAGAAAATGAAAGCTGAATGGAAAGAGTTCTTTCCCTTATCAGTTATTTTTATTTCAATGTTAGCTTTAACTTGCACTTTCATTGATTGCCAGCAAATAAACTGCTCTCTAATTGCTAAGATTTGTATGTTAAACTTGGCAAACAATTTTAATCACTTTACTAGAACAGAACATTTGATGCACATTTAGGGGGAAAACAAAATCCAAAACCACACTTGGTGTCTTGCTAATAGCCTTCCATTTAATGATTAGCAAATTTGATGATTACGACTGACACTGAATGTTGGCATATGCCACGTGCTAACATCTCAATCATTGAAATATTGATCTGCTACGATATAGTTATCATAGTTTTCATTTCATTTTGTATTGATCAATATTCAGCCACCACATCGATCTATCTGTCTATGTTTCTTTTCATTTCTGTAATTTTCTTTAACATTTATTTATCATTCTATCGATCTATCTATCCATCTATAACCAGATGTCATTACCAGAATTTATAAGCCAGTAGATTTTTACTAGTCCCATTTGCGTCTACCAAAACACACACACACACACATACGTACAAATAAACATGCATTACTGTGTGTATCAGTAAGGATCACCGTATTGTTGACCAAATACTTACTCATACACACAGTAAGAGGAACCTGCAGATATTGGAGGCCATGTACATCAAATCAAAACAACCAACACTCAATAAAATCAACTTTAAAACAGGAAATAACATATTACATTGCATTTGACTAGATGGTTTTGTTGTCATTTCGCGCTATCCCGCGGTGTGACGTCATAAAACCGCATCGCAAACTTAAGAACTGCATTTATTATTTTTGGTAACCATTGCCGTTGCCAAGCGGAGTTTTATGTCAACACAAAATAAAATCGTCGGTGATGGTTGATTTTATAATATTTCAGTCTAATTAACCTCTCTGAAGATGGCTCATGTGAGCCGAAAGCTTAGAAGAAAGCCAATAAATAATTATCCAAATGTTGGAGAATTTTTCTCTTTATTTTCAACTGAAATTAAAGCAAAAATACGACGTTTAGAACGGCTCATGATTAAACATAATAGACATTCATTGTCTCTTATATTTAATAGCATATGTTTAGAAAATTACTTGCTGCCTCGATATACTAAATTTAAGTATAGGTATATATAGATTATTGTGTATTTTGGCAGCAATATCTTTTTTTATGTCAGTTTTATTAAAATGACAGACTAGATATTATAGTTAAGTATTTTATATAGTTTTAATGTAGTTTTCTAATTTTGTTTTTGTTTTCGGAACATAAACTATATAAATATTGTTTCAATGTTTTGGATTTCTATCGAGGATGAAGTTTATTTTACGTGACTGAATATGCATAGCATTTATGTATGTTTAGTGAATATGCAGTTATGTATGCGATCAAACAATTGCTATTCTCATATTGCAAGTTACTAGCGTGTTCACAATCTAATCCACAAACTTTTATAATTTATATAATAACGAAACAAATGAAATTCATCAAAAACTCTGTGAGGCAACAGAAGATATAACATATACACATAATATACATAAAAAATTAGTGATGATAAACATAGAAAAAGAAGATGTAAAATTGTATGTTTCCGAAGAAGTGTTTGATTGTTCTTTTGTCGAAGAAAAATCGCTCGCATGGTGACTTGCATAGACATCTGCTTCCTGGTCCAAAGTGAAGTCTCACGCTGTTTTTTTTTTCCTTTAAATACTGGCAAAATAAATCAAAAGTTGAATGTTGAAGTTCCTATACCTGTTCTATGAGATTTCCACGTTATTTCAGTAAATAGACCATTCAGTTAACTAAATCTAGACGTCTGATCCATTTGGCGTTTACTTTGCAAAAATCTTTAATAACATTACTCGCGATTAAAAAATTGTCGCTGGAAATTTTTCTTTTTTAATTACACCTTATACGATAAGTAAATTGTCACCAGTAGGTCGATGTTTTAAAATTGGAATTTTTTTCTTTTCACAGCCAGTGTTAATATATTTTCAATATTAATTGTTTTCAATCATTCGCATGGGAAGTTAACCTTACATATGAGTCTGAAGTCATATTTTTTTAATCATTTCACCTCAAGCAAGGCATTCCACTGCCACTATTGCGCATGGGGCTACATAGGGGAAGGTAAAGAGGAGGAGTGGTTAGATGTAGGAAATGTCAGAAGGAAGGTGATAGATGGGTAAGGATACCGAGGATGAGGGTTGGGAAGATCGGAAGAGTGTTTGAAAGAATGGGAGCGAGTTAATGTGTTAGGAGGTGTCTATTGATCTTACATTTAAACTCCTGAAGATTGTATCCGTTGGGGAAGCAATCATATGGAAGGGAATTCCACAGTCGAGAAGTGCGAGAAAAGAAACTGTTGGAGTAGAAGTTGCGGTTGCATTTTATCGATTTCACTGTAAAAGGGTGGGATCTAGTTGCTAATCTAGTTTCTCGTGCAAATTCCTATGTAGGGTTGGAGCAGAAGCTGTGAAAGTATTAATAGAAGAGACACAGGGAAGCCACGTCACGCCGGTGGGAGAGAGACTGCAGGCGGTCTGCCAAGTTGGTATCGATCACATTAAAGACCATCCGCTGTACCTTGTCGAGAAACCCAAGGAGAATAGCAGTGGCAGCCGACCAGATATGGCAACAGTATTCAATGCACGGGCGGACGGTAGATTGATAAATGTGCAGGATAGATTCAGACGGAAAAAACCTCCGGGCCCTGCACAGAGTACCGGCTTTCATAGCAGCGGATTTAGCAATTGATTCAATATAGTCATTTCATTTGAGGTCCGCTGTAAGTGTGAGACCAAGGAGGCATAGTGTTTTACTCTCTGGGAGGCAAGCCTGGTCCATGCTAATGGGAGGTAGGTGCGAATGTCTATGATGGTTAATTGATAGTAGCTTCGTTTTAGAAGCATTAAAATTTACGAGCCACTTCTTACCCCAGTACACTACGGATTGGAGGTCCTTTTCAAGCTCGGCTGCAAGGTTAGCTTTGTCGCCTACACCAGAGTTTTGGTCGAGGCGAGAATAAACAATGGTGTCATCGGTGTACATACCTACTTGGGATATTATGGAATCAGGGAGATCATTAATGTATATCAGAAAGAGCGTAGAACCTACGATAGAGCCTTAAGGGACACCTGCGTCCGTATGGTAGTTCTGGGAGGCATGTATGTTCAATACCACCTTCATTGTGCGGTTAGAGAGGAATGACTGGATTAGTTCAAACAAATGTCCAGTTATACCATAGCTCCGCAGTTTTCATAGAAGGCCAGCATGCCAAACTCTGTGGAACGCTTTAGAGATATCCAAGGCAACGGTTCAGGCTTCACCATTCCTGTCGGGTGCCTGATATATGTACTCGGTGATGGTCGCTAGCATATCAGCAGTAGACCTGGTGAAGCGGAAACCATACTGCTTGTCCGAGAGGAGTCTGTGTGCTGTGAGATGCTGAACTACCTCGGCGTTAATAATGGCTTCGAACACTTTGCTAAAGATCGGAAGAAGGCTGATAGTTCGGTAATTTGCGGTAATTTGTGTTTTTTATATTACGAAAACGTTAAGCACATTGTTGTCGTGTTCATCGTTGATATTCTAAAGAGTTGAATTTTTCTTTTTATTAATAATGCTTCCATTAGGTTTAGTATTTTTATATGTAGATGATGATAATCTCTGTCTATTAAAAATGAGTATGTTATGTAATGGCGGCATCACTGACAGACTGAATGAACTTTTCCGACCATTACTTATACCTCCCCCCACAAGAGGTGAGAGAGTGTAGCCTGAGGAGAGCACTCTCAGAGCGGCCCGATATCAGCTGAAAGTCGGTCTACGAACACTGCTATCTTAACAGCCATTACGAGTCCCAGTTCTGAGGCCGAGGGTTGAATTATAGCATTCCACACTAATTTGTTTTATCATTTCTACTAAACAAGTTTCAAGTAATGTTTTCTTTCCGTATTTAATATATATTCGTATTTTCCTATTTGGTTGTTTTTGCGTTATTCTTACTGGACCTTTAACCGAGTCCACAACATTATGGATAGACTTTGGTAGGTGGCCGTACGTGTTTAAATGAGATCGATTTGAACTATTTTCTGAGATATGCAATGTCATGCTTCTCGTCAGACGAGTGGTAGTGAGTTCTATGTGATTATTTATAAATTGGGATTGATCAAGAAGACAGCTATTCAAAAGTCATACAAATTTGTCAATAATATTGTTCTCTATAGTTTAGGTCTTGCAGGTGAATTAATATTTTTGACCATTCGGTTTTTTGTTTCATGTGAAGTGTCCCTACCCATTGTCGCTCTTAATATTTTCCCTTTGATATCACTTTTAAACCCCAATCCACCATTTATTTGTTCAAACCTATCAAATATGTCACGCGCTGCATTCCCCTCTCTCTTTCTCTATATCCGTTCTGCGAGTATTATATTCTCCAAAGCCTCTTTCTTCATTACGTGTCCCTGAAAGCTAAGTTATCTCTTCCTGATGATATGTTTTCTTCTCGTTTTTCATCCACTCCAACACTTTTTTCGCTGTTCACTGCCTCGGTCCATGGTATTCTCAGCATCCTTCTGTAGAACCACATTTGTTTTCCTTCGAGCCCTTCCTTAACCTTGAAGAGATCATCCAATATTCCCTGTCATATAGAAGAACAGTTATCATATAGCATTCTAGTAAAATTTTCTTTGATTCTAATGAGTTCTTCCTGCTTCCAATGCCAATACCTCTTCGGATCTCAGTGTCACTTTTCCCATCCTCTGTCAGAATACATCCCATGTATATAAATTTCTTTAGCTGTTTTATTTTACCCTCCCCGAATATCTTGGCGTAATCTGTGAAGCAGAGGGGCAGGTATTTCTGTATTCGTATTGCTTTTGAGGTAGTGCAATGAAAATTAATCTGCTTCTGTCTTCCGGTATATGAAAATTGATCTGCTTCTGTCTTCCGGTATATGAAAATTGATCTGATTCTGTCTTCCGGTATATGAAAATTGATCTGATTCTGTCTTCCGGTATATGAAAATTGATATGCTGCTATTTTTCGGTATATGAAAATTGATCTGCTTCTGTCTCCCGGTATATGAAAATTGATCTACTTCTGTTTTTCGGTATATGAAAATTGATATGCTTCTGTCTCCCGGTATATGAAATTTTATCTGTTTCTGTTTTTTGGTATATGAAAGTTGATCTGTATTTGTTTTTCGATATATGAAAATTGATCTGCTTCTTTTTTTCGGTATATAGCCACTGTATTAGATTTCGTTTAATATTTCTTTGATTATATCTATGCCAGAAGCGTCTAAGTCTGCCAGCATCTCTTCTACAGTATCCTCTGCTCTTGCTGCATTGTTTCTATTCAATTTAGCAAGTGCAGCTTCTACTTTGCTTTTTCATAATTCTGGTCCGTCGATATTTCTGTGTACTACCGCTTGCACTCTCTTGCTGTGGATAATATCTCCGATATATTCGTCTCATCGCTGAAATATTTTTCTCTATTATCATGCGTTTCGTACTTGGATTTTATGCATCCTGTTGCTGAGCCTGCCTTTTATTTTATTGAAGCTTTCATCCTTTAATTTTCCTACTCAGTTTCTTTATTTTTATGGATTTTTGTTTTTAGGCAGTGTGAATATTTTCTAAAGGTTCATTAATTTAATTTTCGTGTATCAAACAATAGGAATAACGTATTTTTGAATGAGGCTTCGAAGTGAAGATTCGTACTGTTCATAATTAGTATGCATTTGGGTTTTGAAAAAAATATTAAAATTATTTTTTTTTATCCGTATACGTGTTGTTGTTTTTGATTACGTGAGAAACAAAATGTCTAATATGTTTGTCTATGAGATTGTTAGCCAACTATTATTTGCAAGCGTTTTATTTTTCACATTACTGTTCTTTAATAAAAATAAATAGGACGTTAGGTTGAATTCACGTACACTTTAATAAGGAAAGTTCTATTATCACCAATTATATAACTCTCAGTGGACATTGACTATTAACATTAAAGTGATAAGAAATTTTACTTGTGAGTTTTTTACAAGAACATCGAAGAAAGTTTTATCATTTTGGCTAATCTTATATGTGAAGTTTGTGATGGAGAGTTTTAAATTCATCGATTTCTTTTTTGTTCTCGGCTAAAATGAATATTTCATCAACATCGCCGATATATATTTTCGGTTTAGTAACTTAAAAAAAATGTGTTTTCGATATGAGGCATATAAAATTTAGAGAAGTACAGACCAAGATGTATTTCCATACTTACTGCCTTAGTTTGCGTGTAGTCATGCTATTTTTAAAAATATTGAATTTCATTGATGGTGTTGGAATTGAGTTAAATTTATATACAGAGTTAAGGATTCTATCAATGGTTCCGTTAAAGAGATCCTCAGGAAATAATTTTTTAACGAAAAGTGAAGCGTAGGTGGGTTGGTTTGGTGTAGTAGAATTAAAGAATTTTTAACAATTCCGGAGTTGTTATAATGCTATAATTAAGGATAATTCAGCAATTGTGAAAATTTGGATAAAGGTGTTGGAATCTCAAAAATGATATACCGTAATGAGTATCTATCTATCTATCTATCTATCTATCTATCTATCTATCTATCTATCTATCTATCTATCTATCTATCTATCTATATCTATCTATCTATCTATCTATCTATCTATGTGAGTGTTCGAGTATATATATAATGATGCATGTTTCATTAAATAATTTAGACAAGTTTTGTCGATTTATTGTTTGTAAATGTATATATATATATATATATATATATATATATATATATATATATATATAGATATACTGTAATGGTTGTTACAATGGCTGGCTTCGAAACATGAGAAATGTTTTGTGCAGTGATACTATGAATTTAAAAACATTGTAACAACCATTACAGTATAAAGTTCTACATTTGTATCGAGCACTCTTTATAAAAGTAAATGCATGAACAAAAAGATAAATAAACCTACGAGTTCAACAACTTAGTTACAATATATATATATATATATATATAGGTTTCGATGGAGAAATTGTCATTTAAATTACGCAAAAATGAAACTAACACTTACATATCTTTTTAACATTATCTTATCTTTAAATATTAAAAGAGAAAATTAATCAATAAAAATGGTGAATGCTGTGATAATATTTGCCTTCAGTTCATCTCAAGTATTACAGCGACAATTATGTGTTTCGTGCACAAATACGCCTTACATATAATAATCCAATGAAGTTTTATTATGAGGAGGGATTGGTGGCCAGATGTAAGGGTTGATGTGGTCACAGAAATTGTGTGACAGCCAAGACTGGATGCTTTAATAAATATATCTTGTTAAGAAGAGATGTAAGTGTTAGTTTACTTTTTGCGTAAATTAAACGACAATTTATCTCTCGAAATCAGTATATATATATATATATATATATATATATATATATAAATTTACAGAAAATAAATCGACAAAATTTGTCTATATTATTAAATGAAACATGAATCAATATATATATATATATATATATATATATATATATATAGTGTGTGTGTGTGTGTGTGTGTGTGTGTTGGGGCGGTGTAATTTTGCCTGACATTGTGTCTTCCATTAACCATGCTTTTGACCGATGGCAGCACTGCTACATCACAGATAAGGATGTAAGCTCCCGTAGATGAATTTGAGATGAAGAAAGCATCTTCATGAAATGTAATCATTACAAACACCATGATGTTGATGGGATCTATGATTCAACTCTTTTTGTGTCCGCTGCACTATCAATACATTCACCCACACACGCACACACAAATATATATATATATATATATATATATATATATATATATATATATATATCGTGTAAAATCTTTTGTAAAATAAAGAAAGACGGTTGCTGGTGATGGTTTGCCTGAAATAAGCCCCTACTCCCGATTTACTATACTGCCTTAATTTTATTATATTTGCTCTATACGTATTTATATACATATATATTTAAAGCTGTCTTAGAGAGTTATCCTACCACTGTTGTAAGGGATACTTCTTTGGATTCTTCCCTGCCAACACTGCATGCTGATATATATATATATATATATATATATATATATATATATATCGCCATTCAGTGTGGGTATAGAAGAATATATATGTGTGTGTGTGTGTGTGTGTGTGTATACATCTTATGTATATATGTATATATAACAATAAAAACGAGTCCAATTTAACCAGACAGAAGTAATATCAGATCAAAAAAATGTCTGACATTGTCACTTTCAGAAAGTTGCGAAATATTTAAAGCAGAAAGATATAACATCGGATCGAAAACGACAGTCACTATCGCTTTAAAAGGGATGCGAAACATCATATCGTTCAACGCACACATATATCAACTATAAGCACACACACACACACATTCATGCCCACACACACATACATTCACATACACACACGCACACACACACATTCATGCCCACACACACATACATGCACACACACACACTACAATTAAGAGCAGCAGTAGCAGCGAGAGATGACCATACGATGAAAGGACCACGAGTTGACGTGAATTTAGTTCTCCTATTATTCTGAAGATGAGACTATGATCTCGAAATATTAATTATTAATAAATTAATAATATCCAACACCTTTATTGCCTTTCGTTTATTTTTCTAAACGTGTTGTGATAACCTTCAAAACCGACCCATACACTAAAAGTTTCGTATTAGAGCTTCCGATAAAAATGCCAACAAGCAGTCTCCAAATTTCTGCGTCATGTTGTTTTTTCTTTCCTAGACGATGCCATATTGACCAGTCAAAAAAAAAAGAAAAAAGAAAGCACAATGCGCATGAACGAAACTAAAATTAGAAATGTCAAATCCTGTCGCACCCTGTATATATCAAGTAGAATGTATGACAAAGTGGAATCATGTTTCACTCGTTAGGATTCATCGGACTAAATTGATGGGACTAAAGAAGTATACGAAAGGGGGAGGCTTTCAATGTGTGTGTTTCGGAGGAAGGAAATATTTATATCATTACATTCAGGTAACTATTGTAAACGCACAGACAAAAATTTACATGACATATAGAGAGGACAGCAAACAGAGAAATATGTACACATATTTTATAGATTACGTCATTGATTATATTTACTAAAACACAAATATTTATTGGAATTGCTAGGAAAACTAAATTTATTTGAGTGTTAGAATAATTCGAAAATTATCCAGGGAGAAATTCGCCCGCATACGGAAAAAAAATCGATATGGAACGTACAAAAAATGAAAAAGACTGTAAGAAAATTTGGTTTGTCAAAAATTGTTATTCATTATTTATTTCCAGGCTATTCTAAAAGAGTTAGATACAAAATAAATTTTTATACGCAGAATATAAAGCATTGATGACAGACAGAAAGAAATATATACAACATCACAGTCAAGGAAAGCAGAAAGGATAGTCTGGTTATCATTTGAAATATGTTCTTCTTCTTCTTCTATGTGCCCTGTCCCTTCAGGACCTAGGCGATCATGGATCTCCACGTCTATCCCTTGTGGCTCTTAGAATGTTTGTTCCTGTTGCTCCTGGCAACCCCCGTTCCGTCATCCACCTGATCAGACCCTGCAAATATGTTATTCGCTGCCTTCCTCTGTCTCTCCTTCCTTCTATCTGTCCAGTCAGTATCAGGTTCTCCAGGCTCTCCTTCCTCATTGCATGACCCAGTAACTTCAGTTGTCTCTTCCTGATGCTCAGCATCAATTTCCTTTTTGTTGCCATTCTTTCTAACACTTCGTCGTTGCTTGTATGCTCAGTCCACGATATCCGTAGCATCCTTCTGTAGAACCACATTTCGGCCGCTTCCAGTTTTGTCCTCATTTTCGATGATATTGTCCAGCATTCACAGCCGTATTGAAGAACTGACATCACGTAGCAGTCTAGCACTCTTTTCTTCGTTTCTATTGAGATTTTCCTGTGTGTTAGTATTTTGCTCATCTTCTGGAACGCGTCCTTTGCCATGCCAATTCGCCTTCGGATCTCCGTGTCGCACTTTCCATCTCCTGTTAGAACACTTCCAAGGTACTTAAATTCTTGGACTTGTTTGATTCTGTTATCCCCGACCTGTATTTGGCATTTTGGGTTGTATCTTTTGCTGATGACCATGCACTCAGTTTTCTTAAAGTTTATTTGTAGTCCTTTCTTGTATCTCTCCACTGCTACACTCTGTATGAGATCTTCCAGTTTCCTTTCAGTGTCCGCAATCAGTACTGTATCGTCCGCATATCTTATGTTGTTCAGGTTGTGGCCTCCAATAACAAATCCTGGTGTGTCATCTAGGGTCCTCAAAATATTCTCGCTGTATAGGTTGAACAAATCCGGTGAAAAGACACAGCCTTGTCTTACGCCTTTTTCTATCTTTGTGTATCTACTGAGGTCGTTACCTGTCCGTATGCAGGCCGTTTGCTGCCAGTAGAGATTCTTGATTATTCTTATGTCTTTGCCGAAAATGTCTAGGTTGCCTAGCATTTCCGTCAATTCTTTGTGTCGTATTTTGTCGAATGCTTTCGCGTAATCAATGAAGCATAGGTACAAGTCTTTCTTCATTTGTAATGCCCTTTCAGAGAGCATCCTAATCATGAATATGGCGTTCCTTGTTCCAGTGTCCTTGACGAACCCGCACTGTTCCTGCCCTATCTCTGGCCTGATTCTGCTTCTCGCTCTATTCATCAGGATTCTGACAATCAGTTTTGTAATGTGATGTTAGTCTTATTTTATTCGGTGTTCATATTCTTCGTTAAAGGAATGCAGCGAGAGAGAGAGAGAGAGAGAGAGAGAGAGAGAGAGAGAGAGAGAGAGAGAAGAAGCAAAAGAAGAAGAAAAATATATATTAAATTTTCTTTATTTTTCTCTATATATCATCTTGTTTCTTTTGGAATTACCTATTTGTAATAGCTAAAATCATTTCTAAAATCCGTTGCAGTTTTTTTTTTTAATTTAACATATCCGTTTATATATATCCTTGTTTTAACCCTCTAGGGCCATTCATATCATATTAGTGGGGGATCTGTTTATTACTTCATAACAATATAGAACTGATCCCCCACTTTATGACAAGTAGAAGCCTTAATCATCTTATATTATTAACTCTCTAGGGCCATTCGTATCATATTAGTGGGGGATCTGTTTATTACTTCATAACAATATAGAACTGATCCCCCACTTTATGACAAGTAGAAGCCTTAATCATATTATATTATTAACCCTCTAGGGCCATTCGTATCATATTTGATACAGTATGAAAACAAGACTTGAAAGAAATATTTTCCTGAAAAATTTTTTAAGAGAAATATTTTATAAATTTCAAATGAAAGCAGTACTGACTGCTCAGTCAATGAATACCAAATGTTTCCTTATAGGGAAATACCAAATGTTTCCTTATAGGGAAATACTGTATCAAATATGATACGAATGACCCTAGAGAGTTAAATTTGTCAATGTTTTTTCAACACCGATGGTAGCAGTTTTCTTTTGTTTCTATGGTAACAGTTTTTCTTAGCTTACTTCCCAGTCAACCACCCCTTCCCCATTTTTTCCTGTTTTCCTTTTCCTTTTTCCTTTTCTCTTTTTCTTTCGTTCCCCCTACCACCTCTATTCCCCTGACATGGCTAAACTTCAACTTTGAAACTTTCAACTCAGATGAAGGGGATGGGATGTCTTCGAATATGAGACATCGTTAACTGTCTCTTTCCCTGTTTATCTAAAAAACATATTAATCCCACCTCGTTTTATTTTCCTGTAGATGGATGTTATTTTTTATTTTTATTGGTATGAAATCTTTTGTCATTTGAATTTGATTAAATAAAATTTGCGCCGTTGCTGAAGAAAGGAGGAGTTCCTCGTAGAAATGACTATTCAACGGATTTGAACATCGAAATTTTTGTTTTAATTTTATATTTGGCTCGGAGATTAGAATATAGGAATTGAATCGAGCCCTCCACCTTGATCAATTCTAATTTTTCATATCAAAGAAATTAATATAAATTAGGATCATGTTTGGGGGATTGACCTATCTGATTATCCTGTTAAATTATAAATATAATAATAATAATAATAATAATAATAATAATAATAAGAAGAAGAAGAAGAAGAAGAAGAATATATATATATATATATATATATATATATATATTAGAATCGCTGACTGACGCCAATTCGGTCGGGTTTCAATCCTGAGTTAAAAGCAGTCGGAGTTTAACCGTATTGATGAGCTGTGATACAGCGAAACAGATCTGTCTGCGGATAATTATATATATATATATATATCGAATAAAGGAATAGGGTTGTTCCAACGAGAGTAATTAGTATAAAATAAAAAGTGGAAGAAGCCGTGAACGTTTTCTTTAAAATATATATTTATTGTTTGGTATTCATACAAGTTATGGAGTATTAATTTGTCATGATTTGCGCTACACGTGTTTCGCGTCTAAAATTGACTCTCTTCACGCGAACAAATTTGTTGTTTTACGTTTAGGTTTCTCTGAGAGAGATTTGTAATTGGTTTGAATCATTGTGTATATAATGTGTATGGGTAGGTACTTGAAGGCTATCACAATGCGTTTAGTAAAATAGAGGAAGATAAAGATGGTGTTGGTTATTATCTATTTATTATTCATTATTTTCGAGATCAGAATCTTATCTTCAAAATGATAGGAGAGATTGATACGAAAAGGATGCGAAAAAGCCAAATCCTACTATCGCGCACACTTATAAACACCTGAGACACACACACACACACACACACACACACACACACACACACACACACACACACACACACACACACACACACATGCACTAACACATTTACAGGTACACTCACACATACTCACTACAATTAACGCCAGCAGTAGTAGCGAAAATGGACCATTCGTTTTAAGGCACAGGCAACCAGAGGAGGTGATATGAAGCTCGATCTTTCTGAAGATGATATTCTGATCTCGAAATATTAATGAATAATAATTGGGTAATACCCAACACATTCTTTAACTTCCTTTATTTTACTAAACGCATTATGATAGCCTTCAAATACCTAACAATACACCATTAATATATATATATATATATATATATATATATATATATATATATATATATCAAAGAGTTATTATAAAACATTAATTCGAATGCCGTTCAACGTTTTCCTGACAGGTATACCTTACCACTAGATATTCTCATTCTCACAATTTTTTATGATCATTTCTTTATCAAGCCATTATAAACTATACAAGCATTCAACCCCTCGGTACAAATAGAGACTCTGCAAAAAATATGATTTTGTTTAGTAACTTTATAAATGTAGAATTTTATGAGAAACTTGGTAGAATGTATACGCAACCAGAGGACGTAATATTAAGTAAACTTCGTTAACTTTATTCTTAAACTATTACACGCATAATATAAAAAGAGTAGATAGAAGCGGCTCTGGCTCAAAATACCTTATTAATTGCAACTATGAGTAATAGATTTTCTGAAATATATTAAATTACACACATCTGAATCAAGTTTATTTGACAAATGCTTCAAATAGAAAGAGCGCCTACTATGGAACAATATATCCACAATGAAATCTGACTTCATATGATAAATAAAAAAAAAACAGCTTTATTCTAAATATACGAATAAATTGCTGTTTTAAATTTTCCTCCAAATAATCAGTTTATTTACAATAATAATTTTAACGCTGACCAATCATCACCGCCGTTATTGATTTAACGACTGACGTGTACTAATAAAATTGTCACTAAGCCAGGTTCTCCAGGCAATTTACCGATATTCTTTTGCGCTCGCCTCGCCTCAGTGCAATTAAATCTCAACGCACCATTAAGCATGTTCGTGCGTCCTCATAAACGCGCCTCTGTATGCCAATCAACTTGCTGGCGAACACGCTTCTCCAAAACTGAGATATGTTTAAGCTTTATGTTAGATTCTCCAAAAGAACAAAAATGACACATACATATCTTTTCTGGCAAAAACCGTTTAACCTGTTTTTACGAAATTAATGTCTGCAACGGAAATTAAAGACCAGTTAGATGTGGATGAATTAAACTGTAATATATGGAAGTTGTTATTTACATAATAGATTTTTTTTTTGTTATACTGTTTATCCGTCGACCTAGAGAAATATTGAAACTGACATAATTCGATGCGTAAACTAAAAATATAATCGGTAGCAGCAGAAATTTAAATAAACTTTAAAAAATGTCGAATTGGGGGAGTTATTTCATGTTCAATTGATTCATTTCGTAAATGATTTATGCGAAAAAAATTATAAAGAAACAAGAATTACATTAAATACTTGACGAAATTAAATCTGAATTCTAACAAATATTCAAGAGATTCGAATCATTTCACACCTAGGAAGGCGATAGTGCAACTAAGTTGAAAACGAATTCAAAAATATTTACGAGTAAAATAAAAAGACATTTTCAGGTATACGGAAGATGGTGATTGGAACTGGATTTAATTTTGAAGATTGTATGCGGTAAGAAAAGAGATTTCCACAGCTGAGAAGACCAAAAAAGAAATATTTCAATGGAACTTACAGTTATATATATATATATATATATATATATATATATATATTTCAACGGGAAATTATGAAACCTGGTTGCGATTCAAGGAGTATACATGCAGTGAAGTTACCAAGGAAATTTTTTATAAGAATAACTGCCATGAAATATTCATGAACAAGACAGACGGAAGCCACTCCATGACGATAAGAATATGACTGAATTGAAAATTATTACTTCTAATTAAAACAAATTCTTTGGATCAAAAAAGATTAAAATACGATGAAGATTCCAAAAAACAAACAAACTTGCAATTCATATGAATTATTTAATAGCTCTAATTTGTTTTTATTTACTTATGATATAACCTCTAAAACTGAGTTCAGTGAGTCGAGGTCAAGTTAGCGGTTAATGTTTTACATTTAGGTTCAGGCTAAGTAAAGGCATAAGTCAATCACTTTTCTTAAATAATAATGCGTTAGGAAAATCTCTTTAGAACCATTTTTGTCGAAATCCATATGGAAGCGAATCTGCAATTTTGATTTGTTTAATGAAAACTAAACTACCAGCCATAATTATTAGGCCACCCAGTGTTTTAAAAAATGATATATTTCTTCTTATCTTTTAGGTTTTATTGCAAAGTGAATAATTGTCAATGAAAATAGAATGGTTCTTTTGTTAATACTGCACAATAACATGGGCATCAAATGAATTCATAAATATTTAATAATTGCCTATATTGCAGTTTCATCAATGAAAGAATAAAAAAATAGGGTGATTCGGACAAGTCTATCTTTGCTTCCTTGCCTTGTGAAATTTTGCAAAGTAATAATAACAAAAGAATCATTCTATTTTCATTTAGAATTATCCTCTTGGCAATAAATACTAAAAATAATATGAAATACATTATTTCATTTAAAAAACTGAGGTGGCCTAATAATTATAGCCGGTTGTGTAGGTTTTTATAGATCGAACTTTTTTTACGTCTTCCCAATCTTTTGAACGATATTTGAATGCATAAATAATTTTTAGATTAGAATATTTTTAAGAAATAATAATGACTTATATCTATAAGTCTTATCAGTTTATACATAGCTGAAGAGAGATAGAAATGCATGCCTTTCACATGGGTATTTACGCGTAAGTGAACTCGGATCTTGGTTGTCCTGTTTCAAATTTCTGGCTAAAAATGTGAAAGCATATTTAACTGAACACAAAAGTTTATGCCCAGCTAAATATGCGTTGTTAGTTGTCTGACTCCCCTGAGAGAGAGAGAGAGAGAGAGAGAGAGAGTAATGAAGACAATTAGATTGAGAGAGAGAGAGAGAGTAATGAAGACAATTAGATTGAGAGAGAGAGAGAGAGAGAGTAATGAAGACAATTAGATTGAGAGAGAGAGAGAGTAATGAAGACAATTAGATTGAGAGAGAGAGAGAGAGAGTAATGAAGACAATTAGATTGACAATGATTTTGAGAGTGGGGTTTAATACCATTTGTACATTTATTATGCCTATACGAATGTTTGTTTCGCTTGTGGGATTTTGAATATATCCATCTGATTCTGTAATATTGCATTGTTTTGGTTGTTTTTTTTTAATTCTATTATTAAACTTTCTGATTTATCCAACGCTAAAGGAACCTTTTTACTACTGTGAAGAAATGTAAGCTTCAACGTTTCATAAACATAAAAACGCAATCTTTCCCACTTATCCAATTTTTTATGTAAACTTCGACGAAGGCGTGAACAATTTAACGTCTTACATGCAACAGCAATTAGCATAAATCAAATATTCCAGGAGAATCCTTTATCCATTCTGGTAAGAAATATATATTCTAGAATAAAATGTAGAATCGATCGATGTGCAATAAAGAGTAAAAACTGTTGCACACTGACAGTAAGAAATATTATTAGACACGTTGAACACGCATTTATCATTAAACAGAATAATCTTTAAACGAGATTTTAGCTGAAAAGAAAACATAATAAATAATATATTGTCTTATAATTGATTTTCGAGTTTACACCTGCTGACAAAATGAAGACAAAATGAAGACAAAATATTTGAGAGGATTATTAGCTGTTTGGTTTTTCCTCTTTTTTCCGGTTTAATATTTTGGCGTGTGGCTTTCAGTCGCAAAACTTTGAAACACTATAGTCGATTAGTCATATACACATCATTCTTTAAAACCTCCCAAGCGCCCGTTTTTTTAATCGTCTAACCACAAGCAAGGTAGTACTGCTCCTGTTACCCAGGGGGTTATATAATAGGCGAATGAAAAGAGAGGAGAACAAGTCACAGTAGGTGTCGGAGAATGAGCAAGAGAAAGAGGAGTATATTGATGTGAAAAGAACTGCGTGTGAGGAAGGTGTAAAGTAAAAAGAAGGATGGGAGTTAAGGCGATAAGAGATGACGCTCGACGTTGCATCTAAATCCTTAATGATTGTAGCTATCAGGGAAACATGACTACGGAAGGGCCGAGTAGAGCGAGATAAGATACAATTAGAGTAGAAGTTGTGATTGCAGTTGATTGTTTTCAGAGAGAAAGTATAGGACCTTGTTGCTAGTCTAGCAGCTCGAGTAAATTGTTTTTTTTAATTCTGTTATTAAACTTTCCGATTTATCCAACGCTAAACAATGTAATGTTACAGAATCAGATGGGTATATTCAGAATCCCACAAGCGAAACATACATTCGTATACGCATAACAAACATACAAAAGGTAGTAAACCCCACTCTCAAAAAATATTGTCAATTTAATTGTCTTCATTACTCTCTCTCTCTCTCTCTCTCTCTTTCTCTTTCTCTTTCTTTCTCTTTCTTAGGGGAGTCAGACAACTAAGAAAGCATATTTAGCTGGGCATAAACTTTTGTGTTCAGTTGAATATGTTTTCACATTTTTAGCCAGAGATTTGAAACAGGACAATGAAGATCCAGGTTCACTTACATGTGAATACCCTTGTGAAAGGCATGAATTTCTATCTCTCTTCAGCTATGTATAAACTAATAAGACTTATATTTCATGCGAAGTGGGGAGATTCAATTAGCTAAGCTCGCAGAGCATATTCCGTGAAAGTATTCGGAAAAAAGACAGAGGGAAGGCGCATTAATCGGTGTGAAAGAAACTGGAGTCGAGCCGCCTGGTCAGGATCGACTACATTGAAAATTCTCTTTTGGATCTTGTTGAGAACAGCAGGGGCGCTCGACCAGATATGACAGCTGTATTCAATGCACGGAGGGATGGTAGAGTTGCATACGTGTATGATGGATTTAGAAGAGAAGAACTCCTGACCCGACACAGGGACTCGAGCTTCTTAGCAGCAGGTTTAGCTATTTATTCAATGTAGTCGTTCCACTTAAGGCCAGTTGAGAGAGTTAGGCAGAGGAAGCGTACTGTAATTTCTGGGAGACTAGCGTGATGGTGGATAAAACAATTTTCTATGGTTGTTAAAGAATAACATCTTCGTTTTGGAAGCATTAGAATTAACGAGCCATTTCTTAACCCAGTTCACCCATGACTGGAGCCCTTTCTGAGAGCAGCAGCAAGCTTTGTTCTGTCAGGCACTGTAGATTTCTCAGCGAGCCGGGAGTAACTAGTAGTATCTTCAGGCTAGATGCCTACTTGGGATCTGGTTACATCAGAGAGATCGTTGAAAAATTCCGAAAAAGCGGAAGACCTAGGATAGAGCCTTGAGGGACACAAACGTTCGTATATGATCTGGAAGCATACCAGATCAATACGAACTTCATTATGGGATTCTGTAGGAACGATTTGATCAAGTAAACCTAGCGTCCAATACCATAGACCTGTAGTTTGCGCAGAAGGCCAGAGTATCACGTTCTTTCAAATGCTTTAGAGATATCCAGTGCAAAAGCTCGAGCTTCGACTTCCTTATAAAGAGCCTGGTATATGTACTCAGTGATGGTCGTTAGCATGTCAGCGGTAGCCCTGACGAAACGGAAAGCATACTCTCTGTAGGAGAATAAATTGTGGGATGTGAGATGTTAAACGATTTCAGCCCTGACGATGGCCTCAAACACTTTGCCAAAATTCGGTAGGAGGCTGATAGGGCGATAATTGGAGGGGTCTTAAGTTTCTCCTGAGTTTTTAAAAACAGGCGCCACAGAGGTGGACTTCGAGCAGACAGAAAACCAAGAAGCAAAGAAACAGTAGTTGTAGAGTTTGGAGAAGACAGAGACATTTCTTTAACATGATGTCTGGGATTCTGTCACTTCCGCTCGCATTATGGGATCAAAATTGCAAATTATTTTAGGGAGCAGCAAAGAGATAATGAAAACGTCGATCAGTTGGGCTATATTTCTAGATGGGAAGTAGGCTACGGATATTTCATAAGAATTAAGTGAGGAGTTGAAGAAGAATCAGCGAGCGAAGCACGCAGTCTTGCCTGTTCTAGTTGTGAGGAATTCATATTTACTGATTAAATGAAGGAAGGAAGGAAGGTGTGTTGCTTTTTATCTAATTCATTTAATTGCATGTCTTCTTTATGCTTATATTCTTTTATATTTAATATTTAATATTTCTATCTTTATTATTAGCAAATAAATAAACAATATTTAAAGCCTGGTTATGGTGATTTAACACCAAAACTTTATAGTTATTAAGTTTTATTATTCTATAATAATACTACTAATAATAATACCATATATTTATGTGTTACTTTTGTATCAAGCACTTCTTACAAGTAAATAACTGTGGAATGTACTTCTATTAGCCAACATATATATATATATATATATATATATATATATATATATATATAGGTGTGTGTGTTTGTAGAAACGCTTTTCTACGTGTATGTTCGACAGTAATGATAGCGAACACCTTTATGTGTATATGCCTGTGCTTAATACTCATGTCATTTGCATTAAAGCAACGAATAAATTTAAAATATATTGATGACGATAGTTGAGACATTAATGTCTATAATATTAATGGGTGTGTTTGTAAAGAGACGCTTGTCTTTCTACGTATATACGCTTGTCTTTCTACGTATATATTGGATGGTACTGTTAGTATACTTCTGTATATGTGTGTATGTGTGTTTGTGTGAGATAGCGGAAATCTTCGTAGACATCATTTCCAGATACAGCGAGATGTTGTGATGATTTTTAATTAGTTGAAATATTTATATTTACGTATGCGTGAGAGTGTGTGTGTGTGTGTGTGTGTGTGTGTGTGTGTGTGTGTGTGTGTGTGTGTGTGTGTGTGTGTGTATGTCTGAGGAATGTTGTTGTCACTTAATTTTCAGTCAGTTAAACTCAACTAGATATGATAAACTTGTTTTGATTGGAACTTTACGATAAAGTGTTATTCATACGTATTTTTATACAATTTGTATCATTTCACTTACTTTTATATATTAGGTATATATAAGTTAAATTCAAAAAGAATTGATATGTGACGTACTGTTAGGTTTTAATCGAGTTTTTATATTTGGTTGTAATTCTATTAATACATTTCAAAATTATTTTTCTTTAAAAAGTTATCTTCTTTTTTATAAATAGGCTTGCATTAGGGAAATCAAGATTCATGTCCCACGTTCAAATGATGTAAAACAAGAGTGTCTGTTTTGTTTGAGGATAAGGACTTTAAAGTCACTTCGTGAGATATGTTTCCTATTTTTCGTTTTTTTTTTCTTTTATCATCTTGTCGGATTCCGATCCATATATGCAACTGATATGTGTGTGTGTGTGTGTGTGTGAAAAGTATATATATATATATATATATGCAATTTGTTATACACTAGCGGCCATAATATAAGGAACTAAACCAAAAGGACATAAATATGTGTATCACTTAGAAAGTAATACATGATTAGCAATGACATTTTTTGCCGAATACAGATTAGAGTGTAATGCATATATATTATACAAAGTGAAAAAATTTGCGTAATATTTTTTTTTTAAATAAGATTAAATGGAACACAGGAAATAAGCTCCTGGACAAATTTTAAGGAACGATATTAATAATTTGCATAAACTTTTAATTTACATTGTTAAAAAACTCGATGGAGCTTTTTAACAATAAGTAGAAGTTCATTTATCATTAGGAGTTTATTTTTAAGCAATATAGCAAATTCTACACGCAAAAAGCTCTCTTTTGAAGAAAAAACTCATTATCGCTAACTATCAAGAAAAAAGTCAATTTCAGAAATTTCTGATGTTGTTCATAGGTCTAAACGTGTCGTTCATCATTTAATTAGCAGGAATAAAACCGATAAAACGTTAGATGCAAAACAAAAGCCTGCAGAACTCTAAAAACATCGCAAAGAGAAGATCGCAGTATTATTAGAATACTTACAAAAAAACCGTTTTGAAATTGCTATATCAATGATGCATTACTTTTTAAGTAATACACATATTTATGTCTTTGTTGTTTCCGTTCCTTATATTATGGCCGCTACTGTATATATTATATTATTTATATATTATATATGCGCAGAACTTATTTGCAAGTGCTCAATATCAGTGATAGAGCTGACATATTCATATAGATAGGTGTGAGCTTGTAACCCGCTTTACGAAACTATTTGCTACCACAACTGTTATTATCATCAAATATTATCACCGTATTAGTCCGCAAACATCATTAACATAAATTACTCCTTACTTCCACAGTAAAATTAATACCACCACATAAAACTAACAAGCATTACAAATTAGAATTTGTACCATTTAAGTATGTGCAACCACAAACAAAAAACTAGTAACCAACTTTAAAATAAAAAAAATAACAATACAGCCTTAAATAATTAAAAATAATAGCAATTTTCCTTTATCATAGTTTCACAGATTGCTATCATACGTACATATGTACGTACGAGAAATCGACAACTGTCCGCGCGTTGACCTCGCTACGCTATTTGAATACACCAACTGAATGTGTATGTATGTGCGCAGCGGCACACATATACATACATATGCCAAACCCCATATACTTATTTTTGTGTAAGCCCCTGTGGGAGGGCACCTGTTAGTGTCTTTGCGCACGTCAATGGGTGTACAAATGTCTATATATGTCTGCGTCTGTCACGACGACAAATTTTTCTCCCACTTCCAAACATATACACTAAGGTACGCAGCCCTACATATTGACAATATTTAAAAATCAGTTTGTCTGACGATCGCAAGAGCGTGAAACCCAGAGTCACAAACTCACACCTATCTATATGAATATATGTATATGTGTGTGTGTATGTGTGTGTGTGCTACACATATTTTAATTGCGAAACAATCCTTCCTTTAAATGATTTATCATAATAAAACAATATCTGTTAAGTATTTTGATGAATTTCTCTTGGTTTTGAATAAATCATTAGATATCTTGGAATATTTCTAAGATGAAGCTATTCTATGCTCAACATTCGGGATAATTTCGACCATTGTTTTGAAATATGAAATCGAATCAGTAGAATTTTACCGACATTGATTAATGGATGAATTTATGTAAATGTCCAAATGTTGTTTCTTCTAAATTGTTAGGCTGTTTCTCTTTGCTTCCTTTGCTATCATAATATTTCGAGAGTATTAGATTCTCCTGGCCTTCTTTCTTTATTAAATGTCTAAGAAATATTATATTTTATAAGCATAAGTCTACTTGTAATTTTTGTTTTCATTATGATTTTAACATTACTCATATTCTGTGCCTTTATAAGCTGGTTTCAATGTAAACTAGGTTTACATCTTCAAACATATGACCTCACAAAAACAATATTTTTTTAATGTGGACTATTACTAAACATTGACATTTTTAGCGAATAAGCTTTCAAAATCTAATTAAACAATGCTTCTCCCACATGTAATTGATGCTGAAATCATTAATTTCAAATAATCCTAAATAGAGATTCTTAACATCTATTACCAGAAAAGACATATTGTATGTTTTCACTACTTATCAATATTTGCAACACTCATTTTCTGTGCATCGACGTTGAGCCGTTAAAAAGAGACACATTGAATGCCGTCTGTGTGATTATCTTGGCAATATACCGTGTTCCGAAAAGCTTAATGATATGGCATTTGTGATGTGAAAGCTGTCCAATTTCGTCAAGTAATGATTCTAGACCAACCATTTGTACAGATAACATTTTATATAAAATTACTACCAACTTTCAGGAAAAAGAGATTATTTTATTACTTTTTTTAAATCGTATCACCCTGAGCAAGGCGGTAATGCAACTGATGTGCAGGGGGCTACATAAGAGTAAAAAGATTAAGTAGAAGAGAGTGAAGAGGAAGACAAACTTGTTGGAAAGGAGAAACAGAAGGATGTGAATTCAGCTGTGCTGACAGTTGCGAAGGTGGAGAGAAAGGAAAGGATATACGGGGTGGTGAAAGAACTAGAGTCAAGTGGTTAATAGATGGGTATTGACATTGAATTTAAATTTCTGGAGGTTGTAGCCGTCAGGAAAGCAAGAATATGGAAGCGAGTTCCACAGGCTGGAAGTGCGAGAGAAGAAGCTGCAGGAGTAGAATTGTCGTCTGCATTTGGTTAATCTAACTGTGAATGGGTGGGACCCAGTTGCCAATCTGGTTGCACGAGTAAACACCTGTTGCATGGGCACCAGTGACTTAAGTTCGTTGGAGCAGAAGCCATGAAAGTATTTATAGAACAGACAAAATTGGGCCACAACTCGTCGGTGGGAAAGTGGCTGTAGTCAAGCCGCCAAGTTGGTACCTATCTCATCACTGATTCTCCTTTGGAGCCTGTCGAGAACACTGAGATGAACAGCAGAGGCGCCTGACCATATATGGCAGCAATATTCTATGCACGGACGCATGGTTGATTTCTATATATGCAGGATTGATTCAGGCGGGAAAAACATCCTGGCCCAACACAGTGACCCAAGCTTTATCACCTTATAAATATTACTTGAATTTTATACTTGTTTAGTATAAGGCGGTCTTGTTTCTATTTTTAAAAATAATTGTTTGTCCGTTAAAATTTTGATTAATCTCATATCTCAGTCAATCTTCGCAATGAATTTTCTTTCAGGATTCAGTCAGCAAAGTGCCATACGTGATAAACGCTTTGGACGATCGTGTCTCGAAAGAGACATGACTGACTGGGTAAAAGATTTTCCTGCAGTAGGTTACCATTACATTCTGCGTTAGACTGGTTGCCAGCCAAGGCTATAGAACCCAATCTATAACTTTAATCTATAACTGGAGGGAAGAGGTGGATTACTATCTTTCCCAAGGGTATTTGTGCGTAAAGGAATCCAAGGAATTCAACCAGATTTGAAATCAGCACACCGATCTCTCGTTCCGAGTCGATATCTACTCCACCACAGTGCATTTCAGGGTTACAAATGCTAAAAACTGTCAGAACATATGGGTTTCTAAACATAGATTAAATGTGGTAAAAAGCCAAAAGTGTATGGCACCTAGTAAGGATCAAACTCACTAGTTGGATCTTATTAACGTCAAGCATACACGTCAAAGTGTGCATTTTACTTAGCGTAACTTAAATGTTCACAAATATAAACATATGGAGCAACTTGTGTACATCGAATTCAATACTCAAGCGTAACTGATCTAGCAAGAAAACCGTGGTAATCATTGCACCACGTCATGGTGCCCTAATGTATTTCCAAACGTACAATAGATGTCGCACAAAGCCAAAAAATATGTGGCACCTAGTGAGTAAATGAGAACTCATGGAAAGTCAATGACATGTTCCGGAAATCAAAGATCAGATTGTTACTTTTATTGGTCTTTTCAAACTGAGTGTACGCTTAAGAATTTTTTAGGTTAAACATAATTCCAGAAAACAAGCTGAGCATTATAAATGAGAATCTGTTTAATTACATCCCCATTTTGTCTTGTTTTCTCTCCTTTATAATTTATCTCGTATTCTTTCGCACGCAGTGATATTGTAGTTACTTTGTTGCCTTGCTTGGGGCTAAGTTTTAAAAAAAGTACTGCAGCATATCATATGTCGAATCCATCACACATAACCTCGTCGAGACAGAAACAGAACTCATACCCGCCGTCAAACAGAGAATATTTTAATTGTATGGATACGTCATATAGCAAAGAATTCTCACCTAAATTTTCACCCTTAAGTTGCGCATCTTACAATGTATCATCATAGACAAAATGTGAGCCAGAGAGAAAACAAATGATCACAAATTCTAACTGGATGTTATATACATTAAGATTTGTACTATTGATTAAATTAATTATCAACAGTTTAATTAGTATCAGAAAAGAAGTAACCGTAAAATTTTATTTGCAAAATTCTACCTTAATTTGTAAATCGTGTGCCCAACTTATATATGAGATAAGCCATAGTAAAGAAATGATAAAATTAATCATCTTAAAATGTATTAAATAAGAAATTTAAACTTTTCTACACGTATATTCAAAATAAATATCGTTACACAGAAAAATTATTTGGATTTAATATTCATTCGACAAACCATTAAAGTAATTATATAAATTTAACAATTTGAATATTGTAAAAAGATATAAGAAAAACACGTAGTTGTTGGAATAATAAATATCGACTATTTCGAAACATGTTGTTTTGAAAAAGAAAATGTCAATATTATTTATTTGATAGCATTTTTACAACAGCGAAGAATCCGTGAAGAACTTCTAGAAACAGATTGTTCTTTACTATCACCTGCCACTCCGATACGGCTTAGCATAATAAATAAAACACATACATAGTTTCATTATATTACAAACCAAAATCTGTTTTGTTAGCGTTCAATGAAATGCCAATTATCTCACAACTGTTTCTAGTTCACGTTCAGGTTTTTTCGCAAAAGACTCGAGATGAGACTTTGACTGTCCTAAATTAATGGGCATCTGTTGGAATGAGCAGCGGGTTTTGGTTAGTTACCGGGTTGACCAGGACCAGCTACAAAAGCTTCTAATGCTGTAAGTGTCTTTGGTTTCGTAAACAGTGAGTTTCAAGTTCTTGAATAATGTCAGAAAATTCGATATTCTTCATCTATAATGTGAAATCGAAAAGAAAACAATGAAAGGATGTTATTAGAAAAATCCAAAAATCCCGCAAAAGAGAAGACACAATAAAAGAAAGAAAATTTAATAAAAATGATGTTCGCATTAATGTGCATAATTAAGTTTTTATTTGTTCAAGTATAAAGGATTTCCGCAGAATAAACTTTGAAATGAAATAATTTGGAAAAACAATGATAATAATTTTGTTTCTTTTTGTGTACACTTGTTGCATACTGCCACTGAAAATCAATGTTCGTATTGACATACGCGAGGAACATGTACAGAAAAAAATGTAATCTTATATTTTCATTCTTCGTCAGTTACATTTACGTGGAGAAGAGCAACTAGACAGAAGTCACGCACACGAAGGGGCGATCGGAAGTCGTTAGCCAGCGGAAGTATTCTGTGTTCAGCCAACAATTCTAGACTTTATATAGTCTTAAAACCTCCTCGCTTTTTGTCCAAAAGTGTCTCTTTTCAGGCGAATAAACTTGTCTTTACATATCTAGATCCGTTTGTCGTTCAATATATATATATATATCGGTGGCACGACTCAGAAATTCATGTGATAATTAATGGCTCTGTTTATACTACAGTGAACACATGAATAATATTTGAATATACAGGTTAGTATTCGCATGGGTATATTAATTAATACACATAACTATATATATATATATATAGAGAGAGAGAGAGAGAGAGAGTCGCCAACTGACGCCATTTCGGTCGGGTTTCAATCCTGGGTAAAAAAAGCAATCGGAGTCTAAGCTGTACTGATGAGCTGTAATACAGCGAAACAGATCTGTCTTCGGATGACAATATATATATATATATAATGATTTATTTAAGCATTGTTTTTTATCGATACTGGTATTTAAGTAGATATTCTGTTTATAATCAAGGTCAAATTTGTTTTTATTTCGAATGTAGATGGACATGGAAGTGGTTTCCTTCAATTATTATGTAGCATCGCTCACATATTTTTTGTTGGATTTTTTAAGCCCCTGTGTTGTGTGTTGCTCGAATTCTGATAGGGTTCTTTTTTTTTTTTAAATTTTGGGTTTGTCGTTTGCTTTTATTTATTTTAGTTGTCTTTCAAATTTCCTTTATTTTATCAATTTCCTTGAGTAATTCTGTTATTTTTGTCTTTGTAAATAATTCTGGGTTGCGTTTGTTGCCTGTGGAGACGTATGGCAGAATGTTTTTTTCGTTTACATGTTTTTTGTTTTTTTTGGGGGTGGGAGGGGGATTCCGGAGAGATTCTAATGGTATTTCTTCTGTCAATTTGAAAACACTTGTTTATTAGTGGAGTGGGGTATTCTCTTATTTGTTGTGTTTTTTGTAGTTCAACAAGGCGTATTTTACGAAGGTTTTCGTCAGCTACTATTGTAAAAATACGTCCTGCTAGAGAGTAGGGTATAGATTTTGACAACGTTTTGGATGGTGACTCTTGAATTGGAGGTATTGTTGGGTGTCTGTGGGTTTATAGTAAATGTCTGTGATTATGTCATTGTTTTTGTTTTGTATGAGTATGTCTCGGAATGGTAATGCTTTATAGCTATATTCTAGTGAAAACTTAATTTTGATATGCAAGTTAGGGAGTACATTGTTTAGTTCATTTATTTCCATGCTGTTCTCCAAAAGATAAAACACTCATCTAGATATCTCTTCCATGATTTGGGAAATCTTTGTTTTATGTATTCCCCTATATGTCTGCCTATTTTGTTGTATAGACTTTCTTCTAAATATGCTCGTGTGAGTGTTGCATATATCGGTGTCATTTTCCCCCCATCGTGTTGCATATGTCGGTGTCATTATCCCCAATTTTCATACCTGTTGTATGAAAAAAATTGATTGTTAAATTATAATGATTTGTTGTCTGAAATTAGTTCGATACTTTGTATAATAAATTCATTTGAGAAGCGCGTGGGAAGTTTTTCTTGGTGTTTTTCAATCCAAAATGTTTACCTAGTTCATGGGATATGTTGGTTTACAGGCAGTTTACGTAGAATGTTACTATGAGTGAACCTGGGTTTGCTTTTTTTGATATGACGCTTAGGATAAGTATGCTGTTTCTGATGTAGCTTTTTTTATTTTTGTGGTGTATGGTTGCAATATTTTATCTATTAAGTTACTAAGGCTGGACGTTGAGCAGACTGGAACTGCTACTAATGGTCTGAATTTAAGATCACAATGTTTCGTGGTGTGAATATATTCCGATTTTCTTTTTTTATTTTTGTGTAGCTGCATTAATTGTGTTAGATTTGTGTATATTCGGGTGTCCGTAAAAATCTATACCTATTTCTCTCGTTGGAGCCACCCCTAATTCTGTTTTATAATATACGTACATACATACATATCGGAGTCTAACCGTGCTGATGAGCTGTGATACAGCGAAACAGAACTGTCTGCGGATGACAATATATATATATATATATATATATATATATATATATATATATATATAATGGGACGAAATTTTGACATCTTGCTAAAACCAATATTTTTATTACAATCGGCTATATCAAATATTGAAACAAAATAACCGTCGACGGGTTTTGTTCTCACCCGTTACAACTGTAATCAAAGTACATTCTTATGTATCAACGGAACCATGACGTATATACTTGGATATACATAAGATTCATAAGAATGGGGTCTCGTTGAGACCCATAATTTCTACGATCGTGTCTTCTTAACATAAAATTGCAAAGTGGCTTGATGTAATGTTTCAACATGTGTTACAACATTATAGTTCTTCTCTGCACTAAAGATTCATTTTAACTTTCTCAACTTATTCGTAATTGTGATGCCAACTATGGGTTAATGTATACATTTGCAGCCTCGTCACTCGTGTTTCTTTGTTGGAGTCTATTGATATTTGTAGCAATTTTCATTATCGTAGTTATTTCAATCCCCCGTCTATACTTGACGATGTTTTTGTTGAACTTATAAAATTCATGTGTGTCAGTTTCAGCTTTGATAATTTTATGTATCATCAGATTGATGGTTTAGCAATGGCTTTCAGTTTGAGCCCTGTTTTGGCAAATATATTTGTGGGCTTTCATAAAGAGAGCTTACATTTAGGTTCTCATATGTTGATGATATTTTCTTGTGTTCAACAGTGAATCTGAGGTTGAACTGGACTCTAGTTCTCTCCCCACCCCCGTATATCCTTCCCTTTCTCTCCACCTATGTATCTGTCATCGCACCTGCATTCTCAGCTTTCTATTGCTCCTTTTTAACTAGTTTGTACTCCTCACTCTTTTCTAATTAATCTTTTTACAGTTATGTAGCCCCCTGCACATCAGTGGCATTTCTGCCTTGCTCGGGGTGAAATGGTTAAAAAAAAAACAAAAAAAAACAAACTAATTCTTCTCTCTACTCAGCGTTGTTCATCCAGTCCATAAATTTACATTAGATAAAGAGGTCAATTACTCGTTGCCTTTCTTAGATGTTTTTGTTCATATAACTTTATAGGAAGCCTAACTTTAAGGTTCTTTACAATCGTCGTGACTGATTTTGCAGAAAACAACAAAAGATCAATTTAATCAATATATTGGCCCCGAGTGCAATGAAGATTTGTTCTGATGACACCTCGAGAAATGGAATTAATTATAAAACTCGTATCTTTTTAACAACCATTACAATATAATGCTCTATCGAGCACTCATAATAAAAGTAAATGCATGAACAGCCGGTAGAAAATGAGTAATGAAAGTGCTTAGTATTTGCATTGACGTTTTTTTTTTTTAAAAAAAAAGAAAACAAACAACAAATAAAAACATTCAGAACACCATTTCAGCTGCAGGATAATGTAAGATAAATTCTGGGTGGGAAAGTTTTGATGCAAAACGCCTCTCTCACAGCGAAATGGCTTCGTTTACGGGACTTATGATTACTTTAGCAGAACATTCCTGAGAAGTTCTTCTATTCTGTACGTGGCAAAAATGACATGACTCAGCCTGAAAATTGCATTTAATCATTTGTATTGATGAATTCTACAAACGATATCAGTCAGTTAAGTGGCATACTTGATACACGCAAGAAAGAAACATCACTGACTGGGCAGAAGCTTATCCCGCAGTAGGTTGCCATTACTTTCAATGCTACAGAACACAATCTGTCCAGTTATCTAGCCCATAACTTCAGGGAAGAGACCAATTAATACTCTTCCCATGGTTATTTGACTGTAGGTGAATGCAAGGAATTCAACTAGAATTCGAAATCGGCTCCCCGACTTCTCGTTCCGAGTCGATAACCACAAGACCACAACGCAAATAGCATTTCCTAAAACTATATTTTAATCACAAATATGAGAATGTGTGTTTGCATGTATGCCTGTCTTTCTCTGAATATGTGTTTGTGTGTCTTCGTATCAACAACAACATTTGACAATTTGCTAGAATTTTTTTTAATGAATAAACAAAATAACAACAATCAATTATTTTTTCCTTAATACTATCTGATTTTATATATAGAGGGTAAATAAAAGTAAATCTTAATTTTAAAATAATTATGAACAAGTTATTTATTGTAATGCTTGTTTCACATTGTTTTGTGTTTGATCTTTACTGTATGAGAATTTAATCAGATGGTATCAACCTTTTCAGAATTAATATTTTCTTTGAAGTCTACAATATCTTCAAACTTGGCTGAACTTCTTTCCCTGCAAGAACGTCATTTTATGCCAGCGTCATTTTATGAAGTTTGGATATCCGTTATTTACACACACCTGTATTTTAATCCTAGTTTAAATCTCCCGTAAGAGCCTGACGAGCGGGAGTGAAAACGGTTGCTTCGTTTCTGAAAGGGCATTACAAATGAAGAAAGACTTGTACCTATGCTTCATTGATTACGCGAAAGCATTCGACAAAATACGACACAAAGAATTGATGGAAATGATAGGCAACCTCGACATTTTCGGCAAAGATATAAGAATAATCAAGAATCTCTACTGGCAGCAAACGGCCTGCATACGGACAGGTAACGACCTCAGTAGATACACAAAGATAGAAAAAGGCGTAAGACAAGGATGTGTCTTTTCACCGGATTTGTTCAACCTATACAGCGAGAATATTTTGAGGACCCTAGATGACACACCAGGATTTATTATTGGAGGCCACAACCTGAACAACATAAGATACGCGGACGATACAGTACTGATTGCGGACACGGAAAGGAAACTGCAAGATCTCATACAGAAAGTAGCAGTGGAGAGTGACAAGAAAGGACTACAAATAAACTTTAAGAAAACTGAGTGCATGGTCATCAGCAAAAGATACAACCCAAAATGCCAAATACAGGTGGGGGATAACAGAATCAAACAAGTCCAAGAATTTAAGTACCTAGGAAGTGTTCTAACAGGAGATGGAAAGTGCGACACGGAGATCCGAAGGCGAATTGGCATGGCAAAGGACGCGTTCCAGAAGATGAGCAAAATACTAACACACAGGAAGATCTCAATAGAAACGAAGAAAAGAGTGCTAGACTGCTACGTGATGTCAGTTCTTCAGTACGGCTGTGAATGCTGGACAATATCATCGAAAATGAGGACAAAACTGGAAGCGGCCGAAATGTGGTTCTACAGAAGGATGCTACGTATATCGTGGACTGAGCATACAAGCAACGACGAAGTGTTAGAAAGAATGGCAACAAAAAGGAAATTGATGCTGAGCATCAGGAAGAGACAACTGAAGTTCCTGGGACACGCAATGAGGAAGGAGAGCCTGGAGGACCTGATACTGACTGGACAGATAGAAGGAAGGAGAGACAGAGGAAGGCAGCGGATAACATATCTGCAGAGTCTGATCAGGTGGATGACGGAACGGGGGTTGCCAGGAGCAACAGGAGCAAACATACTAAGAGCCACAAGGGATAGAGAGACGTGGAGATCCATGATCGCCTACGTCCTGAAGGGACAGGGCACATAGAAGAAGAAGAATGTATAAAATTAATCTACACACTTTCATAAATTTAATTTAATTTTGTACCTATAAAATTATTATCATATATATATATATATATCTATATGTAGTGTATCGAGGCAGGAGATAATTTTCTAAACATATACTGTTAAATATAATAGACAATGAATGTCTATTATGTTAAACATGAGCCGTTTTAAACATTGTATTTTGGCTTTAATTTCACTTGAAATTTAAGACAAAAATTCTCCAACATTTGGATACGTTTTTTAAGTTGGTTCCGATCTATATTAGGATTAAACATAATAGACATTCATTATCTTTTATATATATATATATATATATATATTTGTTTTTCTTTAATCCGAAGTGGAAGAATATGAAGGTAAATTCCAAGAAACTGATCCTAATTAATATTAAAAAATTTAACATTAAAAAGTGATGCAGGCAGAGAGCCCAATGTATTAAGAATACAGAGCCAATATAAATTAGAGAAACTATTCAAAATTCAAAGGTGTCGGATGTACAATTCGACATATGATCTCATGGAGATTCTACGTCAAGTCAGCGACATTGTTTTACGTGATGTAGAATCTCTATTAGAGATCCTATGTCGAAATGTACATCCCACACCTTTGAATTTTGAAAATTTTCTCTAATATATATATAGTGTTAAGTTATAATGTTTGTCGTCACAATTGTTGTTTTTGCAGTAGTTTTACTAATAAAAGGTTTTATGCAAGCAGAATTTTATCATAAAATGCTCGGTATCTAAGTGGAGATATAGAGTTTTACCTGGGTAGGTCCATGCCAATTTGAAGTTTCGTGAGGAAATCTTCTAGATACTCTCATTCATCGGGGTTGGTTTTCTTGTTGTAATTTTTATTTTGTGTGTTCATTTGTTCGAGCCATTTAGGTTAACCACTTTTTTATATTGACCTATTTTACTGAGTTGATGTTTTTCTAACCATCTTGGTGTGTTTGACTAATTTAGGTTTAATTTTTATATCATTGCTGCATGCTTGTGTTCTGGTGTTTATTCGTGTTTGTAGGCTTAATGTGTGTTTCTTTCTGTTTTTTTGTAGTTATATTTTTTTTTGTATTTTGTTTGATTAACTATTACATTATTAACATTTAAATTTTTATATTTATTTTTCTATTTTGTTTATTGTTATTTGATTAACAAAAACGACATTTGATCGCATGTCTACTATTGATTCATTTTTTTATTTAATATTTTAATTTGGTTTTTAATGCTGATCAATGCTACTTTCTCTTCTAAGCATTGCTTCAGTTTTTGCTATTGCTGCTACTCGGTGTTTTTTTTGTATTTTTGTGATTTGAGTTTGTTTGTGATTACTGAATCATTCTTTGAAGGATGTTTTTGTGCTCCTATAAAAATCATTTCGTTTGCGCAGATCTTATTTTCACGGTTTCTTTGTATATTATGTTGTTGGATAGAAATTTGTTATTGCCTTTCTTACGGCAGTTATATTGTTTCATATTGTATAGTTGGTTAGTTGTTATTGGTTTTATTAAGTATTTTCTTGTGTGTAGTCTTTATTTTCTCCATGATTTTCCATGCAACTGTAATTGATTTTGGCTGTTTTTGTTGAAGAATTTTGATAGTTTATTTTCTTGGAAAATGTTTTTTCTGCTATGTTGAAAAATATTTGTTCTGTTTGTTTTTTTTATTGCTGTTTCACAGTGGCTTGAACCTGGTTATTTTTTTTTTATTGTTTTGAGTGTATCTCCGCAACTGTATTCGTGTTTATTTGAATCTGCGCTGTTTCTGAGTGTTTGAATTAATTGATACACTTTTGTTTAGAGATATGGGTAAATGCTTGCATACATTGTGGGGTGATTAGAAATTTTCTTGATATATGGTGTTTTTTTCTGTATGTATTACTGTTTAATATGAGTGTTAAGTCTAAGAAATTCAGTATTCTTAGATTTGTTTCTATGTCTATTATGAATCCTTGTGTGTTGAAGATATTTTAAATTTGTCTTGTATTTTCTGTAGTTTTACCGGTGAAGTTTTTCAGAGTAATTAGTTGCCTCCGTATAAAATTATATCTGTTTTTCGATAATAATTTTTAGTTTGTTGATTATGAATATGAGCATAATTTTGCATCATTTTACGCCGTCATAGATTTTTATTGATACGTCGAAGATATTTTTGGTAGTATCGTTGTTTTGGGTGTTGAGTTGTTAGTCTTATTTTTTGTTATATTATAATATAGACGTTCTACAGGATTTTATACAGTTTATATATTGTTTCGCCAGGTATAATGCATTATTTAGTGTTTGTTTTTTGATAGATAGGTAGAAATCTTTTATGTCTAAATCAATGAGTGGCCATTCTTCTTTGTTGGAAATATTGTTGAACCATTTAGTCGTTATTTTTGTATTTTTCCATTGGTTTAATTTTAGCGTACGTCTTTTTACCAAATTTCTTCTGCCATTTGATTTTTTTTTCGATATTAGATTTTGTATGGGTTATTCGTCTGCATGTTGATTTTGATACTCTTTTCAAACAGCTTTTGTATTCGTTGGTGTTCATTTTTTTAGATTTGTCTAGATTTATGAGCTTGTATGTATAGATATTCAGAGTTGTTTATCATTTGTTTATTTTTATTCTAGTTAGATTTTAAATTCGTTGTTTGTTCTAATTTGTTTATAATATTTATTCTGTCGTTTTCAAATGCATTAAGTTCTCTCTATGGTGGTGAGCACATTTGCTGATAGGAATCTGAAGGTATTGTCGCTGTTTTTGTTACAGATTTCTCTCTTTGATGAAGAAATAAAATACTCTGCAACTTATGCGTTTTATGAAGTGATCCATTTATTCAGTGAATCTGATTTTGTTTAGCATGTTCGCTGTGATATGTTTTTAGCTAATAATAAAAATTCATTTACTCTATGTTGGTGTGAGGTAGCTCTTTTGTGGTTCTTTTTTATTCAAACGCCACCATAAAAAAACATTAAAAAGAAATCATGCATGAGCACGATAAAAAATAAAAAATAAAAAAAACAAACAATCACAAAAAAGACTAATCTAACAAAATATCAAATCGCATCGAAGTCCCTTTCAATAAGGTAAAAAGAATTGGGACTCAACAGCAGTAAAACCAGCTTGATGAATGAGGCTAGCGTAACCGTGTAAACACGAAACTTCAAAATCGGCATGAATCTGCTCAGTGAAAGTGAGAAATGTGTTGTAATGATATTATATATATATATATATGAATGAGAATAATATATATTTTTTGGTCAAAATTTTTAAAAAGCCTGATATTCATAAGTCCTTTATTCTATAATATTTTCATTTGCAGACGCCCTAAAATTAACGAAGGATGTTTTATAAGAGAATACAAAAGGCTTGTGAGTATATATGCGGGGTAATACCTTTATAGACAGAGAAAAAGGAAAACGGTTCATAGCACAAACAAATGCTTAGCAGACGGAAACTAATGCCATGGACAAATATATGAGCTAAGTTAACTGGAAAAGCGTCCTCTGCATTCATTGATCTATCGCCTTATTTTTAGCAACAGGTAAACCTCTGTCTATCTATTTGACTCACTCATCTTCCTCTATATATCTATCTATCTGACTCTCTCATCCTCCACTTCCTATCTATCTATCTATCTATCTATCTATCAGCGTCTGTCTGCTGATGACTCTCTCTCTCTCTGTCTCTCTCTCTCTCTCTATATATATATATATATTATAAATTATGTTTTAGAACATGTACATTAATATTTAATATATGTCCTCTACAATCATATGTTTGTTTCAACGTTGAAACAAACATATGATTGTAGAGACATATATTAAATATAAATGTACATGTTCTAAAACATAACTTATAATAAATATTCACAGCTCTATACATCACATATCGAGCCCTGTTTTAAATTAATGTTCTGTACCCACTCGGATATATATATATATATATATATATATATATATATATATAGGGAATAATTTATGTGTTCATGAGAAAAAGATATGTTGCTGCAATACAAGAGCTGTTGTGTTACGGTACTATCTTATTCGAAGCTAGTTAGGCAACTGAGCAGTTGCTAAGATAGTACTGAATAGTCCGATAGTACGATACTTTTACTATAAAATAATAATAAAAATATTACAATATATAATGTTCTACTAAATATCGAGCACTCTTAATAAAGGAAATCACTAGAAATACTAAACTGCCAGCATATCATTTTGTACTAATTCTAATATATATATATATATATATATATATAACATAATTATATGGTTATATATCAATTTTAGATTGCGACATGGAAATCTCTATGATTCGAGATAGGTTCTTATCATCAGGCAATGCTGGCCTGGTTGTGCAGATGATTTACATTTAAATGACAAATTCTTTTGGTTTGCTGTGAATGTATGTGGGTGTTTTTTGTGTGACTAATCAGAATTGAGATTCGCTTTGGGGTTTGACCACGAAGAATACATGCTAACTTTTTCCTCTTTTTTCCCCTTTTTCCTTGACCCTATTCTTTTCTAGTATGTTTCTGTTCCTTAATATTTTACCTCCCATAAATCTGATCTTATCATTTTCCCTTCAGTTTTATTACATTTGATGTGATATTCCTTTTTAGTACCAATCCCCTATTCTTTCCATTCTTATCATCTTTAGTCTATTTTTTAAAGAAAAGAATTTTTTCAAAAAAACCTAAATTTTTTTTTTTTTTTGTTCCAACTATCCATTTGTTGTAAACGTTATTATCCTGATACAGAGCGGGGATTTATTTTTAAAAAGTCATTCTATTTTTGGCTTTATTTTTACCTAGTTCGTCAGTGATTATTTTTCTTATATACTTGTTAGTTATATGCATGTTATTTAATTTAGGTTTTATCCATTTTCTAATGTGAATAATTTACAATGTCTACATATGACATTAATTTCGTTGCGTTTATTTAATATTTTTTTATTTTTAAGGGATCTAATAATAAATAATTTTTCATATAAGCATAATGAACATGGTACATTTAAGGACTTACATGTTTTAGGCTCTTTTAGAATTTTCCACTTTATTGTGCGTGTGTTTTTTTTTGTTTCCTTTAAGTACCAGTGATATCTCGATAGGGATGTTCTAAATCTGTATTTGCTATTATTAAATGAAGAGGTGTGCTGGCAAATTCGCTGCTTTCGCGTGTTTTTAGTACTCCCTATATAGACTTTTATATTGTTTGGGTTTTCCTTTGTCGATATTTTGCGTTGATAGATTATCGATTCCGTCAAACACCTGTTTGCTAGCGGACAGTCTATGGGGTTTTTACAATTACATTTTTCTTGTCTAAATTGTTATTTTCTGTTGTCTGGTTGTTTTTACTGATTTTGTTGAATTTTTTAAAAATATTATTATTGTGATTTTTTATAATTTATTCTAGATTGTTCATACAGCTGTAACTTAATTTTATAGTATTTTTATTAAAGATCTTACTTCGTGGATTTTTTTCCGGAAAGTGTTTCCTAATTAACTCGAGGAATTTTCTTCACAATTTGCCATTTGTCACCTGGTTGTAAGGGGGTGTGTACCAGATGATTTTCTTATATCTAATTTATCTTCGAGGGTTTATTTTCTTACTTACATATTTGGGTTTATTTATCCACTATTTTTCAATTCAGTATTATAAAAATTGCTATGCTTATTAAACACTACCTCATTCGCCGAGTTTCTACTAATTCTGTATTCTATTGATGAGGGTATATGTTTGATGATGGAAGGAGTGTGGTTAGATTTCGGGTGGATATATAAAGGATTTGTGTTTGGTTTTTTTCTATGGTTAGTTTATATTTATAAATGGTTTCATTATATATCGGTGCATACAATGTGATAAGAAGAATGCATGACTTTGTAAATGAAACCAATGATATGAGAATGCAAGCTGTCACATCGGTGACGTGAAATCGCTTTACCACCTTTTATTCTCTTGATTCCCCGCAATTTGGCAATTAGCCCATCTTCTGACATAATGTAATGGTCTAGTGGCAGCATAATGTACCAAGCGATTGCATTCAGTTTTATCTTGAAAACAGGAACTCGTTTAATTAATATCCAAATGTAAATGAATATTTTTTTTACTCCCATTTTGGCGTGGTTGATTTTTAGTGAATTTTTATAGACATTACTGAATAGCGTTCATAACGCAACTGGGTTGATCCAGGCTATCGAACTGCAATTTATATTTCTCTGGAAAAAGAATAAATATCTTTACTATGATTTCGCCTGTGTATGGACGTTGGTCCTATAACAGGGCTATTGAGAACTAAGCCACGGTGTATTAAATAAATGAGGTAATTTATATATATATATATATATATATATATATATATATATATATATACATATATATATAGTCGTTGATTGAAAAAACTAAGAATATAGTTAAAGAAATAAATATATATCAGTTAATCCATATTGTAACTTACTTTAAGACTTCGTAAAATTATCTTTCTTTACATTTGTATATATTACGAAAATCAGAGAGTTGTGTAGTTAAGAGTTAATTTGACCTAGTGGAATTAGACCTAGTGGAATTTGACCTAGTGGAATTTGACCTAGTGGAACGATGAATTCGTTCGTGGTCGAGGGATTAAGACACGTCAGATCAATTAGCGGCTAGGTCTGTTTTATATAGATAGGAAGCACTTATCATGAGGAAGTTTGCATATATTCCTAACAAGATTTCTCGAATTTTCAGACTTTCTAAGAAATTTAATGCTAATTATTCTGATATATTTTCTTCTATGGTGCAAATGCTCATGAATTTTACCATAATGAGTTTATATTTAAAATGTCTATAATGGTATAACTGAACATTTGTTTGAATTAATCCAGTCATTCCTCTCTAACCGCACAATGAAGGTGGTATTAAACAGACATGCCTCTCAGAACTACCATACAAACGCAGGTGGCCCCCAAGGCTCCATCTTAGGTCCTACACTCTTCCTGATATATATTAATGACCTCCCTGATTCCATAAGAGCCCAAATAGGTTTGTACGCCGATGACACCACAGTTTACTCTCGCCTCCAACAAAAATCTGGTGTAGGCGTCAAAGCAAACCTCGCAGCCGAGATTGAAAAAGACCTCCAATCCATATTGGACTGGGGTAAGAAATGGCTAGTAAATTTTAATGCTTCTAAAACGAAGCTACTCTCAATTAACCATCATCGACAATCTCACCTACCTCCCATTAGCATGGACCAGGCTTGCCTCCCAGAGAGTAAAACACTACGCCTCCTTGGTCTCACACTTTCAGCGGACCTCAAATGGAATGACTATATTGAATCCATTGCTAAATCAGCTGCTATGAAAGTCGGTTCTCTGTGTAGGGCCCGGAAGTTTTTTCCGTCTGAATCTATCTTTCACATTTACAAATCAACCATCCGCCCGTGCATTGAATACTGCTGACATATCTGGTCGGGTTCCCCTGCTGTTCTCCTCGGTCGTCTCGATAAGGTTCAGAGGAGGGTCTGTAATGTGATAGATACCGACTTGACAGACCGCCTGCAGTCTCTCTCCCACAGGCGCGACGTGGCTTCCCTGTGTCTCTTCTATAAATACTTTCACGGCTTCTGCTCCGATGAACTTAGATCACTGGTGCCCCCTAAATACGAATTTGCACGAGATACTAGATTAGCAACTAGATCCCACCCTTTTACAGTGAAACCTATAAAATGCAGCCGTAGCTTCTACTCTAACAGTTTCTTTCCTCACACTTCCCGACTGTGGAATTCTCTTCCAAACGATTGCTTCCCCGACGGCTACAATCTCCAGGAATTTAAATGTAAGGTCAATAGACAGCTCCTAACACACTAACCTGCTTCCATTCTATCAAACACTCTTCCCATCTGCCTAACCCTCATCCTCGCTATCCTTACTCATCTGTCACCTACCTCCTGACATTCCCTATGTCTAACCACTCCTTCTCTTTACCTTCCCCTATGTAGCCCCATGCGCAATAGTGGCAGTGGAATGTCTTGCTTGGGGTGAGATGATTAAAAAAAAATGAAAAAATAACCGCACATTTTATGCTTATATTAACTTCTCTTGCACATCTAGTTTGTAGGACTCTCTTACGGCTTCTTTCTTTTCAGTTAAACCTGACCTTCAAAATTTTAAATATAATGCAAGTATCCGTATTTTTCTTTTTAGAGTTATCACTTATTAATAATGATTTTTTTAAATATTCTTTCACTCTCAGTTAGTATCAGTGTCTTTACTGCCTTGCTTGGATAGAAATTATTAAAAGAATATTGATTATTATTTATCAAATATTTCCTGCAAAATTAAATTTTACCCCATAAACCTATCAGGAAATCCGGTAATCAATAAATGAGTAATCAATTGACCATTTAAGATCAGGTAAGAATCACATCGAATTGTGACATACAAAAATAAATTTTAAAAGACTAATTCGTAAGGAATTCTTCCTGAGAGACAATTAATATTCATAAATATATTCGTAGGACTTTTAAATTCTTTGATTATGTAAGTATTGAAACAATCACTTTTGACAAATAGAATAGAGACTTATAATGTAGCAAACTTTTCTGATATCATTAATGAGCACTAAAGTTAACTAAACCGATTTAAAAGGTATGAAGAACATTTTCAAGAGTTATTTATACAGTTTTTTATTCACTAGATATTTATCTACCCACAAAACCTTCAGTTTTAGTAGGTGTATTCTTGTAAAAATGTATAGAAAAAAATCATACATTTTCTTGTCCATTAAATACGCGCCTAGGGTAGTCTTCTTTGGATATGGAGAATATCTATTTTTTTCACGACAGGAGCAATAAATAATGAAACAGAAATAACTATGAAAAATACAGTTTGGCTTTTTATTAGGTTTATTCAAGCATAGAAAGAACATTGATAACAAGAAAAGACAGAAGTTATATTATTATTACATCATTACTTCATTTCTAGAAATGTAATAGGCTGAACATCAGTGCAACACTTGATTGGTTTTTAATAAGCTTTCCTTTTATTCAAACGTACATTAGAATTTGACGATTTATCCGAACCAATCATATTTATGCTTTATATTAACGAATATGCGAGATGTATCTTTTGATCAAGTTATAGTTGACACTCTTTGATCACGCACCATTGTTGTATTATATTTGAAATTCCGAGCCGAGTCATGTTCGGCATCCCTGGGAATAATATGTGCAATAATATGTGCAACCAGAGACACTGTGATTATTGTATTAATGAATTGCTTTCATCAATTTACTTATCATTATTTTTAATCAATAGTATTTGAAGAAATAACAAAAAAATGTTCTTTTTGTCAGATTCTGAACTGGAGAGACAATAAATATCTGACACCAAAGAAAATAAAAAGAATGCAACCAATCATAATATATTTAAGTGTGATAACTCTTCGACTTTAGATTACAGAATGTATCAAATCTTCACTAGGTAATAATATCACTGACGTTCGACGCATTTAGGCTTACGAGAATATATCGTTGAAAATCTGGCTCCCGTAAGATCACCGAAGATAATCAACGTTGAGTCCTGTAAGTAGGTAGACAAGAAACTGTCTGGTAATGCTAGTTTTTTTTATATATAATCATATCGCCCGAAGCAAGACATTTTACTGCCACTGTTTGCAGGAGGTTACATAGGAGAAAAGCTATGAGAAAGAGTGACAGGTTATATGGGGTGTCAGTAAGTGGGTAAGAGAAGGATGAGAATACTGATGAGAGTGAAGTGGACGGAGAAGGGAACATGTGATACAGAGGATGCAGGTTAGTGAGATAGGAGAAGACTATTGAGTTTACATTTAAATTCTTGGAGATTGTAGCTGTCGAGAAAGCAAGTAAACGGAAAGGAATTCCACAGGCGCGAAGTGCGAGAAAAGAAGCTGGTGGAGTAGAATTGCGTTTACAATTCAGCTGCTGTAAACATGTAGTTGCGTCCCAGCGTAATGGATAACTGTTTGTTAATCGGAGAGGCGAGTTTCAAATCATGTCGAGTATGTTATATTCACTTATGGGCAAATAGCCTAGCGAAAGGTATTAATCCTTCTCTTCTCCCACCAGCTATTGGTTAATTCGTAAGATTTCTATTATTTCCTTTATTATCTTTAAAAATGAAACAAAACTGCATTTTTTATAAGCGTTTCACCCCGAGCAAGGCATTTCACTGCTAGTACTGCGCAGGGGGCTACATAGAGTGGAGAAAGGATAGTTAAATATAAGAAATGTCAGAGGGTGGGTGATAGGCAGGTAAGGATACCGAGAATGAGGGTTGGGTAGATGAGAGTGTTCTGAGAATAATTGAAAGTTAGTGTGATAGGAGGTGTCTATTGACCCTACATTTAAACACCTGGAGATTGTAGCTGTCGGGAAAGCAGATTGCGGAAGGGAATTCCACAGGCGGGAAGCGCGAGAAAAGAAGCTATTGGAGTAGAAATTACGGTTACATCTTATCTGTTTAACTGTAAAAGGGTGGGACCTAGTTGCTAATCTAGTATCTCGTGCAAATTCGTGCTTAGGCGGCACCAGTGATCTAAGTTCATCGAAGCAGAAGCCATGAAAGTACTTGTAGAAGAGGCACAAATATATTTAGATCTTAGCATAAAATAACCCATTAAGTAAACGTCATACAACACCTTTCTCTGTAGTAGAGTTGACAGTATTGATTATCAGAAATCTGATGTGAACAAAAACTGATTTACCTTGGTACATTCTCTGTGCAACAAAATATTCCATGCTTGAGAAGTCCCGTTCAAAAATAGGTGGGCTAACGTCGAAGGTCTGTTTTCATAAAAATTGATAATATCTAACTTAATGTCCCACTTGACTTTGGCGTACAAATGATCCTCCTCTTCTGTAGGTAACAATAAATCATTCTTTCGTTTTGACATTGATCCTCATGTGATAAAATTGTTCAATAGCGGTAACACTTCAATGAGGCATTATTCTGGGCATAGTGTAGAAAGACTTCTCGTAGTTTGGCGAAATTACCTGATATTTCAGATACAGGAGTAAGCGAAAAAAAGTAGATAGTAAGCCAAAGAAAAATCATGTCCGTATACTTTCTATAACAGTGTATTTTGGAGTTCTAACCGCTCATATGATGATTATTGATGTTATCCTTAGCTAAAGGACGAGCAAGAAGTTATAGTTAGTTTTCAAATATAATAATTTAATAATTTTTTGAAAAATAGTTAATTTAAAAAGACAGTTGGTCTAAACAGGTTCACTTATCGTCCATTTTTCCTTTCTTTTCGGGCTTCTGAATAGAGGTATATTCATTGTTTCCTCTTTAGGTTTGTGTTTCCAGTTCAATCTAAAATCTTATTCTCTACAAACCACTTAAATGTTATGCCTTGCGTTGATTGACTGAAAAAATGATATGAATTGTAAGCGAAAAGAACTGGAAAACTGAGCCTTTCTCATTTGAGGGCTCTGATACAAAGAGACCCATCTTTTATATAAAAGCAGTGCCCATGGAAAAGAATGTTTTGAGAGTATTTTTTGCTTTTAGGGGCAAGTAGTGGCAGTGAATTCCTGCAGTTGTGTAAAGGGTCTAAATCTAGGTTACAAATGTTTTATTTTATTCATTTATAGCCTATATTACATTAAGGTTTATATATATATATATATATATATATATATATATTATAAATTTTAATTCATTACATATTTTTTTAATTTTAATCTTTTGAAATGAAACCATGATGTTCAATTTTTTTATTCCTTCAAACTTTGCAACGTTTATAATTTGAAAAGCACTATTTACAATCTGTAATACTCCACTTTATATTTGCCTTATTTCAGAATTATATATTTTTCTAATTCTGAACATAATTTAATTAATTTCGAAAAGAATATATATTTTTCATGTATTTTTATTTATTTAAATTATTATAATATTTTTAAAAAAATGCTGATTAGGTTCGTAAGTATATTTATTAGTTTACTCATATATATGCAACAATACATAAATACAGATATGTACTAAACATATCTACTCACATTGGTTTGACATAAATTATTCATAGACGCAAATATTCATTTGATTATGTAATTTCATTCCAAGCAATGTGATCATATTTGGAAGTGGTTACGGATCATTAAAAGAAAAAATAATGTGCCGCTCAGAAGAAAGGGATATAAAAAGGGTATCAGGAAGACGTAAATCACGATTGATGTTTTATTCTCATTTTAGAAGAAGATTCTCGTGTTGGCAGGAATAAAACAAGCTTTAATAATGTCTCACGAGTGAGAATTGCGAGAGAAAGAACTATCTGAATAGAGCTTTTCGATTACATCAAACGATATTAACAGTAATATATTGAGACATAGCTACTCCTATAGCGCGATGCGTGAGTTCATGCAGCCGAAGTACCAAAAGGGGACAAAAGAAAGCTAGGACATATTTATAGAAAAGTGAATGAAGCAGAATTGTTAAGAATCGAAAAAGCTATAAATTATTCTTTGAGAATTTTCAAGAATCTCGAGATATATATCATGAACACGAACCCAGATTTGCCCTAATATTCTATTCTATGCACGGGCGTATTCATATATATATATATATATATATATATATATATATATATATATATATATATATATATATATATTCAAATGAATAAGAAACGAAGAAAATATTACAACGTTCAGAACATTACGTTAAAACAGATCTCAATATAAAAATAGAGCTATGAATATTTATTATAAATTATATTTTAAAACAAGTTCAAACTACAGTCTATTGTAAAGTTCTACATTTTTTTCGACATTGAAAAAACAATATCTCATCAGGTACACTTTTGTTGTATATTGTTGTTTGGACATGTTCCGAAACATAATTTATAATATATATATATATATATATATATATATATATATATATATATATATATATATGCATAATGTATTATGTCAAATTAAATATATGGCAAGATATTTTCAACCAACTTTAATAGCCGACCTGGATTCGATTCTGTTATGTATTCCGTGTGAGGAATCTCATAAAATAAGGAAAAACAAAACAAATATTTGAGATAGAAAAACGCGTTATATCAAATGTAAAGATCCAACTATCCAACTGGAATGCAGGTTAGTAATCCAGGAATACGTTTCGTAAGGAAGATATAGATACAAGTCTTCAAAGTGAAAACGTGCTGGAATTAGTATATCCATATATACTACTCTGGCTGATTAGAGCTCAGAGCTACTATCACTGTTGACGCGTTATTCTCTGTGTAACTACGGTATCTTACGGATCAGTCTGATACTCTCGATAACTGACGGAACTACTATGGCAAAAGTATATGTATACTCACGTCGAGTCCATTTTCATAGAAAAATTGGAGGTTCCACCACAGATTCGATAAAATCGTTCTACTTTACAGTCCAATTATCTTTTTTCCTGGAGTTAGACATTAGCAATGTTTATTGAAAACGAAAGGGTTTCCTTTTTGCAACCGTTTACACTTAAATACATTCCTTACCCTAGTTAGCATATAATCTTATTTTCGAAATCATCTTAAAGGTTTACATTATTGAGCTTAATAGGTTTAATATTTAGACTGGAGTAAATGGTTGTTCCCTTCTTATTGTTTTAGGTTGCATCGAATAGGTTCGAGGATAAAATATCAATCCAGAATAAAGTATTATCTAGAAGAATGATAGTTCAACCATGAATTTCAGTGCGCGATATCTTAAGAAAGGTTGAGTCATATAAGAATTTCTGCCAAGTACAGAATAACCCTTCAGTGTGTAAACTTGAACCGGTATTTGCTATCCTGTCTAAAACCTTCGAGATTAATAAAATCGCAGCGGGATTTTCGCCGAATTTGTTGACACGTTCTTTCAGAAATAAATTTTATTACATCGACGTTTTATCCTGATACCTTTTTTTAAAATGAGACCGTAAAAAGTGAAACAATTCTATGGACTAAAATTTGTTAAAGATTATGATATCGATAATCCGAAAGAAAAAACGGTTCACTTGCCTTCTTGAAACCAGGAACTACCAAAGATCACCTCTAAGCTAGAAAGTGAAAAACAGTAAGACATGTGCAGTAGTGTTTAGGGAGACCATGAAACAGTTCATGAGCACATTTACTTAAGACAATCTTAGAGATATAATCAAGTCCGCTTTACTTGTGGGATCGGATTTAGAATAATAGCGGAACATATATGGCCTAATAGCCGGTAGCGTATACATAGAATAAAAAGTGTGAGAGGCCGTGACAGTTTTGTTTAAAGTGTGGTTTTATTGTTGTTTTTATTAAACAAGTTATGATACATTAAGTGTCCATAATGTTATTTGTGACTCAACAGGTGTTTCGATTCTAAAGTTGACTCTCTTCAGGCGAATAAATTTGTGATTTTATGTATGCATAATAAAAACAACCATAAATCTACAACTTAAACAAAAATTTCACGGCCTCGCACACTTTTTATTCTATATCAATTTCTCACGTCGTTGGAACAGCTGTAGTTCTGTTATATATATATATATACGGTGATCCTTACTCATACACACAGTAAGAGGAACCTGCAGATATTGGAGGCCATGTACATCAAATCAAAACAACCAACACTCAATAAAATCAACTTTAAAACAGGAAATAACATATTACATTGCATTTGACTAGATGGTTTTGTTGTCATTTCGCGCTATCCCGCGGTATGACGTCATAAAACCGCATCGCAAACTTAAGAACTGCGTTTATTATTTTTGGTAACTATTGCCTTTGCCAAGCGGAGTTTTATGTCAACACAAAATAAAATCGTCGGTGATGGTGGATTTTATAATATTTCAGTTTAAACTACCTCTCTGAAGATGGCTCATGTGAGCCGAAAGCTTAGAAGAAAACCAATAAATAATTATCCAAATGTTGGAGAATTTTTGTCTTTATTTTCAACTGAAATTAAAGCAAAAATACGACGTTTAGAACGGCTCATAATTAAACATAATAGACATTCATTGTCTCTTATATTTAAGAGCATATGTCTAGAAAATATATATCTATATATATAATACGAGTTTTGTCTTTTTAATTTGTGTAGGATCCTTTCGCATAGGCTTATCAGATTATACGAAAAGATCCTACACAAAACAAATAGACAAAACTTGTCTATATTATTCAACGAACCCTGTATTAATGAAAGAATGCTGCCAAAATACACACAATTCATATATATATATATATATATATATATATATATATATATATATATTATGAGTTGTAAATATAATAGAAGATAACTTATGATCAATCAAAACATTCTGCATTTTTAGCAATAGGTAAAAGTACATTAAACTGATTTAGGAGAATTTGGATTGAAGATGTTTAGGCGACTCTTGCAGACACGTTAGTAATCACAAGAACCTAACAGCTGAAAGTTAGTTGTATTTAATTCTGTAGGAGAGCAAAGACTGGGCCTCTTTAAGGTCATGATTTAAGATCACAGTTTTGAACCAAAAGAGATTTCACTTTTATTTGATACTTTTGAGATGCCACGAACATATGTTTTCCGGTTTTTAGCTAAGATGAATCTTCCATTCAGAATTTTGATTGGGAAAAATATTGATCTCACTACTACAAGTGGAGTTGTATTGAAAATCACGAAGATTTGGTAACAAACTATTGTTTGATGAATAGAAGGATCCTGCATAATAAACAAGTGAAAATGTATATTTTCTGAAATTTCAGCAAGACGCGATTTTCCAACTGGATAGGAGCGTCCGTACAAGAGATATTGAACAAATCGAGTTAAGAAACATGTCGCTCAGAATTACTCAGAAAAGGATTCAATTCAGAAATTGAGCAAGTGCATATTTCAAAGTCTGGGTACACGATAAGTGCTGAAATTGCTAAACTCAAGAAAATTTGAAGATCAATACAGAGAGAGACAGAGACAGAGACAGAGAGACAGAGAGAGAGAGAGAGAGAGACAGAGGGAGATCATGTTTTTGCTGCCATACATTTTATCTAATAAACTTGAGTCCTTAGAAGAAGGGGAGGGGCGTTAATTTAAGAAATGGTGACTAGGAGTTTTTTTAATGGTGAAAATCAAAAAGTATAAGAATATTCCGAAAAAACAAGAGATAATACCCCTTTTATTGGTAATAATAAATGTTAAATTCATAGATTCATAGAGCACCTATATATATATATATATATATATATATATATATATATATATAAGAAAAAATTAAGCCAGGTATACATATAAATTTAGAGAGTTAGAGTTATGTATGTACAGGGTACTCCTTTGGATTCTTCTATATCTACGCTGCATGTTGGTGTATATATATATATATATATATATATATATGTGTGTGTGTGTGTGTGTGTGTGTGTGTGTGTGTGTGTGTGTGTGCAGATAGTTTAAAATGAAAAGGCTCTAAACAACATAAATTGATAACAACAGCAAAAATTATAGACAGATATGTCATCGTTAGAATTTTACTGATAGACATAAACGTTTGGGATAAAATTGCAAACTGTTCAATGAATAAAACATATACATCGAAAATAAAATCAAGGAGAACAAAACATTCAAAAACTACCATGACGAAGGAGCGTACATATTATTTTACTGATTAGAGGGAAATTTTATTCACTGCTAAATCAGATGGAAAATTTTAAAAGAAGAAGAACAAAATGATTGACTCAAGAAAACCAGCATATCTGAACAGTCATTGACATTATTAATTTGCTTTAAAAGCAACAACCAATCCTAACCTCAACAATAGACAAGTATCTATTCGGAAATGGACACATTTTCCATTGCATCCATCAAAATATGTTTAGCGTTTGTGAAATCACTTGATTTATTTTTATGATAATATAATTTACCAGAGAACATTTTTGAAATCTTTTATGGGAGTTCAATGAAACGACAAGAAAAATGTCTGTAACTGGAACTGAGAAAAAATTAAATAAAAAAAACCTATTTGCTGACATTGTTCTATGAAGCAATGTGGACCACCCGGTATCCAAAAAAAAAAGTATGGCTTAATAAAACCAGCTTGGTGTTTTCCAACGTTTACTCCACGCTACATGGCTGATGTATGTAAAGGCGAACAAGTAACCAAGCAATTTTATTTTGATATTTGGTTAACATCAATATCCTTTTCCCTAAATTTATTGATTTCGTAATTTCTTGAATTTGTTTTTTAGAAGGAATTTGTTTTTCTTAGGGAATCATCATGTTCAGTTGCAAACAGTGTTTCATATCAAATTTTAATTGTTTAGTGACTGAAGTAGAATGCAAAACTGGAAATATGTTATCTAAGAGTGAGAATTCTAAATGGTGTAGACATTAAACGGAATGGATTTTATCCTCAGAAAACTATTTTTATCAGCGATTTAAACTACAGATTATTAAAGAAACGTATCACTCATAAAATACGGTAGTGTGACATGAAATTACAACATCAATTTACAACACATTGCAAAAAACAAAATCCTTTCTTTTTGTATGTATTTATGTATTTTTCATAGATAGATAGATAGATAGACATCCATTCATCTGTCAAGAGACAAAGGAAACACCCTGTTTTTTCTCTCCAGCACGCATTGTACATGGGGAGTGCGCGCTGCCCATTCTATATGTATCACTCTAGACAGCAATAACAAGAGTCGTTTTGGCTGCAGAAATTACCGGGATAATTTCAATTATGACAGCCAACCTCTTTCGAATTTCCAGTCTACGCTTTCTGTACTTCCATAATTTTATTCGCTTTTGAACATGAACACAAGGCAACGGAATTTTTAAATCACAGTTTCTTTTCCACAAGAGAGACTGCGTTCCTCTGTTGAGCTGGATCTACACAAACTGATTGTTAAAAGCCGCCTGTTGCTTGATTTTACCCATTCTCGATTTAAGAGAAGGAATTTATTGCTAGAGATTATTTGATACACATGTCACGGAAGCATTTTATAGATATGAATTTTTTGTTTAAATGAAAACAATATATATAAATGTTGCTTAAGAGAAATATAATCATTTAATATTTTCACAATAATTATTTTTTATTATATGCAACATATTTAATATATTCATTTGAAATTATATATGTATTATTTATTCTTTATTTTAACCTTTTCAATGCCTACAAATTTTTTCTATGTTAGTGTTTATTTTTCTCGCCCGATATATATCTTCCGTTTTCATTCACCTTTTTTGGCCAGAAGTTTTTTTACACACACTTGCGAAATTTGATTTCGTCTTTATATTTCAAAATTATTTTTAGCAATTTTGATTTAATTCATTATGGACACTTAATATGTTATACAAAAAGCAAGTAATATTATTAATAATATTAACTTCATTTCTTCATTTTAACAAAACATTCACGGTTAATCGCATTATATATATATATATATATATATATATATATATATATATATAAATTATTAATTATTAATTTAGAACATGTACAAACTACAAACTACTACAAAATTGTACGTTTAGTTTTGATATTTAAAGAACAATGTCTTATTAGGCAGTTAATAATGATGGTAATAAACGGTATAACGAAAAAAATTAAAAACAGCGCTTCCGTTTATACTCGGAAATCTTTTTGAACTATGTAAAAAGATATTAAGAAAAAGGAAAAAGTCAGTCAGTCAGTTAAGTGCCATACGTGATACACGCTTGGGCGATCATGTCTCTTTCGAGACATGACTGACTGGGCAGATTATCCCGCAGTAGGTTGCCATTGCTTTCTGCGGTAGACTGGTTGCCAGCCAAGTCTATAGAACCCAATCTGTCCTGCTATTTAACCCATAACTGGAAGGAAGAGATGGATTAATACCTTTCCCAAGGGTATTTGAACGTAAGTGAATACAATGGATTCAACTGAAATTCGAACTCGGCTCCCCGGTTTCTCGTTCCGAGGCGATATCCATTGTACCACAACGCAAAGGAAAAAGAGAGATTGTAAAAAAAAGATTACAAAATAAAATGAAAAATTCAGAAAAGGAAAAGAAAAAGAAAAGGGAAAGATGCAGAGAAAATAGAACGAAAGCAGGAAAATAAGTGAGAAAATATCGAGAGAAAAACGACAATTAATTAATTAGGGAAGCATTTAATGTATTTTTTTATATGGAGACAGATTAAAAGCTGGGAAAACACAGTTATGAGACATTTTAAAGCCGGTTTTGAACATTTAAAAATGTGTAAAAACAAAAAATAATTAAATAATAATAAGTATTTCAATTTCATTTTTCTATACTACTAACTTCTTTTCATAAATTCTTTCCTCGTAAAAGATAAAGGGAAACAAATCTTTGTTTTTTTTTTCTAAACGCGGCGTAGAGATACATCTACAAGTTTGTACGTGATAGTTTATATATATATATATATATATATATATATATATATATATATTGTGTGTATTTTGGCAGCATTTATATATATAGTCATCCGCAGACAAATCTGTTTCGCTGTATTACAGCTCCTCAGTATGATTGCTTTTACCCAGAAGTGAAACCCAACCAAATTGTCGTCAGTCGGCAATTCTACCTCTGAACAATGGGCGCTCGGTAGAAGGAGGTAGACCTTTAGCGTATGATGTATCATAAGCCAGGAACTAGAGTGCTTTAATTCATTACTGAATGAGAGATGCGCAAATACTAGAGTAGCTACTGTTTCTCAAAATCTACTATTCTTCCAGATATATTTATCGTAAATAATCAGGCCGGTAGAAATAAATATATAATACTGTTTCATTAAAAACAGAATATCTACTTAAATACATATATTATGTTTATGGCACACTAAAATCCGTCTTCCTCAACCGTACGCTGATAGCTTAGTGGTATAATCTCCGACTGATGTCAAATCTATCGAGTTTCACTTGAAAGAAAGAAATCGGATCTCTAACCCTACAGCTGAACTGTCTCCAGAGGACTATATAAATGAACATCAACGAAGAATAATATTGCAACGCTCAAAGCATTAATTTAAAACCGTGCACGGATTACAATGGAGCAATAAATTTAATTATTTCATAGAACAGGTGAAAAACTGCAAACTCCTTATATATATATTTTAAAAAATGAACATAACGACGTGAAGAGGTGATGTACCGGAAGACTTAATCAGATAGATTTTCATAACATTGCCTAACAAACCAAATGCAAAAGAAATGTGAAATCCACTGAAGTATCATCTTAATAAGCCTCATAACAAGAATCAACGTTCGGATTCTGATGTATAGAGCGCGCATCATAATCAAGCCTGCGATAGATCTAGAACAGTGTGAGTTTGTCAAAGACACGGAAAAAAGGAACATGAGTATTTTGTTCAGAATATAAGCAAGTGGAATGCAAATTCAGAAGAACGTTTACTGGTGCTTTGTAAAAAACTGAAAAGCGTTCAACAATTTGCGTCCTCAATTCAACTCGGCAATATTGATATTTTTTTAAAGAAGACATGAGAATAATTAAGAAGCTAGAACTGTAGCAAAGATAGAATATAACTTCTGCTTGTATCTTCTCAGTGGATTTATTCAATATATACAGGAATGTTTCCCCACTCCAACACAAGAGTGAGTTTTGACACATGATCAGTTTGTAAAGTGATGAAAACGTGTGCGGATGCTTGGCTCAAAGTTCAAATATTCCGCAGCTAATGTTGACGCTGCAACTGTATATACATTGAGGCAATTCCGAGAAAAATAGAAATCATACCATATTTTATAATCTACGGACAGTATATTAAAACATAAATATGCAATTGAAAAGGAATGAGCGACGGAATGTAAGAAGAAAAGAAGAACAATATATTAAAAGAAGTCTAAACCCATTGTCATCATCAAAAAGAGCTAACCAAAACGCTCATTACAATTTGTAGATACTAAAATCAAGTAAGTACTGAAATTTAAATTCCTGAGAATTGTCCTAAAAGAGAACCGGGTGAGCGACACTGAGATCTGAAGGCGTTTGGAAGGACAAATACATATTCCAAAAGCCAAGCCAAGTAGTAAGAGACAGGACAATTTTGTTGAAAACAGAGAAAAGAGAACTGTAATGTTGCGTGATATCTGTTCTTCTGTTTGGCAGAGAATCCTAGACAATTGCTTCAAAGATGAAAAAGAAACTCGAAGCAACATAAATATGGTTCTACGGAAGGATGTTGAGGATAAACTGTGCAGAACATAAAAGTAATGACAATGTTCAAGAGAGAATGGGAACTTATACTTTACATAAAAAAAGTCAATCAGTTTAAATTTCTGTTCGCCGATTATAAAATATGGCATGATTTCTATTTTTCTCGGAATTGTCTCAATGTATATACAGTTGCTTAATTTTTGAATTAGCTGCTTAATATTTGAACTTTGAGCCAAGCATCCGCACACGTTTTCATCACTTTACAAACTGATCATGTGTCAAAAATGGTTTGGTGAATCTGATAGTGACAGGGCTTACAGATTGACAGAGTAAAACAACGTGCGACATAATTATTGGCTTGAGATAATGGCTGACATAACAGATTATTTTTTAGAAATATCAAGACAAAACTTATTAAGAGCTATAGGGGACAGGAAGATTTACAGGACCCCAAACATGAATACGCTGAAGGAAAGCAGCACATAAAAAAATTACTCACAACATTGCTACAAATTTTCTCATATATTTCTTAAATCTGCAAATTATGCGTGCCGAAATAATTTAAAAAATAAACTTAGATTTCTCGGAAATAAAAGCCGTTACTTGTTTAATTGCACCGGGTCGTAGGTAGGTCGTACCATGGCAATGTGACATTACTTTATATATATATATATATATATATATATATATATATATATATATATCCTTCATTCAGCAATGAGTTAGAACTCACTCAGCCACCCACTGGCGTGTGTACATTGTGCATAACACGCTACAGGTCTGCTTCTCCTACAGACTGCCCATCAGAGATAGGATCACCGACTGACATCAATTCGGTCAGGTTTCAATCCAGGCTAAAAGCAATCGGATGTTTAATCGTACTGATGAGCTGTGATACAGCAAAACATCTGTCTGGATGATTTACGCTCTGACAACCTGACTGGGCACTCTGGAAGAATGATAGGCTTTGAAGAAACAGTAGCTATTCTAACATTAACACACCGTTCATTCAGTAATGAATTAGAACACTTTCGGCAACTCTCAGCTCAGAGATAGCGGATGACTCTTTCACTCTCTCTCTCTCTCTCTCTCTCTCTCTATATATATATATATATATATATATATATATATATATATATATATATATATATATATATATATATATACATACATACCATTGTTAATGGATATTGATATTTGAATAGATACTGTGGTTTTTCATAATTAAGCAGTATATTTATTTCTATATTCTGGCGATAATAACCGAGAAAGTTTTTTAGGAGAATATGCATCCTTCTGAAACCGTCATTTCTCCGAACGTGTCTTGACCGCTAAAACAGGAATGACTTACAATCAATCAAAAACAAAAACTAATGCTTTTAGACACACATTTTTAAAAATGTTTTGAAGAATTCATATCTGCTTTTTTTGTGCCCTAGTGTAAAGAAATATTACCTTTTTCTTTATTATTTTATAGCATTTGGAAACAAATTTTTCATGTCGAGTATGTAATATAACTTATTGCTGACGAGATATTTTAGATCCTGTCAAAAAAGGAATAATTTTTTTAATGCACTGGAAATGTGCAAATTATACAGTTGTATTACTATATCTATTGTAGATAAAAGCAAACGTCATAATAGGATATTGACAAAGAGTAGAATAAGAAAAACATGAAAGAATAGTAATCATTTTAACAATAAGCCCTTGTGGGGAAAATATGCCTCTTATAAATTATTGATACACCGGAGTGATATTTTCTTTTTAAATAAAAAAACAAAATCAAGTTCTAATCTATGAATGACATAACGGACATTCGTGAAATAGAAGTTGTTTTTATGGAATACTGTAAAAAGCCAAAAACCAACCACAAATTCTTACAGGTAAAATAAATAAAAAATTGAAAAAAAACTTATTATATATTATCTAATAACACCCACATTATACGACTCATCGGAAACACGTGTACAGATTATAGCAACTAGCTCTGTCATCTGCAACATTAACAGCACCACCAAAAATAAATAAATCAATGAATATATGAATAAAAAACAAAAACAAATAAAAAAGCGAGCAAATGCTTTCTATGTAGAATCAAACCATAACACACTGGGGATCTTGTCCAAATCCGAAAATCATGTATATGTAAAACAATATCATTGCAAATCGAAAGAAAATCACAATTCACTAATATACCCGAAAAAGTCTTGAAAAAAATAGTTGACTAAATCGAAATATCTGCTCCTTTTACCGGCGAATACAATCCTATGATGTGCTATCGAATTAATGAATCTAGGCTCTCTTAATTCACTAAGAATTCTTACAAAAATTATTTTAATTTACAGATGAAATACCAAATAAGTGGTATCTTAGGCACCTATTTTTGATGTTTAGAATGCACCTGATTTAAATATGTCCTACATAAGAACGCATACCTCAGAAACATAATGGTATAGCATAATATCCCTATTGTGCATTTTGTTTCGACATTGAAAGAGCAATGTGTCATCCGGTATTTAATAATGATGGTAATAAACCTTATCTTTTAAAAGAAAATTAAAAACGAATTACTTCCCTTTATTTTTAGAAAACTGTTCGAACGATGTAAATAAGTTAGAAAAAATAAGAAAGCAAAAAAGAGAAATCAAAAATTGGAAAGAAAGAGTAGAGAGAAGGATACAGAGGAAATACAAAGCAAAGAGGAAAACAAGAAAGAAAGAAAGAAACCAGAGGAAAAAGCTAACTAAAATGACACAGAGAGAAATAGACCGCAGATTTAGGTAGGAAGTAAAATATAGACAGATACAGAATATCAGTCAAGCGCCATCTTGGGTTAACAAAAAGAAAAAGTGAGAAAATAAACAGAGGGAAAAAAGTGTGGGAGAAACAACAGAAACGGCAAAGAAATAGAAATTTCAAACATTGGCAGGAAGTAAATTGCCGATAGATACATTTGTTCGTAACATTATATTAATCTAAATCTTTTGGCATTTAAAAAAAAATTGATGAATTCACATGCAAACACATAGGAATTATTTAAAATGCCCAAATCTGAGAACGTCTAAAAGTACAACACAAAAATATAAATTCATTATTCCTAACAGAATAAATTCCTAACAGAATAAATTAGAGAAGAAAAATGTTACCTTAAAAACTAAAATTTAAAATTAAAATTTAAATCTAAAATGTAAAATTTCAAAATTTATTTTTTTTTAAATTAAAATCTCAAATAAAAATGAATAATAATAAAATTAGAAATTAAAATAAAAAAGCTAAAAATAATAAAAATGAAAGTAATGTTTAATGTTAAATTTAAAAATTAAATTAAATTTAAATTCAAAACATCAAATAGATTTGTACTAGAAAATAAATAAAAATAAAAATAATATAACACATGAAGAAAGATCATATAATTAAAGTAAATTATCAAGATAGTGAGATGTATACTGTGAAATATATATATATATATATATATATATATATATATATATATATATATATATATGACATAGTGATAATCCACGTCTCCTGTCTTAATATGTATAGGAAAAACTGCTAAAAAGTTGTAAGTTTAAAAATGTATTTTTTGACAGTATTTTTCATTTCTATTATTATATTTTTATTTCAGACCGTCCTCGGTCCTTCATCAGAAACAAATGATTTTAAAATTTAAATTAGAAACGTATTTTACGAGAGCGTCCGTTGGAGAGAGTTTGTTTACATCATGTGACGCAGAAAACGTCAGATTTTTTTTTAAAATATTTGTAAACGTAAACCTATCTTTAATAATACTTATACATTTTGTTTTAGAGAATATGTTTTTGATTGTATCTATAAAATGTTTAGTCATTGAAATATTTTTAAAGATTCAAAACACCTAAGTCCCTATTTAACGCTAGCTTGTGTGTATTTAATTTTAAAATCCAGTATTTTTCTTTCTTTCTGCGTGTGTGTGTAGAACTAAAATCGGAGTCTATTAGTAAACATTTGCAATTTTCTAATGTGTGACTCGGTTGATTGAAATGAACTTCTATTGGGGAATATTGGTTGTTCTATCGTATGCTAAATCTGTGATTATTGAAACAAAATCTAAAGCTATTACCAGATTCTCCAATATATCCACTATTTGGGCATATTGAACAGAAGAGAAAATATATAATGTTTTGGCTGTCACAGGTGAGGTGGGGTGGGTGCAATTTGATTTTGTTGTTGGGTACAGAGAATATTTTGTCGTTTACTAAATGTTTACAAATTAAACACCGGGGTTTCTGACATTTGAAATTCCCTGATAGGTTTGTATTTTTTAGATATTTTGTAGAAGTGAGGATAGCTGATAGGTTGGGTGTTTGTTTCATTGCATTTATATCGAAAATATCTAATTTTTTTTTGATTGGAAGTTCTTGTAATCATTTTTTAAATTTTTGATAAGTGTGTGTGAATTTGATTGTGGTTAAAAACCATGAGAATTCGGTTGTTGTTTTTTCTTTTCTTGTATGTGAGAAGTGTGTTACGATTTATGTGGATGGTTTTATTTACTGCTTCTTTTATTATTTTATTGGGTATTTACATTTTAGAAATTGCTCTGTTAGGTTGTTAATGTTATTTAGAAAATCTGGATGGTCTGAGCATATGCGTTTGATTCTTAGAAATGAGCTGTATACGATATATTTTTTTAATTTAAGGGGATGACAACTGTTAAAGTGTAGGAATTTGTGTTGGTTTGTGGGTTTGTTGTATAGACTGGTGGAAAGTGTACGTTTGTTTAATTTTATCATGACGTCTAAGAAAGGGACGGATGTGTGTGATTACTCCATGATAAATTTAATTGTATTGTGGAAGTTGTTGCAGAAACTAAAACAGTTTTTTAATTTTTCTAATCCATGAGTCCATAATTAGAAAATGTCATCAATATATCTAAAATAATGAGATGGTTTATATTGTGAATTGTCTAGTATCTTTCTTTCTATAATGTGCTAAAGATATTGGCATAACTAGGTGCCATTTTCGTGCCCATTGCTGTGCCACTAATCTGTAAATAGTGTTTGTTGTTAAATTTAAAATTATTATGTGTTAAAATGAAATTTATTATTTGCCATATCTCTGTAATTTGGTTGTCAGGTAGTTTGCTTTTACTAAGGAACTCATGGCAAGCTGATACTCCTTAAACATGTGGAACGTTCCTGTACAACAAACCTACACACACACACAAAAAGAAAGAAGAATACTGGATTTTAAAATTAAATACACACAAGCTAGGGTTAAATAGGGACTTAGGTGTTTTGAATCTTTAAAAATATTTCAATAGTTAAATATTTTTTTGATACATTCAAAGAAATTTTCTCCAGAACAAAATTTATAAGTATTATTAAATATAGGTTTACGTTTACAAATATTTAAAAAAAAAAAAATCTGTCTCTTTCTGCGTCACATGATGTAAACAAACTCTCTCCACGGACGCTCTCGTGAAATACGTTTCTAATTTAAATTTTAAAATCATTTGTTTCTGCTGAAGGACCGAAGACGGTCTGAAATATAAAATATAATAATAGAAATAAACAAATACTGTCAAAAAATGCATTTCTAAACTTACAACTTTTTAGCAGTTTTTCATATATATATATATATATATATATATATATATATATATACATCCGGGATTTCATCAGAATCAATCTTTTATGTTGGTATGTCTGCACATGCACACGAACGAGGAGTTATTTAGATCTTAGAATTATTGTTTTAATTTAACCGAGGTCATTTGATTCATTTCCGTTTTTCTGTTGTCACTTTTTTAAGTAAGTATCCCACACTGGGATATTAAAAGTTTTGACAAATTGTACGTGTCAGGGTGAAAGTTAATTGTGAATAACCTTGCGATGAAAATACATTCTAAATATCTATGTCATTCTAAATTACTGTCTTCTTTAATCAGGGTAGCATTTTTCTCCAAAATTGTGGTTAGTCTCGTTGTTTTGTACAACCTTCTCATTTGAAGTATTGTTTTGTAATCTGTCAGTTTTACCTGTGTATTTTTGTGAATAATGTTAAAGGCTTCATGTATTGGCGAAATATTTTGTTTAGTATTGACTAAATTTTTTAATGTCTTGCATATTAAGTTGAGTTGAGATAGATTCTTTTCGATTGTAAATGTGATATCTTTTGTTGGTGGGACTATGCATTTTTTATTCATCTTGTTATTCAAGATGTGCCGATTTTTGTTTGAGAATATTTGATATTTTATCGGCCTATTATTTCACACTGATCATATTAAATAAATAGAGTACTGGAAAAGATATAAAATATTTTTATATTTTGCATAAATATTTGGGGCTGCATATTCTTAGTTTTTTTATTTATTTATTGTAGTTTTTAAACATATAACCCCGACCAAGGTGGTAACGCCACTGATATGCAGGGGGCTACATAAGAGTAAAAACATTAGATAGAAGAGAGTGAACAGAAGGACGAACCAGTTAGAAAAAAGTAAAAGAAAGAAGGGAATACAGGTGTGATGACAGTTGCAGAGGTGGAAAGAAAGCAAAGGATATACAGGGTGGTGAAAAAAGAACTAGAATCAAGTGGTAAAGAGATGAGTACTGACCTTGCATTTAAATTCTTGGAGGTTGTAGCCGTCAGGAAAGCAAGAATAAGGATAGGAATTCCACAGCATGATGGGCGTTAAGATCTCCGAACACAAATTTGTGAGCGAATGGGTGGTAGGAAGTAGCCTTATTTATATTGTCAGAAATGCTGCTTAGAAGGGAGCAGTCGGGAGAAGAGGGGAAACGGTAAAGGAAGAAAAGGTAGCTAACCGAACTGAGAAGAAACAGACGGAGACATACATATTGGTGGGCAGTGATATTCGAATGATGTCACCCAAGCTACAGGGAGGTGTTCACTAACGTAGACACCCAGTCTATGCATGTGGCCAGTGGAATCCTTCCTTAAGAGGGGAAGATAACCAGGGATCGAGAAGTCAGAGGAGGGAATTGATGAGTTGAGTTTAGTCTCACAGAGCGCTAGGATGTCAAGGGACTTTTCGTGGAGGAAAGCTTCTACGCTACAAAAGTTAGTACGAATGCTCCGGATTTTAGTAAAAAATGTTAAGAGATTTTAGTGATTTGAATTTGACTGGTTTAGGGTTTTTTCTGATTTCGTTTTTCATGTTAAAGTTCGTTGGTAGAAAGGGACCTTGAGTAGAGGATGCAAGCAGACATTACCCACGCACTGCGCCGGGCTGGAAACTGGCTCGGGCTGCATCAAAGTGTAGCCTCGGGTCTGCTCACCGAAAGCTCTTGCAAGGACACGTATCCATGCGCAACATGGCACTACAAGAACCCCGATATTATGCAACTGTTGATCAGAGCATCCGCTCTAGACGCTAAGCAAGAGTTAGGGCTCCTAATTACCAGTCGGAAGCCACAACCAGGGAACTGCCAACCCGTTACCCTCACAATGATGAGACCTTGCCACCAACCAAGCGCATCGCAGGAAAATCTCGAAAGTACCAATATTGAGGTCTGAGGAAGGAAAAATAAAACCAGAAACTACATCCTAATCAGGGAAGGAGTGGATGAGCCTGTTGACCTGTTTAATAGACGAGGGTGGAGTGTTAACCGGGCGATAGTTTGGTCTATCTACTCCAATAAATAATAAAAAAAATAGAGAGAAAACAGAGTTGTGAATTTCTAAGTTTTTAACTTAGTTAAAGTCCACCAGTCAAAGAAATTTCTAACAAGTTAAAAAAGAAAACCAATCGTTCAATTAAGCGTGAAAAGTTTAAAATAAGCAAAAATGACTTACTTTTAAGAATATTTAAAACAAAGTTGATCCCATCCCAACACATGGTTAGTTGAATCCGATGATTATGTCGGATTTCCTTTGGTTGTTTTATATATATTTGTCATCCACACACACACACACATACATACATACACACACACACACACACACACACAATCACTATATATATATATATATATATTTATATGAATATTTAGCCAGCAATCTTCATTTAAAAATATTTCATTAAAAATTCGATATGAAAGATTTTATCAATTTTTGATTTAATTTTCCAAATATTCTTATATGTTTCATTTTTGCTGGCTATAAGGAATTTTAAAATGTTCGATATATTTCAACTTTCCAAGCGCTTTCAGCCTCTTCACAGGCCATTTTCAAGCATGTTATATTTCTGGTTTTGTTATGTTCTCATGTTTGACGGTAATATAGTTTTTTTTTATTTTAGTGTTTTTTGGTTTTTTAAAATAATAAAAACATAGTTAACTACAACACCGGAGAATTTGTGCTTCAGTACTATCTTCATAGCACCTCGTCAGGTACTGAAATTTTTTTCTGTTATATATAACTAGCAGTATAGTACGACGTTGCTCGGGTGTAATGAAAGCTTTAAAACTAACCCATGGTCCTGGAGCTCAGACACTAGGACGTTGGCACGAAAGACTAAAAAGCAATAGCTGTTTCCAGTTAAAGCGAAAAGAAAAATGAATGGATGTAAATCAAATTTTGATTTCATGGTAAAATTTCATATAAAATTTTCTGCACTATTGTAAGAACTGCAACGTTGAAACTTCTGAATATCGTTTCTTATGTCTTTGTCTATGAGTGTATCAAATTTGATTAAAATCGGACCACTCCCTCTATAACCCGATTTTTTCGATTATCGATTTTCGATATTTATCGGGGATACCTAGACACAAAACCGAGCTAAAAACATTCGCAGACGCTTATAATACAACTTTGTAAATTTTCAAGAAAATCGGTTCAGCCGTTTCGGAGTCTACAGGTAACGGACACACACACAGACACACACACACAGACAATGTTCTATTTATAAATAAGTTTAGATAGATAGATTATATATTAAACATCATTTTTGTAAATAATTAACCCCCAAACCAGCGTCAAAATGCTATGAAAGTATCTATCAACAAAACTTTTTTGAATGAAAAATATTACCAACAAAACTTTTTTGAATGAAAAATAACTGTGATTTAAAATAAAAATACGTTCTCGGTCTTAAATGACATTTTAGATGTTCATTTGCCTTTAAACAGGAAAAAAAACAACAACATTTTTACCATATCCAGACAATTCTGGAGAGATTTTCGGATGATTTGTCTCAACGAAGCAATATAAATTCAGGTTATGATGAACAGAAGAAAGTTGATTGTAAGTGTAAAGTGGGTAGATAATTAACTTACTTAAGACCCAGATGTTCTCTGTGCCAGTGATGAAATAAATTGAATGATACATGTGTAGCGTTTAGCAGGTTGAAAAGTTATCTCGTTTCATTATGAAACGGTTACAGGAATATTCTGTAAGTTAGTTTTCACTTCAAGTAGTGAACAAGTAACAAAGATGTTAAAGTTACTTTTTTAAAAATACACTACACGTCAAACATATTTAGTTTACATAGTGTATGATATATCCATTAAGCCAAAACAAATGAATAATCAGAAGATGGGAGAATCAATCAATTTCTGCTAGAGAATCGATTATAGATGTCTAGTTATATTATAAAACATTAACTTTACTTTAGAATATATTTTAGAGGATGACGAAAAATGAATGTTGCTTCCTTACGTTTATTAAGTATAGTTTTTGTAATTTTTCCTGTAAATATAGAAAACATGTCTCATCTACTGATTAACAATTTCTGCTTTTTTTCGGTAGGGGTTATATTGTCACCATTTAATTGCCAATAATTAGCTGAAAGTGATGTGTTATTGCAGTAAGCTTTATTATTAAAAGAGAAATTTTGAAAAGAATGACGACTTTAAAAGAATTAATATGGGATATTCTATGGTAAAAATAAATCATAGGTACATTATAGTGTCAGAAATTATTTTTTACTGGGCACTTCATGAAAATTAAATTTGAATTAAATTTAAAATAAAAAAATAGTTTCAACTAATATAAAAATTGAATTAATTTTTATTATTATTAAAATTATATTGTCATTTATTAATATTAAAGTGATATTTTATTATTTTTAATCTGATGTCCTATAATTTTAATATTAATTTATTTTTAAATTTTAATATTTCATTTTAATTTAATATTTTATTTTATTTCTGCAATTTATTACATTAACTCTAATGAAATTATATCTTCTGGTTATGTTTTTTATATCTTCTATTTCACGTTTTATGAATATTTTCTCTGTTCGTGTATGTGATTTCATTCTTGTTATGCCAAAAGATTTAGACGTTTGTATCTCTCTGCAATTCAATTCCGGACAGTTTCTATTTCGTAGCCGTTTCTTTTGTATCTCCCCATTCTTCTATCTGTGAATTTTCTTACTTTTTCCTCTTTGTTCTACTCTTCACTTTTTGTTTTTTATGTGTATCTCATTGACGCCTTTATTTTCTTTTTCTTTTATAGACATATGTTTTTTAAGGCAAAAAGATTTGATCCAAGTCATCATGAATACTGAAGATTAGGTTTGTAAGTTGCAGAAATTCAGATGTTCTTCTTAAGAACGCATAAAACAGTGGATGTAGCCGTTGGTTAGTTTCCAGAGATTGGCCGAAAGTGTTGTGAGTTCAACACCAGTGTATAATGCAATAATAAAAAGATTTGATCCCAGACACCATGTAACCAATATCTATATCTGTCTACAATTCATTTCTTGCCCAAATTTAAAATTTGTCTCTCCCGTAACCGTTTCCATTGACTTTTTCCTCTCAGTGTTTTCACTGTTATCAATGTAAAGAAATGCATCGTACTCTGCCTGCAATATCAACTAAAAGTCATATGCGGTGAACCAGAAATATATAAACAATATATATATATATATATATATATATATATATATATATATATATATATATGATCTGTATAAGCAGTACACTACAACGAAACATTTATCCAGTTAACATGACAACAACTCCAACAAACATGGATGGGAGAGTGCATGAGGAAAACAACTCACAGAAAACAACCTCGGTTTATCTACCCTAAGTGAAGTGGTTACCGGAGGAAATACGAAGTGTATGTGGGCCATATAAAATCAGGACGAACTTCAGAAGTGGTTCTACATTTCGCACATACCTCTCCCGAGTAAGACGCCCAACAGAAGAGGATATGACTAAGATTTGTGTGTACGCCATTCCATGTATCTGTGGAAAGAAATATAAAGGAGAAACCGGCATCCTCCGTAAGGTCAGTCTACAAGAATATCGACAGGCCGTAACACGAGTGAAGATAGTAAAATTAGGCGTAGCTAACCATATTGGGGGAGAAAGGAGATCACCGCCCCCTAGGGTATGAAGTTGAAATAATTGATAGAGAGCGTCACTAGAAACTACGTAAACCTAAGGAATCAGAACATATGCTAAGCTTAAAAAATCTCTTAAGCCGACCAAGCATAGAGATTAACATAATATGGGATCCAGTAAAACGGAATGCCAAAGAAAATCATTACTTTCAAAATTGCAATATGAGCTCTGGTATAAAATATTAGAGAAAACCATTAAGATCAAAATGGCAATTAAAAAATGAATACTGAACATTAGGTTTGTTACTTTCAAAAACTCAGATGTTCTTCTTAAGAACGCATGGCCCAGTGAATATTTTTTTTTTATAAGCGTTTCACCCCGAGCAAGGCATGTCACTGCCACTACTGTGCAGGGGGCTACGTAGAGTGGAGAAAGGCTGATTAAATATAGGAAATGACAGAGGGTGGGTGATAGGCGGGTGAGGATACCGAGAATGAGGGTTGGGTAGATGAGAGTGTTGTGAGAATAGTTGGGAGTTAGTGTGTCGTTGGATAGTTTTCAGAGATTGACCCAAATGGTTGTGAGTTCATTACCGCGCTACAATGCAATAATGTAAATATTGTTCATATTGACAGTTATTAAAAATACGATACATATTATAAATTATAGTTTAGAGCATATACAAATTACCATCTACTAAAAAGTGTACATATTGTTTCAACATTGAAAGGACAATGTCTCGTCAGTTAGTTTGTAAATAGATGAAAATTCTTTACCTTATATTGGCGGTTTATGTGTGAGAGGTAAGTGGATTAGAAAATGGGAAATCAGAGTTGGAAGTTATCAGTTATTTAAAACATTTTGGAAGTTAAAAACCGACAATAAAAAACCTAAAGTTGAATGGAAAATCCTTAAACAGGCCAGAACATCTAAATCGGTAAAAGAACCATGTTTAATTTTGTTCAGGAAAAAATGGAAATCATTAAATATATGAAGAGCAAAATATTACTAAACTAGAGGCATAAAACCACAATAAATTGCAAACAAATTAAAGAACTAAAATTACAAAAGCTAAAGTTAGGATCTCTAGAAACTATAAACCTTTATAGTATTAACATTAGAACCACAATATTCACTTATACATGTACTAACAGTAGAGCCCGGCGTTGCTCGGGTGTAATGAAAGCTATAAAACTAATCCATGGTCCTGGAGATCAAACTCTTTGGACGTTGGCACAAAAGACTAAAAAGCAATAGTTGTTTCCAGTTAAAGCGAAACCGTAGACTGAAAGAAAAATGAACGGATGTAAGTCAAATTTTTATTTCCTGATATCGATATCAAATAAGATTTTTCGTCGTAAACTGAATGTTAAAGGCTAAATAAGTCCTCTGAGTAAATGGTATCATGGCTGAAACTAAGAACTACAATTATACCTACTTAGAACCTAAACCGAAGAAAAAAATAAAATAAAATGGCTGAAAAAAAAAACAGACATACAGGCAAATAAACAGACACACACACAAACATCTTGCCTTATATATATATATATATATATATATATATTATCGATTTTTTGCACTACTGTAATAATTACAACCTTGAAATTCTTGAATATCGTTTCTTAAATCTTTGTCTATGTGTGTATCAAATTTGATTAAATCGGACCACTCCTTCTATAACCCGATTTTTTCGATTATCTATTTTCGATATTTATCTGGAGTGCCTCAAAACAAAACCTAGCTACGAACACTCGGAGACGCTTATGGTACAACTGTGTAAATTTTCAAGAAAATTGGTTCAGCCGTTTCGGAATCTATAGGTAACGGACACACACACACACACACACACACACACAGACAAAGTTCCATTTATAAACAAGTTTAGATGATCTCCCTTCCCCTTTTATATATATACAGTCTTACGTCTGATTTTACCTTTATTTCATATTAAAAATTGTAATCTAATTAAAATTTTACATTAAAAGAGATTTCTTATATTTTAGATTCATGTTAAATATAACCATATATTAAATATAAAAATTAATTTAAATACAAAAAATATTTTTAGCCGTATACATCACTAATACAGACATGTTTACCAAATAACAATTTCTACCTTATTAGCCCATTCTCTCTACTCCATCCCATCCCATACACATTTCCTTACTTATTTTCTTTTTTTCTTTTTTGCAATTTATTAAACCCAAAAGACTGGCCTTAGAGCTGTAAAGGACCAGACGTTATCTTATACAGTTAAATCAATCTATAAAATTTTCAACATGTTCATTAATCACCTCTCTCCTCTTCCCCTTTCTTTCTTATATTCAAATTCTAACTTCCAACTTCCAACTCTGATTTCCCATTTTCTACCCAACTTACCTCTCACACATAAATTGCCATTATAAGGTAAATAATGTTCCATCAAATTTCACACTACCTGATGAGACCATTTCTAACAAATATTCATAAATCTACTTTTATATTGACCACTGTTTTAAATTAATGTGTTGAACGTTCTTAATATTTTCTTCTTTACTTATTCACTTGAATATTATATTTATATATATATATATATATATATATTAACAAAAGTTGACAATTTGAAATGATTTGTTTGAACATTATGTTTGATCGATGATCATATTTAAGTAGATATTCTGTTTTTAATTAAACAATATTATATATTTATATCTACAATTTTCGTAATAAAAATTTATCTTAAATCATCAGGCCGGTAGATATAAATATATAATACTGTTTAATTAAAAACAGAATATCTACTTAAATATGAGTATCGATTAAAATGTATTGCGTATATTACATTATTACATTATTCGGACTATTGAGCTCATCTTTATTGCCATGTTTACGACGTTGCAGTCTTCGTACGCTCCAGCGTTCTTCACTTGGTAGAAATTTCCAACCGAAACCTCTATTTCAACCATAAGGTATTTAATTTTCATTCCATATATGAAACCAATTTTGTTGTAGTTATCTTTTTTTAACTTAACTCTTTAACTAAAATATCTTTGGATCAAGTCACGAGACCTAACCAATCTCTATATCTACTGAGCCATGTGTATGAATTTCTGGGATTTATAAACCTAATGTTTCACTAAGCATTTTTTCAGAGCTCATATTGCAATCTTTGATGTTAATGATTTTCTGAAGCACTCCTTGATACTGGGTCCAATATTATATTCATTACTATGCTTGGCTGGCTTATTTCATTTTGTGATGTAGCATATGAGTTTTCCTTATGTTTACTTATGTTTACATAGTTTCCAGTGATGATTTCTATCAATTATTTTAACTTCTTCCCATAGGGGGCGTTGATCCCCTTTTCTTCCTCCGTATGTCGTCAGCGACGCTCGTGTTACTGCCTTGCGATATTCTTGCTGCCTTACTTTAAGAGGGCAGCTCGTTTCACAATTATATTTCTTTCCGAACCTACATGAAATGGCATAGACATAATTCTTAGACTCATTGTCCTCTACTAGATGTCTTAGTCGGGACAGCTATCTGGGAAGTAAAGAATCAATTTTGAAGTTCGTCCTGATGTATGAAACGCAGAAACTCTTTTAATTTTTCCGATAATTCCTTCACATAGGGTAGGCAAACAGAAGCTGTTTTCTGAGAGTTGTTATCCTCATGCAACCTTCTTTCCACGCTTGTTTGATCTGTTGTCATGTATCGTGGGTAAGAATTCCGTTGTAGGTTACTGTTTATCCTGACCATTTCTTGTTAATGTGTCTCTTGATCGCCGCTTATGACTTTTGCTTGATGTTTCAGGCATGATCCCTTTCTTTACATTGCATGAATGATGAACATTCTCGTATAAGGAAAACACTTTATTCAACGTCTGCTGGAGGGTTGTTTGAGGAACGTGTGGAATACTGTACAATATTTCGTTTGATTAGACTTTTCCAAAAATTGTGATTTTCTTTAAGGCTTCACAACTACAATCAAATGATATGTGCGGTTATCTGGTTGTTGCTGCTTCTAAAAATTGAGCTGCTTCATCTTTATGGGTTTAAAACAATATATATATATATATATATATATATATATATATATAATTCTATTTAGAGATTATATTTTCTTACAGCTCGATTTATGGACATCTAAATTAACTAACGAAAAGAAACTATTTCTTTTTCATCATATTTTATTCAATATACATTTTTGACGGAAATAATAATTTGTTATTTTTTTTCATTATATTCATTTTTTACGGATAAAACTTATTATCTTATGAGAATTTACAAAATCTCTCTTCGAGAGTTACTGACAATTTTGTTAGAAAACTGTTTGATCTCCCGAAAAAATGCGAATAAGCAAACACAATTGTGATAATCTATAGAGGTTACTGAGGTTTGCTCGGAAACATCAGCCGCAGGAATAAAGGCACTAGAGATAATTTTCTTTCCTCCAGACCTTTTGGGTAAAAATGTTGAACTATTTGCACATAAGCTAGCTAGCACATCCGACTCAAAATAAACTAAAACCGACCATCTGCAGCGTTGATAATGCATGTTTATATCAGCACCTGTTATAACACGTGTTTCTATTTTAAATACATGTTATTTTAAACTTATAAACTATATCTTAAACTTATACGCATCGATCAATTCATCTAAATATACGTAGGTCAATATATTATGTAGAATCAAATACATTTACATGCAAGTTCACATAGATAGATAGATAGATAGATAGATAGATAGATAGATAGATAGATAGACGAATACATGATGATACAGAAAGCAAAACTTTCGAACTTGATATGAATATCAATATTGACTTGTTAGCAAAATAGAACGATTATCATCCAAGATTATACAAGATATAATACAAAACTAATTATAACATATACCAAAATGCATAATCTACTTACCGTGATTTTCATTATTGACATATCTTTATTAACAATCACTTCATACATTTAAAACTTAATCAAGATAGATGGTTATTGAATAAAATTGCTTGATCATAGCACAAGGAAATAGGAAGCTAATATTATGAGAATATGGATTATAGACAGTTTTCACCGTTTACTTAGAGTCATTAAGGTCGTCGTGTTTGTGGAAACCTGAAGACATTTGTATTTGTGAAGAAGTTAACATTTAAGTCTTCTTCATGTAAAATGGTTTGTTTTTCTTCCTTTTGTGATGTGTACAATACACCCTTATAAAATGTATCCCTTCAGATGAGGGAAAGTTTTCTAGATAATGTTTTCTTCAGATTACTCAGAGATGAGATTACGTAAAGAGGAATATATAGGTTTCCTTTTTAGATAATGGTTATAGAAAATCTTTCATATAAAATGGGTTGTCCAAAGCTGATTGCTTTGGTATCAATCTTTACAGATCAGTGAACAATCGGAAAAGTTCAATGAAAGTCTGAAACCACAATGAATATTTGGCAGAATAAACTGAAGAAATCTTATATATCTGCTCACATTTTATTACAAATGCTTTGGACATCATTGCCTATATTTCATGGTAGTTTTGAGTGTATATACGCTGTGAGAATTTGGTTGGTTTCTCGCACCAAACTCTAGAGGTGTTAGAAATTTTATAGAAGAAAAAACACGATCCACTTATCATAAATGTCAACATTTGCATTTTTAGAAATTATTCAACTTCTGAGTTTTAAGACTAGAAGCATATAAGCGCTCTTTGAGATAGTAATAACTGATAAGCGAAAGATTTTTTAAGACAGTTTCGATGCGAAGGTCTCCTGCAGATATTTCCACTGACACCTAACAGGATAATAAACGTTTTATTCTAAATGATTTATTGTAATTGATGGTGTACTCATGGTAGGATGTGCGTTGTGGTACAGTGGATATCGGCTCGGAACGAGAAATCGGGTAGCCGAGTTCGAATTCCAGTTGAATCCATTGTATTCACTTACGCGCAAATACCCTTGGGAAAGGTATTAATCCGTCTCTTCCTTCCAGTTATGGGTTAAATAACAGGACAGATTGGGTTCTATAGCCTTGGTCGGCAACCAGTCTACCGCAGAAAGCAATGGCAACCTACTGCGGGATAATCTTCTGCCCAGTCAGTCATGTCTCTTTCGAGACATGATCGCCCAAGCGTGTATCACGTATGGCACTTTAACTGACTGACTCATGATATAGCGGCTAATAAAAACTGACTTGTGCAGCAAAATTCATGTCCCTGGCCCGTGTGTTTTAATGTGAATATTTGCTTGGTTAACTTCTGATAACCATTGTTTAAGAGGACTAATTTTAAGTCACATGAAGTTAGAAAATAGGCCGAAAGAAAATTCTAGATCACACTGTTAAAGTTAAAAACACAACCACACATATATACATACAGAAACAAACACACACAAACATATATATATGCATTTTTCGTTATTAATGATAGACAAGGTATTGTCGTTACGTTTTTTATGTTTCATGTAATCTTATCTTTTTTTCAGTACACAAACTATATAAACATTGTCCGAATGTTTTATATATGCAAGAAAGTCCATCAATACTTTTTACCATTATCAATGCTTATTTTGAAGATTTGTAAAGACGCGTCATCACTAATTGAGTTAGGAACGTCGAAAATTATCCTAACGTCAGTTGCACGCTATACACGATTGATAGATGATAATAAAAATCGCTGTAACTAACAGAAAAATAATCATATTACCTAGACAGAAGTTTTTAATGAAACTTGTATTTACAGGGTATATCAAAAATAATTTTACAAATATTGGGAGCGGATTCCTCACACGCAAACAATGACAAGAATTCATATAAAACTATGTCAACTAATCCATTATTTCTGAGTTATTTTGTTTAATAAAAGTATATAGTAGATGGTGCTGTTTTGCTTTGTAGATTAGGCTATATTTGTCATTCGTGTAAATATGTTTCTATTCATTCTTAAGCGTTTGTCTTTATGATATATTTGAGAAATGTTCTGTTTAACAAAGGCAAGGTTTTCATATTGAGAGCAGGCCGATATGATTTTTACATATGGCCATGTGAATGTTAATCAAGGCGTGACTGTTTATATTGCGTTCACAGAACTAAAAGCAACATTTGATGCTGTTTCTCGTCGCTTTGCTGAGACAGGATCCGTGATACCACAAACTATAACTCGAACAAGGCTGAGATCCGCTCGTTCTCCTGACCACGAAGAACACATTCTAAAGATAGTCGAAAACGATACTGGTATCAGCACTCGTCAAGTGTCCTTAGCATGGAGGGTATTTCAAGTAAAGGTCCTGTATGCGTAGCATTTTCAACGTGTACATGTTTTTTCGTTTTCTAGTCACACACCGAAGGAGATTTTTGAGGACCGATTATTGCTCAACTGCCGATCTGTTGTTAGTCTTTTCAGTCTTGTTTGAGACAAGTTTTTAAAGAGATTGAATAAAAAATATTCACAACCATGATTTGTGGGCAGGCTGGAATTCATGTGGTAGAATACAATTGTTAAAGATTTTTGTGTTGTTTTTGGATTGTACATTTAAAAGCGTCTACCGAAACGTTTAAACTAAAAAGCGAATAATACGCGGAAGTATTTTTATGTAAACTCTTGTCATTTTTTCTTTGTTATGAGGAATCCACATCAAAAGATTTAAAAATATGGAATATATATATAGAATTAAAACTTTTGTTTTAGAATTCAAAACTAATCACAATCTCATAGATTCAAAACTTCGAATTTTGACGCCAGAAGTAATATTTACGCAAGTCATGTTGTGTTTTGCATGCTCAAGAGTAAGAAGTTCTAAGAATTTATTCATCGTTGTTAAAATAAAAAAAAATTGAACAAAATATTTTTAAAAGTTGTTGTTTACATGAAATTCTATGAAATTAATTTAAATTGAAGAAAATATTAAACCGCGAAATAGGATTTTTCAAACTACTTTGTAAAAAACAAATCAAATAATTCAGTTTTATTTGATTATTTTATGAAAGGAACAAAACTTCGAGTTTATAAATCTAGACAAACATTTTAGTGATGAATTCAACAATACTGCGAAGATTAAGAACATATAAATCTCAATGGGGATAAGAGGATATTGCAATTCAAAAGATTTATTAAGAATCGTCGCTGTTTGTAAAAAACTGCAAAGAAAGAACACCAACTGATTTTTACATTTATTATAATGGCATAGTGTCATTCTGAAACATTCTTGTTAAACTGCTAACATGAAGAGGATCTGTCACTTGTTGTCATGAGTTACCGATTAACACTGCCGCATCCACCAGTCATACTGTTCTGTGAGAATTGGTCACGACTCTTCAGAAGCACGATGGATGAAAAAAGAATAAGGAACGAGGATGATGATCCCCGTGCTCGGATGCGAGAGCCTGCTGACAACTATGATAATTATTATATGTTACCGAAACAGAAAATTATATTTTAGATCTATCTATCTATCTATCTATCTATCTATCTATCTATCTATCTATCTATCTATCTATCTATCTATCTAAGACCTGTTCATATCTATCTATCTATCTATCTATCTATCTATCTATCTATCTATCTAATCCTGTTCATCTATCTATCTATCTATCTATCTATCTATCTATCTATCTATCTAAGCCTGTTCATATCTATCTATCTATCTATCTATCTATCTATCTATCTATCTATCCACGCACACACCCACTCATGTAATGACTGATCAGTTCTTGTTGGAGCTCTCTGCTCAGCACGTAATGAGTCTACCTTGGGTTTATGCTAAATATAAGTTGAGCAGACTTTAGTTATATTTTCCGGGAGAGAGAGAAAGAGAGAGCGTTACATGGCGTGATCAAAGCTCTAAACAAAGTTAGCACCCACGAAACCTTGATCACTATCTACCACCGAATGTTTTTGTCTAACCAAATTTCAACCAGAAGCCTTGGTTTAAACCGTAGTATGAATTTACATATTATGTTTGTCACCGTACAGGATTGCGCACGAAAATACACACAGAGAAACATTCAAGTTTTTCGTCAAAATGTAATATTATTTTCCAGCAATTTCCAATCATGCTGCACGCTGATATCGTCTCTATTTTGATCACACGAACACTTACCTGCACGCAAATATACACGCACTCACACAAACACACAAACATGTATGTATATATATATATATATATATTAAATAAAATAGATAGCGCAAGAGAGTGATTGTCAGTAATCGTCTTGTTTGTGTAAGGTAGTAGTTTACCTCTTGTACTCGTAAGGGAATCTCTTTCCGCTTTAAAGCGTAATAAAGTAATTTAGGATGAGTGAAATAACTGGTGGAGGAAGATTTGATTTTTATTTATATACAGATACATACACACACACACACACACACACACACACGCACATTAGCCACACTGATGAGCTGTGATACAGCGAAACAGGCTTGTATGTGGATGACTAATATATATATATATATATATATATATATATATATATATATATATACAAACACTTCCTATGTCCTCTAGGATTTTGCGTGTGAGTCACTACGTTTCTTATTGCTAGTATGTGTACATATTGTGCGTGGCGCGTATCTGTGAGCGCACGAGGACCGATTAGTGTACCTGGTCACTTTGCGCATGCGTTCTGTGTCCGTGTTTTTGTATGGTTAGTTAAAAATAATTGTCTGTCGGACATAATGGCATAATTTGAAATTTGCCTTGATTGCATTCGAAGAATGTGTTGTGTTACAAAAGTTTTCTGTTGTCTGATAATTTGGTGTTGCTTTTTGAAGGAAAACTATGTTGTTTTGTACTTGGCTGATTCCAATATAAAATCTATTACATTTTCTTCACTTGAATGTATACACCACTTTTTTGATGATGCAGTTTAAATTATTGTTTATTGTGAATGTCTTTGTGGCGTTTTCAGACGTACCGGGGTTTCATTCTATAATGATATCACAAACCTCACATCTTTTTTTTGTAACATTTTTAACCCCTTGTATCGAGTGTTGGTTAAATCTTTAAATAAGTTTCATATGCGCTTAAATTATTTTTTTTAGCATTTACTCTTATTATTTTGTCATTTTTGAATGTTTTTCATTTAATCAATTTTGGTTAGTAGCTCTAGATACTGATTCTGTATCATGGCACTGTGACTGTTCATAATTCTATCCCATTTTGCATCGTGGACTACAATTGTTTGAGCCAACTCTGCTATTTTCGTATATTTCTGAAAAATTTAAAAACTCAAAATGCATTTGTTGCGTTTGATACGAAAAAGTATAAAATTTAAGAAAATCCTGAATATTTATTGTTTATTCACGAGACTTAAAATAACATACATAAATATCTAGCAAAAAGATACCGATTGGACTAACACAACTCTAAAGTATATATTAATTTTCTTCAAATATATTTACTGGTTGTAGCAATTTCAAACATAAATATATAAAATAGGAGACATGAAAACGTAAATGTCGGCCATTAATCTTCATGTACTCTAAGTATATATTTTGTTTGTGAATGTATTTTTCTCGGTGTGTGTCAAAATTTGTGCATGTGAATATGTATGCATGTACAATTTTGGCTTTTAGTGATTCATTCTGTATATTATACTTCTTTCCACCATTAAGAGACGCTAAAAGCCAAAGGTAAACAAATAACAACCATCACTTTCATTAATTAATGTAAGTATCTATTTCAATTACTCTGGCTCACTTAAATTCGCAACTCGCTCCCGTAGATTTCAGTTCTGTTTTTTTCACTGAAGAAAATTAGAAAAAAAAAGAAAGAAATATGTAAATTAAGTTAGCAAATGCCGAGCATTTTTCGAATGACTTCAGGCATCGTCTATGCAAGTGAATTCATAAAATATTAAAAAAAAGTGGCAACAAATACAAATGAAAGCAATGCATTGCATCATATACAGTATATACGAGAGTTTAATTGCTTGGAAATATTTTAAAGCAGTGTCGAAAAGGATAAAGAATCAAATAGCGAATCTCTAATAAAAATTAAAAAAAAGGAAAAAACGTCTCTCATTATATATACTTCAATTGAATCTCAGCTTTATACTTGATATTAACTGACTGCAGAGACACATACAAACACACACACACACACACACACACACACACACACACACATATATATATTCAATGTATCGCTTAAAAATTTTCAATGAATTGATATATTTGTGTAGATGCTCTCTCTCTCTCTCTATATATATATATATATATAATCCGCAGACAGATCTGTTTCGCTGTATCACAGCTCACCAGTAGGATTAGACTTCTATTGCTTTTAACCCAGAATTGAAATCCGATCGAATTGGCGTCAGTCGGCGATGCTACTTCTGATCTACGGGCGCTCGATAGAAGGAGGCAGACTTTTTAGCATCTATATTATCATTATACACGCCCAATAGCTGAGATTGTTCTAATTCATTGCTGAAAGAACGATGCATATAGATTCGTTGATATATATGTGTGTGTGTGTGTGTGTGTGTGTGTGTGTGTGTGTGTGTGTGTGTGTGTGTGTGTGTGTGTGCGGTAAAATTCCGGGAAGTATTGGAAAATCCGGGATAAGGTTGGTAAATAATTCAGGAGCATCGTAGTAATATCGTTAAAATATTTAAACTGATCCAATGGGCAGCTCAATGCAAACCCAATTCAATTTACAGAGCAGTGATAGCTTTATTTAACTGTAAATTCAGATAAAACTTAATGGGTAAATACCCATTTTCAACATGTCATTTTAAGGCATGCATTCTTCGACCCCTTCTAAACAGAGAATGAAAAGTGCATGCCTTAAAATGACATGATGAAAATGGCTATTTCCCCAATATCTGCATTTACGTATATATATATATATATATATATATATATATATATATATATATATATAGGAAAAACTACTAATGAAAGGCCTAGGACGTTCTGAAATATCAAATATAATAATAGAAAGAAAGAAATCCTGTCAAAAATATACATTTTTAAACTTACAACTTTCTAGTAGTTTTTCCTATACATATTAAGACAGTATATATGTGTGTGTGTGTGTGTGTGTGTGTGTGTGTGTGTGTGTGTGTGCGTGTTTGTGTTCGCGCAATGTTAGTGAAAGGCGATGTCAGTTTGTGTTAAAATGTTTGCCTGATTTCATTTTTCAATTTTTTCTATGACATTTTAAAAACATATCTTTTCGTCATATGCCATACAAGATATATTTAAAGGATCGCATCTTTTCTCCAGTTCGTGTTATCGTCTTGCTGTTTTTTGGTTCATGTGTGTTTTACCCCGCTTGAATCTGTCAAAACTCATTCTGTTTTTTAATGTGTTTACCATATGTACTCGTTTTACACTTTATGTGATGTATTATATTTAATTAAATAAGAGGATGACTTGTGTTATGTTGTTGTTGTTGGGAATATGCAACTGAATGAAACTTAAAGCTGATAAATAGCTGTCGAAAGTATTTGAAATTACTCTTATTTGCCTTTAATTTTCGTCTAACATTTCCTTTTATTTTAATATACAGTAAATAATTTAATGTTCTGTTCCTGCTTGACGTTAATGTTCTAAACACATATTTAAACCTTGGACTTATTGGTAAACATGAATAGAGTTTTCTTGAAATATATAATTACTTCATTCTTTTTGCTTTCACTTAATAACATTAAGAGCCCTTTCATATTTCTTACTCTGTCTAACAAAAACAGCTGTTACATTGAGCACCCACTTCACTTTTTTGTGCATCTATTTTCTATAAATTGTTTAATTAGTGGAATCGTTCTCAGCTGCATGCAGGCTGCTTGATCCCACTATATTTTTAATATCACACGGATATCTTATCCAATAGATTAACACTTACTTAGTATTTCAAATAGATATTCTGATGCTCTACCTTATATAACACCATTCTGTAACTCATACAACATTACTATTGTTAAATCCAATTCCATTTCCCGTCCCAATTTCTGAAAGAATGATACAATAGCTCGCTTTATATAATCTAGAAGCTCTTTTTATTGGAATCCTAATGACAAGTTCTGTTATGCTTCTCACGAAGCAGATTTTATGTTGTAGTTCACACCATTTAAAATATGACTATTATAATACGTAACTCCAGCAATATCTCCTAGCTTTTGTGATAAAATAATCCGTCTCTTCTAATCGTCAGTATGTCCGGATTGCAATAATATAAATCAACAAACTATATTAAAACACCAAAAATAGGCACAGCAATTATCCTATATATTATATAACATAATACCTAGCTCAACTCCAGCCACTTTCTCACCGCCGGGATGTGGTTTCCCTCTGTCTCTTCTATAAATATTTTCATAGCTTTTTCTCTGACGAAGTTGGGTCACTGGTGGCCCCTCCACAAGAATTTATTCGGGCAACCAGACCGGCAACAAGGTCTAACACTTACATTTATATCAACCAATTTCCAGCATCTTCCTTTCTATCGCTTCTTGCCTGTGGAACTCCCTTCCATATATTTGCTTTCCTGGTGGCTATAACTTTCAAGAATTTAAATGCAAAGTCAATTCCCATCTCGTATCCACTTATCTACAGCCCTTTCTACATCACCCAGTGTATCTTGTTTTTATCCATTCTCTCTACCTTCACAAATGCCTTCACTCTTGTGTTCACATAATTCTCTTGGCCTTTATATTTCACCCCCTGGAGCTTGTTCATCTTTGTCATTATTTGCTCCTGCCTATCATTTCAACTTTCTTGTGAAACTACCTGCATATCAGTGGCGTTAACACCTTGTTTGGGGTGAAATGATTGATAATAATAATATTAATAATAAGCGTATTAAGGTATTTACAGAAAAGTTATAATAATCATAGCATTTTTAGATAATATTTTGCAAAATCTACGCCGCAATTATTCCTTTCTAATCAGAAATAAACGGCGTCTAGTATTGATAAACGTTACACACCTCTGATTAAAACAGGGTATTTGTTTATTCTGCTTTTAATTAAGCAAATGAGAAGGATAGGCTGTAATGAAAATTATTGATCAAGAACTTGTTGGCAAAATAGTTATTTTGTAAATTGATTGGTTTAATGCATATAAAGGAAGTTAAATTCAAGGTTAACAATATTGGGTACAAACTAGTTTATTTTTTAGTTAAAACAGATCAGTATTTTAAATCGTAATAATATAAATATTCTCTAACAAGGAAGTTATAAAAATTTGTCTCACTTTTGAAAATTTTTAAATGTATCAAAATAAATTTAAGTTTTTCTATTTTAACTAAATCATATTTTATGCATATAGAAAAAGTTTAAAGGAAGATTGTATAGCTGTAATAAAAAATTCAATAGAAGTTACTGCTCACATCATTTTAATCAGAGTAAAGCAAATATGGAATTAAATCTTTTTAAATATACCCACATTTTTTCGATTTATATATATATATATATATATATATATATATATATATATATATATATACAGTTATGTAGCCCCCAGCTCATCAGTGGCATTTCTGCCTTGCTCGGGGTGAAATGATTATATATATATATATATATATATATATATATATATAACGAACTTCGTTCTGTATTCACTCGGATATATATATATATATATATATATATATATATATATATATCCGAGTGAATATAGAACGAAGAAAGAATTTTACAACGTCCAAAACATTAATTTAAAACAGTGATATATATATATATATATATATATATATATATATATATATATATAAATAATAATATATGTATATATCAAAATGTTGTAGCCTAAGTGGTTATTGTGTGAGTAATCATTAAAACAGTGATTGACAAAAAACAGAAAAAAAACTCGCAAGCAGCATCAAGTAAATAACCACTGCTAGTAGATAATTGCTTGGCACTAAGAAAAAGCACCACTCCGTCTAAATAAAGTGCAACGTAATATATAAGGATTGGAAAATACCCATTACTGTTAATAGGTCCGTACTTATATATATACTAGCAGTATAGCCCGGCGTTGCTCGGATTTAATGAAAGCTTTAAAACTAATCCATAGTCCTGGAGCTCAGATTCTTTGTACGTTGGCACGAAAGACTAAAAAGCAATAGTTGCTTCTAGTTAAAGCGAAACCTTAGACTGAAAGAAAAATGAATGGATGTAAGTAAAATTTTGATTTCTTGGTATTGATATCAAATAAGATTTTTCGTCGTAAACTTAATTTTGAAGGCTAAATAAGTCCTCTGAGAAAATGTTATCATGGCTAAGACTAAGAACTACAATTATACATACTTGGAGCCAAATCCGAAGCTAAAACTAAAATAAAAGGGCTGAAAAAATACAGACATACAGGTATCTAAACAGACACACACACACAAAAATCTTGCCTTTTCTATATATATATATTATCGATTTTCTGCACTGTTGCCATTTTGAAATATCTGAATATCGTTTCTTATGTCTTTGTCTATGAGTGTATCAAATTTGATTAAATTCGACCACTCCTTCTATAACCCGATTTTTTCAATTATGGAATTTCGATATTTATCGGGGGTACCTCGACACAAATCCTAGGTAAGAACACTCGCACACGCTTATAATACAACTGTGTAAATTTTCAAGAAAATCGGTTCATTCGTTTCGAAGGTAACAGACACACACACAGATACACACACAGACATACATACACAGACAATGTTCCATTTATAAATAAATTTATATATATATATATATAAGTACGAACCTAGGTTTCAACTGTTTTATATATGTATAGGAAACCTCGTCGAAAACACAACCATACTTAAACACGAAAACAATAAACAAAAACTTAAAATATCCGAAGCAACATACATGAAACCTAACCTGAACAAAATTAACTACGAAATCTCCACACACATTCTCAAATGCCTATATTAGATAATAGAACTGATTGTTTATTCCAATGGCTTTCCATACTTAATACTTCTCGCCCACACTCTCGTGTGGTCATGTGAGACCCCACAAGTTGTCGTCCGATTTTCGCTTCCCGCATGAACGCACGTGTTCACCAATCCTCCACACAAACAAAATATAAACGGCTACTACTATTGTTCGTCTCCGAACTGCCCGTAACAAAAACACTATTTTAATATTTGATTACGGCTGATGTAAGCCGACAGCCCAGAAAGGATTAAACAAAAGCATGTATCAATATTGTGATTTTAGTTCTTCTTTCAACGATAATGCCATTAAGTTTATCAGACAATATGAAAAAATTACATAAGAGAAATCGACAAAAATTGTCTATATTATTAAATAAAACATGCATCAATATATATATATATATATATATATATATATATATATATATATATATATATATATATCAATAGCTCCTCTGTGTGAGTGTGCCTGTGAACTCGCTATTGAAAAGTAGATTCCTCTATTATGTAGGAATAGACAGACAAGATTCATGACATAACACACTGTGACTCTTTTTCGTTTGGGTTGGGTAAAGGAACAAACCTACCATACCAAGAAAAGAGTTTGGAAAAAGTTGAAGAATGAATAAAAGTCAGTAGACAGCTGCAAAAACTGGTAGCGAAATCTTCTGAGAATATATATTTGTAAAAAAGTCCTAATGTTAAATTGTACCCACTCATTATCATTTCTTGTAAAAGTTACAGTTAATGACTTTTGAGTACTTTTAAATAGGATGTTTCAATCACCCTTCACAAACACACACACACATACACACATATATAGTTAATTTGATAATTAATATATATATGTGGGTATGCACATATATAATATTATTATTCAGGTGGTATTAAAACACCTTCAATTGTGTTCAATATTTTATATATATATTTATATATATATGTGCGTGTGTATGTGTGTATGTGTGTGTGTTTATATATACACACACAATGGCTCCCTTTAAGCACAGTTTTATTACCACCTGAATATATTACAAACACACACACACACATACGCACATCCACACACATACATATTTATATATATATGTAATATATATATATATATATTTATATATATATTTTATTTTATTGTTCTCTGTCATTCCCTTGCTAACTGGACACATGGCTTGGAGGTGATTCCCCCCCTCCATCACACTACTGTCTGTTACTGCTTACTTAAGGTAACTTAATCTCTCCAGAACTCTCCAGAACTGTATAGAAGAAACAAAATGAAGAAAATTTTTGAAATTTTCTTAACTTTTTTCTGTCAGCCAGCCTGCAACTTGGTGAGTTTAGCCAGTGTGATCTTATTTTTTATTATTTTTTGAATTATTTATTTATTTATTTTCATTTGTATTTTTTATTTTATTTTTTTCGGTTCTTATCTTTTCTGCCTAATTTTTGTGTAAATTGTTCTTAATTATAAAATTTAGGTTAAGTTTGACTTATACTAAGTTAAAACTTAATTAACTTCAGTCACACATTTATTCTTTTTTTTAATTGGAGTAGATAGTACCTTCTATCGCACGGTCTCACACTCCACCCCCTTCTTTTGGACAGGAGTAGAGGTGATCGCCTTGTTTCTTGTTTAGGAAGGGGTTCCCGGTTCATCTCTCTCTTTTTCGGTCTTTATGTCGGTTCGGCTGGAAGCTTTTTGCAGTTGGTGAGTATGGTGGCAATGTCTCTTCATTCTGAGGGTACCCGGTTGGCAGTTTCCTGGTCGCTGCTTCCGACTGGTAGTTAGGAGCCCGAACTCTTGCGTAGCGTCTCGAGAGGCTGCTCTGATCAACAGTTGAATAATATCGGGGTTCCTGTAGTGCCATTTCGCGCATGGACGGGCGTCCCTGCATGAATTTCCGATGGGCAACCCCGAGGCCACATTATGCTGCAGGCGGCGCTATTCTCCATCCTTCACCTGCTGCAATTAACGACCATCTGACACTACTCTAGACCTCTCTCTATCCACAACTATAACCAGCATGAAATTAAACAAACAAAATAGCAAGCCTAAACCAGCTAGTCGTAAATCGCCCAAACCTCTCTGCATTACCTTCACAAATATTCGAGGTATTCGCAGTAACTTTAATAGTGTAGAGTCTTTCCTTCTAACTAACTCACCCGATATCTTAGCTATATGTGAGACTAACCTTGACCCTTCTATCCCCTCTTCAGATCTGTTCGTTCCTGGTTACCTTCCTCTCTTCAGGAAGGACTCCAATGTCCATATGCATGGGCTTGGTGTATATGTCAGCGAACAACTCCACCTAGCCAGGGTCACATCTCTTGAATCCCTTGATCATTCCGTCATGTGCTTCCGTCTCTCACTTCTAAGCTCGGTTAGCTATCTCTTCTTCCTCTACCGCTCCTCCTCCTCCTCTGACTGTACGTTACTTGATTGCATCTCGACTAACATCGACAGGGCCATTTCTTCTCACCCATCTGCCCATATATTTGTGTTTGGCGATTTTAACGCCCACCACACCAAGTGGCTTGAAAACTCAGCCACCGACCTTGCTGGGATTCGCACCATGCACTTTTCAATAGCCCAAGCTCTAACGCAAGTGGTGGACTTCCCCACGCGTTTCTCTAAAAACCTTAACGGAAGGGACTCTTTACTCGATCTTTGTTTTACCTCCATCCCAGACTCATGCACTACCAGGCAACTCTGCCCCCTTGGAAACTCTGACCACGCCGTAGTCTCCGTAAACATATCAATCCGCACTAACTCTACCCAAGAAAACCAGACCAGCAGAATATCATACTGCTACCAAAGAGCCGACTGGGACTCGTTCAGGGACTTCCTCTGCGACGTCCCCTGGAACAACGTCTTTGATCTTCCTGTCGAAGACTGTGCCTCCGAAGTCTCCTCTTGGGTTAAGGCTGGCATCGATGCTTTTATCCCTGCCAGAAAATTCTAACTAAAACCTAATTCGTCTCCCTGGTTCTCACTTTCTTGCTCGGCCGCTATTGCCCACCGGAACCATTTCTTCCGGCTCTATCGAAGCTGCTCGTCGAACCAAAACAGGCGCCTTTTCACCTCAGCACGGAACAAGTGTAAAAAAGTACTGAACGAAGCCAAGAGGGCGTTTGCTACCAGAATTAGGCAACGCATAGCATCCTCTAAGTTTGGCTCTAAAGATTACTGGCGTCTCTGCAAAAGCGTGCTCAGCAGGAACAAGACTTCAATACCCCCACTAATCAATGAATTTGAAGTTCTCACCTCCCCAGCCGACAAGGCCGAATGCTTTGCCCGTAGATTCTCAACCAATTCGATACTGGACTCGATAGGAATACCTACACCAGACTTCCCACCCAGAACTAAGGCTCAACTAAATAACGTCCACATTTCACCCTCGCTGGTCGCCAAGTTAATAGCGCAACTTGACCCACACAAAGCGAGCGGCGGTGACGGAATCCCAGTCATAGTACTGAAGAAATGTGCCCCAGAACACTCCTCTGTCCTCTCTAAACTCGATAACCTCTGCCTATCTGCTTCCTGCTTTCCAGCCTGTTGGAAGTCCTCCTGCGTAGTACCTATATTTAAGAATTCTGGCGAACCCTCAGACCCCGCCAATTACCGTCCTATTAGTCTCCTTCCAATCTTTGGCAAAGTTTTCGAAGCCATTATCAACGCCGAGGTGATTCAGCACCTTATGACCAACGGTCTTCTCTCTGACAAACAGTATGGGTTTCGCTTCACCAGGTCTACTGCTGATATGCTAACGACCATTACCGAGTACATATACCAGGCACTCGACAAGAATGGTGAAGCCCGAACCGTTGCCTTGGATATCTCCAAAGCATTCGACAGGGTCTGGCATGCTGGCCTCTTGTGCAAACTGCGCAGCTATGGGATAACTGGACATCTGTTTGACCTCATCCAGTCCTTCCTCTATAACCGCACATTAAAGGTGGTATTAAATGGGCATGCCTCCCAAAACTACCAGACGAACGCGGGCGTCCCTCAAGGTTCTATCCTAGGTCCCACGCTATTTCTGATCTACATTAATGATCTCCCCGACACCATTAGATCCCAAGTTGGCATGTATGCCGACGACACAACAATCTACTCCCGCATCGATCAGAAACCAGGTCTCGACGACAAAGTGAACCTCGCTGCCGCACTTGAAAGGGACCTCCAATCCGTAGTGACCTGGGGTAGGAAATGGTTGGTAAATTTCAATGCCTCCATAACAAAGCTGTTATCAACTAACCACCATAGACAATCGCATCTACCTCCCATTAGCATGGGACAGGCTAGCCTCCCAGAGAGTAAAATACTACGCCTCCTTGGCCTTACACTCTCGGAGGACCTCAAATGGAATGACTATATTGAATCCACTGCCAAATCTGCTGCTATGAAAGTGGGCTCCCCGTGCAGGGCCCGGAAATTTTTCCCACCTGAAACTATTCTGCACATATACAAATCTACCATCCGCCCGTGTATTGAATATTGCTGCCATATCTGGTCGGGTGCCCCTGCTGCTCTCCTTGGGCTTCTTGACAAAATACAAAGGAGGATCTGTAACGTGGTTGATACTGACTTGGCAGACCGGCTGCAGCCGCTCTCACACCGGCGTGATGTAGCTTCCCTGTGCCTCTTCTACAAGTACTTTCATGGCTTCTGCTCCGATGAGCTTAGATCACTGGTGCCGCCTAAGCACGAATTTACACGAGATACTAGATTAGCAACTAGGTCCCACCCTTTTACAGTTAAACAAATAAGATGTAACCGTAAATTCTACTCCAACAGCTTCTTTTCTCGCGCTTCCCGCCTGTGGAACTCCCTTCCACAAGACTGCTTTCCCGACTGTTACAATCTCCAGGTGTTTAAATGTAGGGTCAATAGACACCTCCTATCACACTAACTCCCAATTATTCTCACAACACTCTCATCTACCCAACCCTCATTCTCGGTATCCTCACCCGCCTATCACCCACCCTCTGTTATTTCCTATATTTAATCAGCCTTTCTCCACTCTACGTAGCCCCCTGCACAGTAGTGGCAGTGACATGCCTTGCTCGGGCTGAAACGCTTATAAATATATATATATATATATATATATATATATATATATATATATATATATATGTATGTATGTATGTATGTATGCAGGGTTAGCACAAAAGAAAGAACAGATTTCAAAAATATAATTAAGAGACAGAAAAAATATATCACGTCACTAGATAAGAAAATTATCAAAGTTATTAATACAAAAGTATTTTCATTCCTGTTTAAATGCTTGTTGTTGTTGTTTTCTTTTAGGTTTTATATAAATTTAAATTGTTATAGTGTGTGTCAAACTTTAAATGGTCACGCGACAAGATAATAATTTTGTGTATTACAACTTGTGAACTTTAATTGTAATGCAATTGAATTTGTGTATTTTCTTAGCCAGTAAGTTATTCAATGTGTATCTGTTGCTTATCTTTTTTAAATATTTTTTCTAAATCCGCTCCTACCATTTCAAAGCCCTAAATATATATATATATATATATATATATATATATATATATATATATATATATATATTCTTCATTCATTCTTCATTTGTAAACATGTTATTACGCGACCTAGACTGCTACCATGTAGTATCTTCATGCGATTTGCAATACCTAATTTTACCGTTTTTTTTTTGTTTGTTTGTTTTTAAGAACTCTCACTTAACGGATAACTTTTTTGAACTTTCACGTAATATAGAATTTTTGAACACGCAATGTTTAAAATTAAAATTAGAAGAAATTATAATGTTTTCATCCATGCTTGTATGAACTTAATAGGTATTCTATGGTATGGTTAAACTTACTCAAAATTTATGTTCTATCATTCAGTAATTCCAAACAACAATGAATTACTGAATGCACTGGTGTCGTTTTCTTTTTCTTTTTTTTCTTTTTTGATCGAATAGATTACATTAAAAAGATGTTGGTTATTTTGAATGGCCCAGAATAGTTTCTAAACACTGGTCTCGGAGAAACTTGTGATAACACATATAGAAACAAAATCAAAATCCAGAAACTTCTGTTACGTTTGTTTAAAAAAGGTTACTTTTCTAAGGAAATCTGTAACATAATTAGACCTTCTGGTTCTCATAGAACGAGGCTTTTTGGTCTCTCCAAAATTAATACGAAGAACGTCCCATTGAGACACATACTATCAATGATTGGTTCGGCATTTTTTGATTCAATGGCTTTTGTATGTCATACAACTCTTTCGAAGGTTTTATACAAAATATTGTATTTCGGATTCGTTCTCGTTTGTTGAATGTTTACAGGCCATTTAGCTATGACCTGATACTGATTTTATGTGCTCATTTGATTTGCCTAGGATACTTATTAACGTACCATTAAAGAAGACTCTTGATATTTGTGCCGACTCGTTGTATACTCCTTTTCCTAGGGATGCATTTGTTGAACTTATGAAACTTTTTACTAGTTCTGTAGTGTTTAGCTTTGTAAAAGTATAGCAAATTGGAGGAGGTCCAGATGGGTAGTCCCCTTGGTCCTGCATTGGTTGATAGTTTGTGAACTAATACAAGTCGTTGCTCTTTGGCAATGTGTCTAAATATTTTATTTATTTAAGGTACGTTGATGACACTTTTGCTAATTTTTCTAATGGAAGTAAAACTGTATTTTTTTTCAATAGGCTTAACTCCTTACACAAGGCTTTATCCATCACTATGGCCGTGGAGAAAGATAATTTTTTTGGACATTTTTGTTGAGCGTAGTAGAAGAGGTTTCCTTACGAGTATTTATCGTAAACCTACCTTTACTGGCCTGTATATGACTTGATTTGCGTTTTCACCTACATCAATGATTTTAATCTCATAAAAACCTTGGTGCACAGGGCGCTCTATATTAATTCTCTCACTAGATTCGACATTGAATTGGAGAATATCACGGATATTTTTATGTGTAATGGCAATCCGGAAGTCCTTATTAATTATATTATTAATAATAAGAAGAGAGAATTTAATTTTCCTAAAGTCCTGATACTTTCTAGATATCCCGTTTATATGGATGTTCCATGGATTGGGTATAAGTGCCAAAGTTTGGTTAAATAGATCAACAAGTTGGCTTCTGGTTGTTTTTCATCTGTTTCTCTACGTTGTATATTTCGGACTAGGTCTGCGTTTCCGTTGTTTCGTAAGAATGTTTTTCTCTATATCAGATTAAGTAATTTGGTATATTAATTTAATGACCAGTGTGCTGATGGTTGTGTGGGGCGAACAACCTTACATTTGGAAACAAGAATTAATCTACATGAGTTTCTCAAATACGACTTGGCAAAATAGTTATCATGTATTGCTTTCCCTCTACAAATACGGAATCGGTTAACGCTCAGGATTAGTGGAGAATATAGCTACTGACAAGTCGTATAAAAATAAACTGTGCTTCAAATTTATACATATGCCTGGTTCCAATGATCGTTTAATGATTTTTGGAATAAGTGTATATCATTACGAAAATCTGTTTACCGAGAAAATTATTTGGTAAAATCTTTGGATTTTGAGGGGATATTTTATTTCAATTAGCCCTCGATAAATCTTTACAAGTGAATATCTTTCCTCTGGATATAAGTATATATATTTATATGTATATTTATTTCGTCGTGTTTCACTCTTTTTTATTTTACATTCTTGTCATTACTCTTCATTTTGTTTAAACTATTTTTTTCCAACGATGGTCTTCTTGACGTGATATTTACGAAAGGGCGTTAGAGGGTATTTAAAAACTCCTTGTTTTTAAAATAGTATACAAATTTTGTACCTCCGAGTATTTGTTTATATATATATATATATATATATATATATATATATATATATATATATATTTTAATTTAGTACACTTGGTAAGTAATCCGGGTAAATTCCAAATGAGACGAACTCGTGAGAACTCAATGTTAAATTCAGAGTAATATTTTATAACGGATTTCTGATTATTACGTTGGATGATACATATTTCACCGCTTTGGTGTTCTTAGCGCGGGTCTTCAGATCCAAATGGTGCCACAATGGGTAATTGAAATATCACCTCCACCAAAAAAAAAAAAATTCTTCTCTTTTTTATTTGATTTTCCGTTGAGGCCCACATATCCATATTAGGCCGGACATTTGTGACATTTATATACAAAAAGGTTCTTGTACATTTGAAAAATCGCCCCACAAAAAGGATATGGGAAGGTTGACGATTGATATGTGTGAGGTAGGGAGAAATTTGAAAAAGGAAAAAAAGAGAAAAGATAAAGGGAAAAATAAAAAAGAAACTGGGTAACCTGGTCGGAGGAAGGAGAAAGAAAAACCGGAGAGAGAAAAAAGGAGGGGGAGTAGATAAGGTCGGAATAAAAGGCGAGGTGCTAGGGTACAATAAAGACGTAGCGAATAAATACAATTCTATGAGACACTGTATCACAAGAAATGAATATTGACGCCACTTCTTCTGACCGTGCTTCATAGCCCCCACCCGTTTTCATAGAAAGCAACGGGAAAAACTTTACCCATAAAACCCAATTTCAGACACATTGGGATATATTTGCGGTACGCAAAAACATCTGTCGTAGCTTTAATGCAACTTGGAACCCTAATTGCTTTCGTTATACCTTAAAATTTGATTTTGATTTGAACTAATTTCACAAAAAATTGAAAGTGTCAGAATTAAACACCTTATAAATATAGTTAGAGAAAGCGGGAAAAGAAAGGTTACCGGTAATTTATACCAATAATTTAAAGTCCGCTATAGGGGGTCTTTTTGATGAAATTAAATCAAATCTCTTATTACATTACACCCCTAGTCGCACTGTGTTCCCACCATAATTAAAACAATAGCTTTCACTCGAAATTTTATTTTCTTGAAATACACTATTAAACTGTGATCCTAAAAGTTATTTTAGATACGGGTCATATTAATAATAGATAATGTTAAACCGGAAAAATAGTAATACCGAATGGAACAATAAGGAGATAAGAAATTTCTGCGTATCTACGTATATACGTATAAAAGTCGTCATAACTCCACATAACTGATCCTCTGAATCCTAAGTATAAGGACCTTAGGGATAAAGTTAACACACTAGGTTCCACACTTCCCCTGTAAATGGTGTAAATTACGCCATCGATGCTGCATAACAGACTCTCGACACTGATCCATTCGGAACTAAGTTACCGTATATTTTTCTGATTACACATTCAGCACTGATCTATTCCGAACTAGGCATATTCCTTTAAAAGCTATTAAGATTAAAAGACAAAAACATCAGAAATGTAAAAAATAAAAAAATAAAAAATAAGATGTAAATAGGATAAGCAAATGAAAAATAGAAATAAAAAATAGAAATAAAAGATAATACAAAAATAAAAAAATAAAAAAATAAAAAATAAGAAAAACCTTGCCAAATATGAACATGAATATATAATACTTATAATATTAAAGACTAAGGATTAGCACTTGAGATTTAACCATCACGGAAATCAAAATTAAACGCATTATAAATATGGTTAGAGAAACGGGAGAAAGGAAAAGCTACCGGTAATTTATACCTATAAATTAAATTTCGCTCTCGGGAGTCTTTTTGCTGAATGTAAATCAAAGCTCTTAGTACATTATATCCCTAGTCGCAGTGTGTTCCAACCATAATTCAAGTAATAGCTTTAATTCGAAATTTTATTTTCTTAAAATATTCTATTAAACTACGATCCTAAAAGTTATCTAAGATACGGGTCATATTAATAATAGGTAATGTTAAACCGGAGAGGATATAGTAATACCAAGTGGAACGATAAAAAATTTCTGCGTATCTACGTATATACGTATATGAGCCGTCACAACTGCAAATAATCGATCCCCTGAATCCCAAGGGTAAGGACCTTAGAGATAAAATTAACCGACACTATGTTCCACATCTCCCCTGTAAATGGTGTAAATTATGTCATCGATTCTGCATAACAGACCCTCGGCACTGATCCATTGGGAACTAAGAGTATATTTTTCTGATTTCACGCTCGGCACTGATCCATTCGGGACTAAGTTACCGTATATTTTTCCAACCCCGACTTGACTTTCAAGAAGTGTTTTGGAATTCAGAAAACGGGGCGTTAGACATATAGAGGTAAGGGGCATGGGGATATGGGAAGATTGAAAAGACGGGATAACGGTTAATACGGTATAGGGAAGAATTTGAATTTGAATAAAATAGGAATGCGATAATGGTGTCTAGTCTGCACCGATACTTGAAAAGATAACTAAGTAAATTTATAAGAATGATCGATTAGGTATTTATGATATTTTTCGTAATCAAGCGTTATACTAACACAACGGAAATTTGAAAACAATGAACACATTTCAATAATGGGGAATCAAAATTCGTAACAATATGTCCGTGTCCCCACGTACATACATATACTCTTGCATATTCATATCCATACATGCGCCTACATATCCGTGCGTGTAGACACCTATAGGTACATGTGTGCGCGTCCATCGAATCAAATAGTTTTCTTCTTAACATTTAATAATAAAAAAGTTGGCAATCCAAAATGGTGGTAATAACGTCCCTCCATTGACCTACACATATAAACCAAGTTATGTCGGTATATTACTTATAAAAATATTAAGAATAAAGGACAAAAAACCAAATGTAAAAAATAAAAAATAAACAATACAAATACATAAAGGATAAGCAAAGGAAAAATATGAAGAAAAAAATAAGGTAAAAAATGAAAAATAAAAATAAAAATAAAAAATGAAAACTATGAAAAATAAAACCCTACAAAAATACAAACATAAATATATAGTACTTATAACATTAAAGACCGAAGATTAGCGTTTGAAATTTAACAATCACGGAGATAAAACGACCCTTGCTGCAGCCCAATCCCGAATCCTCTCAGGTTCAGCACTTTTTTAAAAAAGGTTTCCATTCATGTAAATCGGTATGATTCAAATCAATTTGAAACCCGATCAGTGTTTTTCTATATATTTGCTTAAACGTGCGAATTATTATGCGTTCTCTAATAATATATATATATATATATATATATATATATATATATATATATATATATTAGTATCTATGCATGTATGTAGGTTTACATAAAAATAAGTATATATGTATTGATACAAACTATCGAATATATTATAATCATTAACACGAAATTATATGGACAGATAAAAATATACTCGTAAAAAGACAAAAGTAAAACTTACCGTAGCCGACGAGTTTTGTTCACTGAGTTTTGTTCAATAAGCTTTAAAAATATCCGTCAGATTACGAGACTGGTCGGCCAGTTTATTTTTTTCATTTTGTTTTTAGACATACACAAACGCATATATATATATATATATATATATATATATGCACACACACATACACACACACACACACACATATATATATATATATATATAACACACACACACACACACACACACACACACACACACACACATATATATATATATATAAAGGGAAAGAAAGGCATCAATGTTTCTATTTATATGCCTTTATAAGTTATTCAACTGACACAAGGTACACATTCTTGTAGAAATGAAAACATTAGATATGCATATACAAACCACTAAGGATATATATTTATTTAACACAAACATACACACACACACACACACACACACACACACACATATATATATATATATATATATGCGTCTGTGTGTGTGTATTTAAATGTGTTTGTGTGTGTTTTTGAGCGTATCTGCAGACATCTGTGCAACAGTTTCACTTCCATTGATATTTCCAATGTAATACTTTCGTGTTTCTTTTCTTTTATTTCGACAACACTGATCATGTAAAAGCTGCGATATTCATCACATGAACAAAGATAATCTTCATCAACCTTGAAGATTCCTTCATATCTCCAGTAGCAGAAGATTCACTTTTTCAGCCGTCTCTTCATAAGAAAATATCGAGAAAACTACGCTAAGCAAATTATTTTCTCGATTTTTTTTTCTTTTGACAACATGCCTACTTGATTAGCGTATTGAAATTTACATAAAATCTTGATTTTTTTTCTAATCTTAATTCCGTATTTCTATTCCGCAAACTGATTTGCAGGTTGTCAGGGTCATATTCACTTTATTCTGATTAATTTTTTGACAGTTTTACACTTTGACGTCTCTGGTATAAACTACAAAAAGAGAAGCTTGAAATATACCGTATACTTTCGCTCATAGAATAGATTGAATTGCGATATGCATGCGTTACTCATAGTTACAGTCGATGATGTTCCTACTTTAATATATGCAATTGGACAATGACTTCAGAAATTACAATTTAATAAGAAAAACAAATCATTCGATTAACCAACTATATTTATTAACTATTATCTTAAGTTTGCATAATACTTCTACGTAGTTACTAAAATAATAAGACGTTTTGATAACCCATGAAACAGTAAGATAATATTATTTCAACTAACAATAGCATAAATTTTACTAGACTCAATTGTATCAACGTTATTATTATATAACGATATACGAAGTCAAAGACAAATCGTTCAACAAAAAAGCCATCGAATTTATAGCGAAGCAGTGGAATCAGTGTAACACCCTAGAAGGAGTCAATGTTTTTGAATAAAGTCGAGTTTGCCTAAATTTTGTTTTATTAATCAAGCCCGGTATTTGAGTGAAAATGTTATATGCAAGGTTAGAAATACAGGCGTACATGAAATAGTTTTTTTTTAATCATATCACCCCGGGCAAGGCGGTAAGGCCACTGGTGTACAGGGGGCTACGTAAGAGTGAAAAGATTGGAAAAGAGAAAGCCGAAAACAACATCCTAAACAGGGAAAAAGGGATGAGACTCTACACCTGTTCAATAGACGTGGGTGGAGTGTGAAACGGGCGATAGTTCAGTCTATCTACTCCAATTGAAAAAAAAAATAAGGAAAAGTGAAAAGATTGGAAAAGAGAAAGCCGGAAACCACATCCTAAACAGGCAACAAGAGATGAGCCACTACACCTGTTCAATAGACGTGGGTGGAGTGTGAACCGGGCGATAGTTTAGTCTATCTACTCCAATTGAAAAAAAAAATAAATAAAAAGAAAAGAGTGAAAAGATTGGAAAAGAGAAAGCCGGAAACCACATCCTAAACAGGGAACAAGAGATGAGTTTCTAAACCTGTTCAATGGACGTGGGTAGAGTGTGAACCGGGCGATAGTTCAGTCTATCTACTCCAATTGTATGTATGTAGATGCATCCTGCACGTATATACACAAAATAGCTCTATAATATGCATATCTTTCAGCGAAACACGTAGGTATCAAATTTTCTACATTATCTTCACTTTTGTTTTTGATATTTATTTACATCCCATTTTTATAGACCTCTTCCTCCCAGACGCAGCCAGATGTTGCATACGCATCCGACACGGTAACCTGACACGATGCGTACGTTGACAAATCTTAATGATTGGCATACCCAGACTGCTTTCAGAAGAGTAAAGGTAACACATTTCCCGACATAACTTGGAAGTCTTGTCTACTTCCCACAATATATAGAACAATTGCACACTGGGGTAGAAGAACAGAGAGTCGGTAAAAGAGAATTGAGTAAATGTGTGAAGCACAAAATTTCGTCTTCTACTTCAAAGCGGACGTGCGTTATGTTGCGGTTGATATCGGCTCGGACCGAGAAATCCGGGAGCCGCGTTCGAATTCCTGTTGAATTCATTGTATTAACTTACGCGCAAATACCATTAGGAAAGGTATTAATCCGTCTCTTCCTTCCAGTTATGGGTTAAATAACAGGACAGATTGGGTTCTCTAGCCTTGGTTGGCAACCAGTCTACCGCAGAAAGCAACGGCAACCTACTGCGGGATAATCTTCTGCCCAGTCAGTCATGTCTCTTTCAAGACATAATCACCCAAGCGTGTTTCACGTATGACAATTAACTGACTGACTTCAAAGAAAATCTCTTCCGACTCCAGCGACGGACTGCGAACTCGACCTTCTCTCGAACATCCGACAAATTAATTTCCAACATGAGATCTGGAATGATGCACACGCCGAGAATCTTGACCGGTCCGTCCATCCAGCGGAAAGCTCCGGGATAGAGAAACGTCATTCCACCCACCAAACAGCAAGCCAACAAAAAATCGCGGTTGATCTTGGACCCTGTCCCCTCCTCATTAACTCTGATCATTTTGCCAACTTCGTCAATCTCGCCTTTGCACGACAGAAGAATTTTAAAGTCGTCAGCATCATCGGAGTATCTGGCCGAGTGGTAGCACCTGGTAGGGAATTTCCGCGTAGGATTCGATTTTAACTTGCAATGGAGGGCACCAACACAAAAATGTAAAGCAAAGGCGAAAGCGGACATCCTTGACAAACAGAGCGAGACAACATCGTAAAAAGCTGAAAATTATCTATGCCACACTCACCGTTCTTGTTTTTGCGAATGATCTTGATCACCCGCCTGATGAATCGCTGATGAATAGACCTCAGCTTCATCCATTTGTCATTAATCAGCTCCAGCATGTGGTACAAAACTAGCGACTGCCTTAAGTACATTTCGTAAGGAAGACCATCTATTCCCGGAGTCTTTTCCCGGACAACCAGTTTCAGCGCTTGTCAGATTTCAGACATTGTAAAGGGAACCCAGCGCCCAGGCTTTTTCAGCCGCATCGAGACTAGGAAAGTTGGTAAAATAGACATCGAACTCAACAGTGCTCAGAGTGGAGACCCTGGTTAGAAAAATCCTGAAAGTAATCTCGAAAAGCTCCAATTATACCTGCAAGGATGCCAGCTCTGCCCTTGCTAAGGTACGTCCCCACTATCACGGGATTTAATCGGCCTATCGACTTTTATTAAATTAGCTACATTGAACCGACGACTATAATCAGCTGCAAACGAACTAAGTTTCAATTTTAAAGAGGCCCACCATTTCTTCCCTACCACATCCCCCGTTAGTATCCTCCGTACTGTTAGTAACAGCTACTCCTGGAAATCTTTCCTCTAAAATAATGACGCATTCAGTTTCCAGAATCTAGCAATTTAACTTTAGGCTTAAGATCCGTGTCAAGCCTATGATCCGTGTCAACTATCGTATTGAGACTTAGACAAGTTAAGAACCCTACTTCGACACTCTTACGTAAAACACATTTTATGTAGCTAGCACGCAACACCTAAACGAAAAGCATCTAATATTTCACGTCCACCCTATCACGCGAGGGTGTTCATTCCGATACTTATCGACAAAATCATTCCTATCGAAAAAGTCCTGGAATCGTTTTACATCCGGGTTGGTAGTACACGAGCATTCCCCCTGTGCGATCTTTCTCAGATTCAAGAACGATATTCCAACCCCGCAAAGATGACGCGATGTCCTTAAGAACAAACCTATCTGCCGAAACAAAGTAGGACGCTCTGCATGGATATTGGGTGCATAAAACCCAATGTGACTAAAAGCCTTATCCATCATCCAATGCCTGCCCGCCGAATCCGCGACGACAAGCGCACACGACACATTCAGAGACTTGCCCACTAACCAGTAAATACCTGTAGATCGTCTATAAAACAAACCGAATATCAGTCAAATCTCCTAAAGAGAATGTCTCCATTGACCCTATTTTAAAACAGATTTCCTGCAAGCAACAAATCTCCCCACCGAGGCACTAAAAATCGGGAATTCAGATTTACTAGCTGTAGATTCATTGTCAGTTATAATTAGGTTTGGAAGTGTGGACGGAACATGGAATTGGAAAGTATACAGACAGGCTGTTCCAACGACACTTGGCCCATCTCAGTTTTAATAGTTTCATCTCAGGACAGGCCGACAACATCCAAGGCAAAGGTGAGTTTTAGCGTCCTATAGAGGTAGGTGTGAACTAAAACTATGACTTGTCCTGTACAAAATCCATTTAGTTTATTTATTTTGCGGTTTTCTATTATGGCAATTGGTAAGGACATATTTATTGCTTTCATTTCCTCCTCTAGCGAATCCCACGTCGTTTGCGCTCTCGACCCCGCATGGACAACCATAAGAATGCGTTGGACGTTTGAAAATTTTATGGGACTTCAATCTTTTTTCCACCACACTTGTTCATTGAAAGCAAGTATTTTAGATCCTTTTTTTATGTTGCCGTTAATTTTCGCTCTTACCGCTTGGGCCGAGGAAACATTTCGGTCACCCATCACGTAAGGAGGTTTTGTGCCCTTCTGGCGAGACTCCTTATACTCGGAAAATGGACTCCTTTACCACTTGAATGATGAACGCATTTGTTAATTGAGGGAAGGCTGGGAGTTTGATCACCGAGTTTTCGAAAAGGTCTGTGGTCTCTGCTAAGAGGGGTACACTTACGAGGAGAGGCCTCTTTTAAATGTCATTTTTAGTCTGGGATTTTTTCCTATCTGGTTAGGAGGATGTAGATGATGAGGGACCAGCTAAACGATTAGTCTTTTTTATCGAGCTTGGTTTTAAATAGCTTAATGTTTGTATTTCCTTCGTGTCACGTATCATTCAATTGTTGCTAGTTGCCAGGCCAGGGAATAGTTTTGTCAGTGTTTTTCATCCTTGGATTTTTTTGAGAACGAAGTCCCGCTCTCTGGCGCTTTCCCCTAACCTTACCAACAATCAGCTATTTCCCGTTCTCCCTCTTCGTGACTACACAAGCGGCTGGGGAAAAACATTAGGGAATGTGGTTTAATCTTTCCTCCAGACCATGGGTAAGATCATTCCGGTCCTTTGGGCTGGTATGGCTACTACGGGCGAGTCTGATGTTAAAGACACTGCCAGGCGGGGGTTCGATCGAGCGATACCTAATTTTCAGAGGCCTTATTCTTGATGCGATCATTGTGTCTTTCGTGTAGAGAATTTTTTTGCGCGCGAAAGCTTTTCAAATACAAAACCGACGCTATCATTTTTCAAATTTCTTCAATTCTTCGGTTGTTTTCCAAAAGTACACTTTCTTTCATAATGTAAGCGTAATTCTTTGCCTGCTTCAAGAACTTTTGCATATGCGTTTTGCGTGGGGAATTATCAACTCTCAACAACAGGCCGATTTCCAGGCCTTAGCATTTTTCTTTTATGGTCGTTATTTGACTTGCTTTCTTGCATATTTTGAACTTTATTGAACTCTGTATTCTGGAGGTCTTTTAACTTGGCATGTCAAGCCTCTTGTATGTCTTGAACATTCAGAGCATAAACATGCTTTTTTTCATTTTCATTCCTCATTACTAACAGAGCCATCCGTTTTCTCATTCTTAGCATCAGGAGTATCATTTGAAGTAATTCAAACAATGTTTTCTTGTATGACCGATTTGTGTCAGCCACTTTGAAATTATAGAACAAATGAACCACTATTTTTTTTTACATTTTGAAAATTAATAATATAAAAAGAAATGTGGGGGAAATGGTAATAAATATACAAAAAAGACGCAAAATTAAAACAATAAAAAACAGAAATAAAAATGTCTCAAAATCGAAAACAATAGTTTCACAAATTTACAAAAAGTCGAAATGATAAAAGTTTTTCTTTTTATATAAGAAAAAGTAGCCAAATTTTTTACTTCCGGTAAAAAAAAAAACTATAATTATAACCCTGAATTAAATAAAAAAAAAATTCACAAAATAAAAAATATATCCCATAAAGACTATTTGTTGTAGACTCTAAACATTCAATAAAATGTTGCCGCCAAGGGTGAAAAGGAAACAAACCTTCGTAAAATATAAATGTAGCTTCGAAAATAAAAGAAAAAAATAATAAATAAGTAGCCTGGAGGATTAAAAGAAAAATTAAATACTACAATTAAATAGTACACTAGAAAGAAAAAATGGGTAAAACAATATCTCGAAAAGCTACTTTTGATGAAAGAAAGATTTAGGGGGAGGGACAGAAAGAAAACTGACAAGAAAAATTACAAAAAAATGGTTTGCCGATAAACAAACAAACGATAAATGAGTGGAAACTAGAAAGCTAAAAATAAAATAAAACTTGTATTACTTTCAATACGAATAAAAAATTAGGCGGCCAAAGCTGAGCAGAAAAACTGAAATAAATCTAATAAAGATACGAAGCAATAGTCTCGTAACTTTTTCCAAAGATATATTTAAAAATATGACGGCCAAAACCGAGAAGAAAAATAACTGAAAAAAAAGTGGGTGAAAAAATAAAAAAATAAAAATAAATAAAAAACGAAAAGCAACATGGGATTAAAACTTTTTACAAAACAGTTAAAAACATTCGTAATGAAAGAATAACGTCCTTCGCAGGAAAAGAAAAAGAAGTCAGACGTTGTCAATATGAAAGTCGAATACTAGTCAGTATAAAGACTCAATATTTACTTTTGCAGAAAAATACATAAAAATGTAGCACAAGTTTAAAAATTGGAATATGGTAGGCTACTCTGCATCTGTCTTATGTTGACATAGCTAGACCGTGACCTTCGCTATAATAACAATTCTTATAGCGACTATCATGGCGAGACTCATTCGCTGACCCAAGCAGACTATACAATATTCCTTGCACTAAAACATCACACACTTACATTTCTTACTACAAACACCATCATGCCTCAAAGACTCTGAAAATCTAAGCACATATGTATAATTTGTCTGTGGGGAGCGGAGAAAACCAACGCTAAAAATGAAATCCCTGATGAATATTTAGACAATGAATGATACTACTTACAAAAATTAAACAAAATTGTTGTTAGTAATAAAAAAAAAATTCTTAACCGTGACAGAACATTAGTTAGCCGGTCAAACTTTTAACGGGACGTGTAAGAATCAAAGTTATTCATTCATTCATACACACAATCACGCGCCCATACAAAAGCAAAAACAAGTACTAAATAAACACACACGGAACTAATGTATCTAATCACTTAACGGGGATGGGTTGGAAAATTTAAATAAAAAAAGAGGGAAAAATAGAATTCGTTGACCATAAATACACTAGACTAGCTAAGATTAAACATGGCGAAACAAAATGAAAAACAAACCTAAACTATCCTACTTTCGGGTTGGGTTCACGAAATTTACTACAGGATCCGCAATGTTCTAATGCCTAACCGGCATCAACATGGCATTCTAAGTCAGCTCTATTTATTCGACAGATGCGCGCAAGATTCACATACATTTTGCCAAATTCTGATAGAAGGAATCATCGCTTTTCCGTCCTGATCTTGACTTTAAACTTTAAGTTGATGCTTAAAGAGAAATATAAGTTGGGAATAGTAAAACTTCTTGTACCCATATCCCGACTCTCATAACAGCTAGTATGCACACGAACACATAATGCTCAGCCCTAGTCAAATACAGTACCACATTGCCACAGACAGAAGCAACCTCAAGAACGTTCTGCGAAGCATGCGAACCATGAAATCTTCAAGCCACTTGCACGACGGTAATACAAGTTTGCAGTGGAAGATGGCGTGAGACAAATCTCGACCACCGACTCAATGCAGCCAACGCAGTTAGGTGAAATAGGTAAAACCGCTAAAGATAGCTTCTTGCCTACTCAGTGAGACATTCGCATCATCAGCAAGGTGAGTGATGCATCGTTATTAGTGAGGCATTTTATCCCAGCATTCACGATAGAAGAGGCATTTGCTCCGAGGTAAATGGCTGGCCTCCTTCTCGCACACTTCTTAGGCACGAAAGTTGTTGTGGGAATCTTTCATCCAGAATTCACCATTAACCTCCGCTTGTGAACTCATTCGGTCTTAGAAGGCAATGCGAAGCGTATGTTGACGGATCTCAGCGCTAGGAATACTCTTCAGAATTGTGGAGGTAACGTATCCCCCGACACACAATGGGCGCCTTGCCCTCTATCCACAAGAAGAAGACCTAGACTAATGTCATTAATATGGCATACGGGAAAGGAAGTCGAGAGTCGGTAATGGAGAATCGGTTAGATGTACGAAACACATGCTTCTCTCCTCCCCTTTAAGGAAAGATATCTCTGAGACCAAAGATGACCTGTGGCCTTTGCTTTCATTTGTACCTCCGACCACTTCATCTTCAACTGGAGATCAGGGCTGAACCAGACGCCGAGTAACTTGACCGTCCCGTCCGTTCAGAAGTAAGGCCCGGAAAGACAAACTATCATACCCGCGCCCAACCGCAAGCAAATAGACTTACCGCTATGGATCTTTGTTCCTGTCACCGTCTCGTGCTCACTGATTTCTTTGCTTACGTCGTAGAACTCGGCTTCTTTTTACACATGAAACGATACTTCTTTAGCATTGGCAGAATACCTGGTCAAGTGGTACCACCAGGTAAGAAGTTTCCGCATAGGACCGAATTTGCTTTCAACTTGCGAAGGAATGATTCAAACGCTACTACATAAATTAGAGGCAAAAGCAGACAACATTAACGAATAGAGCGAATCAACAGTAAAGGCTCTGATCGTACCGCATTCACTTCCACCATTGCACCGAATCAAATTGCGAAAGTATGGCCCAAAAGTAGCTGCCGAAATGACAGACTAGAGAAAACGATGGTCAACTCCATCAAATGCCTTGGATTGATCTACATTTTGTCGACATTCTCGATGACAAAATGTATCAAATGAGGGTTGTTCTGAATAGTCCTATACTTCACAGCACAAGTCTGCTCGCGACATATAAGACTATGGAGGAGAGCCTACAAACCGATGGCTAGGACCTTGACTAATAGCAACTCTGTATTTAACATCGTCATAGTCCTGATGTTATGTCCCAACCGTCCTTATTTTTGCGCAGCAATTTATCACACTCCTAGTGAAGCATTGACGACTGCTTCACCCAGTTGTTGAAAATATGTGCCATCAACGAAACGAGAAGTTCAACTGCCTCAAAAACATTTCGTAAGGAAGACCATCTAATCCCGGAGTTTGTCCAGCCCAACCAGGTTTAACGCATTTCAGATCTCAGACTCTGTCAAGGGACACTCCCAGCTAGCCACCTCGAGGTGGAGGAAGCCGGATAAATATGTATCAAAAGGTGCAGTGTTCAGACCGGGCTACCTGATGAACAGTTCCTGAAAGTAGTCAAAAAAGCCTTAACTATGACCGTCTTTGTAGTCACGGCTGGCATCTCCAGCAGTGTGACGCACGCTATATGTTTTTTGGCAGCGTTTCTCTGTTCATCTGCAAGCAGTTCAGCGGCTGTATTCATTGTATCGAGAGATTGATCTTCCTTGATAAGCAAGGAGGCCTGCTCAGCTTTAGCCATGGCTACGTCTCCACTAACTCGGGTTTGATCGCTCTATCAGCTTTTGGTTCTACAGCCGTTTTTGCTGCAACTTAGATAGATTTTGTCGACGTATATATTTAGCAGTAATCTAGTTTTAGATATTAAACAATCCCACAATTTATTCTTAACCACAGTCCATGTCAATTTCTATTCTTAGCTTTAAATAGTAGTGGAAATCTTGCTCATCAAACAATGAAGAGTTCAATTTCCAGTAGACAGCCACATTAGGCTTATCTAAGTTTACACGAAAGCAGACGAGCCTATAATTCGAGTAAACTATGAAATTAAAAATTTAACAACTTAAGTGCCCTACATCTACTCTCTTAACTTAAACTCGGTCGATGTAGTTAACGCACACCACCAAAAATAGAGCTGTGCCTATTACATCAAGTACACACTAAATTCCGAGTGTGCTCATTTCAATACTTATCGAAAAGATAAAGATTGTCGTAAAACCGCTATATTGGCTTCACATCTGAATTGTTAGTTCATGATCTTTCCCATATGTGATCGATAACGGTCTCAAGTACGGTATTCCAATCGCCCGTTAAAGCTACTCGACGAGACATCGTCAAAAACTGCCCGATTTGCCGAATCAAACCGAATGCTCCGCATGGTATTTTGAGCCCATAAACCCCAGTGGGACGAAGAGACTTAACGTTTATAGTAACATTCAGCATCCAAGGACTGCCCACCGGATCTGTGAAGACAAGATCACATGCTGCATCAAAAGTCTTGCTTATTGGTCAGGAAACACGTTTCAAGTGTCAATCAAATCATGCTAAATAGAGGGAGAACTTACTAGACAGTATATATTCACGGTCGTGAGTTCGAAAACGGGTCTCCTGTGTACAACATACATCCACACCTAGGTGCTGATGATTGCTGTTGAGACACGCTCTTTGAGTTTCCGATCTCAGCTCTCGTACATTTAAACTAGCCAACCAGAAAGCCGTTGGAGATTTGTACGAAATATATCGGGGGACACGACACCGATGTACTCTCCCATTGATACAGTGCTCATTTATCTTTTGATGGAACTGTCAAGGGACAGACCACTAATGTCCAAGGGGAAGATTAATATGCAAGGAGGAGTGAACATAAATAGAAGACCACACCAAAAAACCTGACTCAATTTCTCGTCATCTAAATCATTACATTATGAAAGTGGATGGTCAGTTCCAGTAGTATCATTTGCATCAAGCAGCATCCCCAATATCTGTTGTGAAACATGGCCTGACCGGATAACTGTCAAAAGCCGACGGAAAATTTTTCAAATTTTCGTTTTGATTGATTTTCTTAAAAATGCAATAATATTTTATGTTCTTCCCTCTTTCGAGAATATGATAATTCTTTTTATGCTTGTTTTCTGCAACTCGGCACACATTTTCCATTAAATGATAAGAAGGTTTGGGGTTTTTTTCTTACTGCTATGGGAGGAGAGGCTTTGCTGTTTTTTTTATTTGTAGATGATTCTGTTTTTCTAGGTGAGTTGACAGGAGCACATAGAGTTGACAGATTAAGAGGTGTTTTGAAAAATGTGTGTATAGGTTGTGATTTTGAAAGACTGGTCATTTTAAGTGATGGTATTATTACGGATAGTTATTTTTTGAGAGGAGGTAGGGCCGTAATATGACTTATAGCAAAGGCAGTGCCGAAAAAGGTCGTTTTACTGATTGTTGTTGAGATTTTCTGTTCTTTAAAGATTCCTTTAGCTGAATTAACATTTTCTTTTTATTCAAAGCCGAGTTCATATTTTTGCTGCATCTCTTTTAGTTTGTTTGCGTAGCTGGCCGTGTCATCGCCATTTGAACTGGTGGAAGAAGTAGAACTGTCCGAGTTCTTAGCAGTTGGGACATTTGGGTACTGAAATACAACTACACAGTGTTTCCCTCCAACTTTGACAACAACCAAACATTCTCCTTCTTCCTTCTTCTAGCTGGTAAAAGAACTTCAGAAAATGGGGCCGTTTTTAGTTGTAGACATGCCCACAACAGGGCAGACGGAAATAGCAGACACGACCGGAGGGGGATTTAAGAAAACGATAGCCAGAACTTCAAAGGTCTTACGCTCTTGGATGGAAGAAGACAAGTGACTAGTCTGCCTACAATTCCAGGAATTTGTTTTTGGGTCTGACACGTTGACATCATCTTCTGGAACTCTACGTCCAGACAGTTGGGAATGGGGACAAAGGCACTGTTATCTATCATAATTTCAAAATTCCACACCCCGCTCAGGTTATCGGAGGAAGCACTGAGAATCTGGCCGAACGTTATCAAATACGCTGCTAAGTGCTGCTCTCAGACCTAAGGAGGAATCGTGTATACTGTTACATTAGTTCTTCGCCATTCTTCATATTCAGTACTTGTTACACAATAATTTGTTATTAAGCCATGCCTGCAGGCATCTTCGCAGTGGACAAGCATTGGTAACAGTACGTCCCACGTAACTTTCCCTCTTCATTTACCCTCTCTTTGGTGCTTGACTGGCAGTGATATCAAAGACTTGATCGCTGTTTCTTTGTGGTACCACAAATTTTGCGACTTCGCATGTCAACCACAGAGACAGGCACAATTCGTTTCTCAAACTTTTGTAATTATTCGGGGACTAAATGTCCATCTTCTTTGACAAGATATGTTTAACCTTTGGCTCTCTTTAAGAACTCTCTAATGTTGCTTTTGCACTTTGCTGGGGACATCCATCAAGAGGGCGATTCCCCGGCTGTTACATTGTCATTACTGATTACATTAGTCTGCTTCTGATTGATTTACTGGCTTTTGGTCAAATCTAGATTTGGATATTATCGGCCTCCATATTTTTTTTAATCGTCTTTCTTAGTTGTTTTTATTTTTAAGTTGACTTTTATCTGTTGATCATTTTCTGAAGCAAATAGGTTCTTCTTTATATCAGACAGATTTTGTCGGCCATATTTAATTTTTTCCCTTTTTATATATAGTCTTTATTGGCACACTAGAATAATTAGTGGTAGTGGAAGAAATAAAAATAATGATAAGATGAAAAACAGCAATAAGCGACAAAAAATAATTTATGACACCAAAAAAAAAAAGAAAAAAAAAAGAAAAAAACTAGTTAAAGAATGAACGTTAACACTGAAACAAAAAACTGAATTTACCAATAACAAAAGCGATTTAAGAAAAAAGAAAACGGACATGCAGTTAAATATACTTAAAAATACACTCCTAAAAACAGAAACGGTAAAAACTGAAAAACATACAATAAAACGCACGTTTATAAAATAAAGGCTTGTCTAAAAAATATTGTTGACTAGAAAATTAAACAAAAAACTAAAAGGTCTTATTACTAAAGAATTGTTATGCTGCCGAACAAAAGGACGTTAAATAGAGGCTCGGAAAATTTATAAAAATATCTTAAAACGGCTGGAAATAAAAATTAATCTTTTAAAGCAAAAGAAAAAACAAAAAAAACATAATGACAAGAAAAAGTAAATGAAATACGAAACTAAGGTTTCTAAAACTGCACTTAAAACAAAATACGAAAGTTGACTAAGAGGATATTTTCGGTAAAATGAAAGAAATTAGTGTTGGGACCGAAAAAAAATCCCAGAAATTCAAAATTAGTCAGATGTTGGTAACGGTAAACATAAGAATTATATAAAACATGAAATAAAAAACTAGTCTCGTAAACAAGAACAAATATAGCTGCAAAAGCCGGGCAGATACTGAAATAAGAATGGAAAATAAATCGATAGAAAAGAAAATAATGTCCGAACAAAACAAGAAATGAAAAGAAAAATAATCTATTCAGTTCAAAAAATCTTATTCAAAACAAAGTTCAGAGAGAAAATGAGCCAAACACGGTCAAAGACTGGTCAGTATAATAACTCTATTCTCCAATAGTGTTCACGTATATAAGAGAAAATGAACATCCTATACAGGTAGGTATACAACACACCACTTTTTAGAATGACAATTTTCCAGAGTCAATACTTTTTTTTTCTTTTTAGGGTCGAAAGAAATGATGAGCTCATAAAATTCTTAAGACTATTTGGAAGTAATTGAATGTAATATATTCGACTGAAATTCAAACGCAACTATAAATTTAATAATACGAGCTGCGATCAATTAATATTAGCTAGATGACTATGTTTTTCTTAGAAATGCTTAAATGAACTAAGATCAGAAAGGTGGCAGGTAAGTCTATGGGAGAGCGTTGTTGTAGTAAAACCAATATATATAGTGTTTTTTTTTATTAGTACCAGAGAAATAATCTTTGAACAAGCATATAAATTGATACACTATATTAGTTTTAGTTTTCTGTAGATGATTTAATTATATATATATATATATATATATATATTATCAAAACGTCCTCATTAAGACTTGAAGTTTTATTCCCTACGAAATTATCAGGGGGATTTTATAAACTGACACTTTCTTTATTTCTATGTATGCATCAGATATGTATATTTTAAATTCATATCTATCTATCTATCTATCTATCTATCTATCTATCTATCTATCAACATGTTCATATCTATCTATCTATCTATCTATCTATCAACATGTTCATATCTATCTATCTATCTATCTATCTCTCCCACTCTCTCTTTTTCTCTCTTTCCATCTCTCTCTTTCTCTCTCTCTCTCTCTTTCTCTCTCTCTCTCTCTCTCTCTATATATATATATATACATGTATATGCATTAAAATAACGATTCTACTTTTTCAAAATATAAAATCTGAATATACTGTGTTTGAGACCATCATTTCCCGTAATGGATGATTTTCATTTCAAATTGTTCAAGTCGAACGCTAAATAAAAATTGTTTCATAAGATCTACGAAACTGTCTCATTTGGAATCATTACCCGTATGAATTTTTTTTCTAAAATAAATCTTATTAGATGATATATTTAGAACTGATTTTGTTTAGTGTAATTTTTCGAGGCAACCAGCCTACAGCAGAAAGAAATGGCAACCTACTGCGGGATAAATTTCTGCCCAGTCAGTCATGTCTTTTAAGACATGACTGACTGGGCAGAATGATCGCCCAAAGCGTGTATCACGTATGGCGCTTATTAACTGATGGGAAAGATTTGAAATCGCGAAAATATATCTAACATAAAAGACAAAACATTCTGCAGCGTGTCTCCATCATACTTTTTAACAAATACGAAAACCACAGGAAATAATATACATGACAATATACTGAATAAGAGGTGTACTTACCTACATCTTCAGCAAAATCTCATATATTTAAAAGAAAAGGTATACTTCTGAATTTCATGAGATAATATCAAATTAGCATTTGATCTAAAGTCTATCATTTATTAGAACAGAGGATTTATTGCTAATTTTAAGGCCCCACAACAAAACTGGTCTAAACTGCTAATCGTTTGAGGAAACCTAATGCTAATCTTCATAGACCTTCACAGATTTTCCTGACTAATAAGTGAAATATCTCATTGAATCTATTCCTAGTTCAGCTGTTAAGGAATGTATTTCAATGTGTTGTACTAGAGTATTTTCTCGTCAGATGCTGTCTTACACATTTGTAATCTAGCATTCGACGGAAGACTGGTGGTATTTTGCTATCTATTTAGAGATAAGATGATAAGACCCTCACATTTTATGTTTCCTGATCTGGAATTACGTCTTAATAAATTTCTCCATCGCTGTTACTTAGCTTCCCTGTGCCTTTTCTATAAATTATTTCTAATATAACTGTTCTGGGATTAAATGTTTTCTTTTATACCTCCTAGATTTTAGGAATCTAGCTCTAATGCTACATAAACCTGTCGTCATTTTACAGTTGAAATATCTAGATGCAACCGTATATTCTATGCTAACAGTTTCCTCTCTCGTACTTTCTCAAATGTGGAGGTCTATTCCGGCTTTTAATCTGTATCATCTGTATACGCAATTCCTCTTTGATTGTTCTCTCTGTTTAAAAGTCTTGGGTTTTTGATGTTTTATTAAGACTCACTAATACATTTTGCTTTATGCCTTTATAAGCGAAATGATGGCAAAATTAGGAAATGTTCTGTGTTAGTTTCTGCTCATAGCTAAAGTAACATATCCTGTAGAATTAGTTACAGTCAAGATTTGAGTGCATTAATTGATGCATATTTTTTGAAGTTCGAATATTATAACATTGCATAAAACTGTTATTTAAACGTTGTTCTGTCAACCAAAATACCTAATAGAATTGCAATCATTAATTCTTTGTCACTCGGCATATTTATGTACAACTGTCTACAGGGTGTAAACGATAAATTGGCAGTAATTTCAATCCGCAATTTAGGTTTTTTAAAGCGGCATTATCAGTCTGAAATGTTAGTTTCTGTACTCTTTAGAGTCTGAAGTCCAGATTAGCCACCTAAAAATACTAACAAAATGAGTGCCAGTGTAGAATTTAACCATAGAATGGTTATTGCTGAATTGTTCCGCGCCGGGCATAAGACATCTGACATTATCAGAGACACTGGCTATGCTCCTAGGACTGTTTATCGTGTTGTAACAAACTTAAGGGAAGGTAAAGACATGCAAAGGAAGGCTCACATTCCGAGAAGTGATAAAATCCCCACCAAAAGGTTTGGAATGATCCATTGCAGCAAATCCATCACAGTCAATGGTTGACCAGGAGAAAAAGCGGAATGTAGCCAAAATGACCATTTCTAATGCAGTACGGAAAGATCTTGGGATGAAGTCATATTGCAGACGATGTCGTAACATTCTTACCGCGAAATCTAAGACCATTCGTAAAGAGAGAAGCCACTTGCTACTCAATCACCCGAAACACCATGGTGGTACCGTTCGCATTTTTGTGGAGAGAAAAAGTTCGTGGTAGACGAAGTCGCCAACTGCAGAAACTCAAGAGTTATCGCCATTGACCCTTCTTGTGTTCCTCCAGTCATGCAGAGTAAACACCCTGTCTCTGTCATGGTGTTTGGAGCTATTGTCAGTGATGGGAAAGTCATGCCCCGTCACCTCATTGAAGTTGGCCTGAATATATGGCGGAATATCTGAAGATTCTGGAGGAAGTTCTCTTACCTTGGATTAAGAAGAACGATGATCTCAACAAAATGATATTCATCCTGGACTCTGCACCTGCTCATGGGTCAAAAACAGTGCAGACCTTCTTGAAGAGAGAGTTGCCGTTTTTTGTGCCCTCAAATATCTGGCCCTCTAGTTCGCCAGATTTGAACCCCTGCGACTATTGGTTATGGGGCGATGTTGAGAAAGTCTCTAATGCTCGCCCCCATAACAGTGTGGCCTCACTGAAGACCTCCGTAAGGCGAGCATTCCGCGATATCAAGAAAGAGTTAGCTGTCAATGCCTGTCGTGCTTTTTGGGCTCGCATTCAGCAAGTTGTGGACGCAGAAGGTGGACGCATAAAATAAAATGTTTGTATTTAATAAAACAGTTAAATAAACATACGCAAATCTCAAATGTCTTTAAATGTCCCTTCTTTATCAAGGTTTAAAGTCTGAGATCTCAAACTGCCAATTTATCTTTTACACCCTGTAATATTTGTTTCGATTTAAGTCACATTATTAATCTAGGAATGCAGGTCATTTATTTTTCCGCAATTCATAATATAACTAAAATATAATTGTGTGGCATACAAGTATTTTTTCTATAAAGTTTGAATACGAGGACGCTTAGGATATTTGTTTTCTAATGTCATAATAAATCAAACAGTATTTTACTGGTTAATAACTATATACAATTCTATCAATTAGTATTAATATTTTCGTTAAGTACTTTAATAAAAAGGAAGGGAAGAAGTACACATATTTACTGCGGGCAGTAGAATGAAGATGTCTTCAGTCATTTTAAATTACAGTAATCATCATATAATTGAAGCTGATACACAGATTCTATTGGAGACATTTTCACAGTTAATTAGCAGTTGTTTTTAACAGAACGGAAAAAGTGCAAAATGACTGGCAGTAAACAACTGTTCAAAAGACTTCGACCAGTTCACCTAATCAGAGGCAAATACAGTAATTTAAAACGAAAAAAAAAACTATGATGAAAAAATAATAAATTATTTTCATTTCAAACTTATACGTTATTTTTTATATTCTGTGTGGTTCACAATTAGCTTGAAAACAATATATACATACGAGTGGAAAATGATACGTACATATCCATCTCAATTTTCAGAAATATCGCATGGTATCCTCAGTATTTGAGATACCAAATGTTGAAAAATTATTCTCATTAGTTTTGTCCATATTTGAACGAAGTTATTTAAGTCAGGTAATTGTGCTGTCCATTGATGCAAGACAGGGAAACGTTTATCTCTCGCTATTCTGTTCTATTTCTCTCGAAGTTGCTTCACGTTGAAAAATAACTCAGTCTAATTCTGGTGTGAAATGTTCTCTCCTAAATTATTTATTTTTTAAGATGTTAAAGAACTTTCTTGAATTATTACTTTTTATGTTTACCTGAAGCATAAAAATCTTATCTACAAAGACGACATTTTGAAGTTTGGTTTGGTTTTCCTGTAGGACTACCGACAAATTTTCTCTTGTTAGAATTCTACATCATCCATTTGTTATGTAAAAATTCAAATGTAGTTTATCACATCTTATATTCTTCTAATTACTTTGTATATTGCTTGTTTCACTGAAATACAATGAGTGTATATATATATATATATATATATATATATATATATATATATATATATGTGTGTGTGTGTGTGTGTGTGTGTGTGTGTGTATAGTAAAAAGAACCTTCGGATATTGGAGGCCATTTACATTAAATCCAAACAGCCCACACTTAATAAAATCACGTTTAATTCCGGTCATAACATTGCAATACATTGCATTTCAATACATGGTTCTTTTGTCATTTTGCGCTTTCACCCGGTGTGATGTCATAGAACCGCATTGCAAATTTGCGACCTGCGTTTGTTATTTTTGGTAACAATTGCCGTTGCCAAGCGGAGTTTTATGTCAACACAAAAAATAAATCATCGGTGATGGTGGATGTTATTATATTAGCGTCTTAATAACCTCTCTGATGATGGCTCAGGTGAGCCGAAAGCTTAGAGCCAAATTAATATAAAAATTATTCAAATGTTCGAGAATTTTTGTCTTTATTTCCAACTGAAATGAAAGCCAAAATTCGACGTTTAGAACGGCTCATGGTGAAACATAATAGACATTCATTTTCTCTTATATTTAACAGTATATGTTTAGAATATATATATATATATATATATATATATATATATATATATATATATATGCTGGTAGAACGTATATAAAGTGAATTCGTCATAATTTGTATTGCTGTTTTCCTTGATTTTAATTTTCCTATTCTTGAAAACTTTCTATAATGTCTTCTTCTGCAGTATTTGAGATCATGCACGTTATTGTGGGTAGGAAGCACTTCCAGAGACTTCTGGGTTAATGTAGATATCACACAGGCTGTTATTTGAAATTTAGAGTAGTCTATATCTCTCTGGAGTATATTCATATGTATATTTACTCTCCAATATTATTAACCAATTAATGAATATAAGAATTCGACGTTAGATTTTCCACCGGATTATTCGAACATATATTTACATGTCTGTTGTAAAATTGATAATGTCTACAGAAAATAGTCAATTTTGGATATCACCTCACGATGCCTCTTTTCATTATTGTTGTGAAGTATTTTTCGCACTGAAATTTATAATCTTGCTATGTCGGTTGCTAATCGAATTAACGCGCCCAAATTGTTAGAAACTTGGTAATCTTCCACTGTAAACTGACTCCTTAGCATTCTGCTTACTGCCGACTAATATCAACTGCCTTGTCCAACGATGTCCAGTCAACATCATGATTTTTTTTATTGATGGCGACTTTATGCTTACATCAAGTGCATTGAGGAGTTAGTGCTGAACAGCGTCAAGAGGATGATTGCTGGAAGAAATTGTGATTGCTAACAGGACTCTGCTGTTTGACACACGAACAAGAGAATTCAGTAATAGACAATCTTCTTCCATCATATGACTCTTTTAATCTGGCCATCAAGCTCTCTGGTCAAAGTACAGCACAACAAAGCGCCTTGTAGCACAAAAATGAGTTGAAGGTAAAAATTTTGGTAATTTCATCTAGAAGACATCCTTAAAACTTCGCCAAAGATTCTGAAGTCGTCTAGAAGCCACAGTTGAATCCAATGATGATTTTATTGGATAAATAAACTCTAAAATATTTCAAAATATTTTTGTGTAATTTTGGTAATTATATCAGTTCACATTAGAAATAACTTTAATCCTTTTTCATTTCATCCGATAGATCTTTTTCACTTTAACCGTTATTTTTACAGAATGCTCCTTTTGATGAGACGCTTTCTTTTTTTTATTAAACACCATAAATCTATCTGGAACATTCTGTCCTTTTGAGAAAAATAAATAAATACACTGTTTAATAATTAAATAAATGGAGTGCCTACTCACGTTTTCTTTTAAATTACCAAGGCAGACAAAACAAGCATAATTTTTCTATGTTCTTTCTGTACAGAATTATGCGAATGATATAATAAAAATAAGTATTTGGCATTCAACAAAATCATGCAAAGTCCATAGGATCTGAAAAGTTTCTTACGCAAATTTAGTAATTCCGCAATGCCAGACAACAATTTAATAAATAAGTGGAAAAGTTATCATTGTTCACTTTAGCTACTCTTACTAGTATAGTTGAAAGACAATTTCTACTCATACAGCTTACATCGAAAAGAACATGCTGAAAGGAATCACTTAATGTGAAATTGCACTTTTTTCCCAAATCATCTAGAAGGAGACATTTGGATACGCAGTTTGCTGGTCCATAAATCACTTTAAGTTAATTCAAGGCGAAAAACGAGAGAATATAAACGAAACCATTCAATAGTTATTTGAATAATGGAGTACTGTCCCTAAAAGTATACCGATTGATTATTGCATTAGAGTCTTCTCATATTAAAATATGCTCGTGTCTCATTTAGCTTTGCTCTATGCAAGGAGGTAATACGTACTTTAGATAGACACCATTAACCAGCAATTCGGATGAATCCCAAGCCGGTTATGTTAGCTTATAACTCGAATAACAGTTTCCAAATGTATAAAGCATTACTGATTCCCTTTAACTTTTTTATTGCAGAAATTGATTTTGGAATATGACATTCGAATCCCAATGATTTTATTTGGCGGTTCTTTTTCCTGGCAAGAAATTGGACAAGGAATGACTCTGGAAAAACTGTGGATAGTGAAAATACATAAATTGTGATTAGGGAGGTCTTCGGTTTTCTTTTATATCGTTTATCCACAAGTAGCAACAAATCGAGGAATATATTCTTGGCTATAATAAGGGGCTAAAGAATTCTTAACCATAACAGCGCCATAAATATAATCCTGTATGAGAATCTATTTTTCTCGTGTGTCAGAAATAACGAGTCATAATATAGAAACGACTGTGTTAGTTTTGTACGTGAGAGAGTTGCAGAATTTCTAACTTCTTGGTTTAGAAACATTTTTAAACATTTGTTGAAGGAGATTGTTACAAGGTAGTCACATCAAGTAATAGATTTAATTAAAATTATTAGTTAGCTGAATTAAGAAAACATAATATAGTATAACTAGGTATTTTCTATAGAAAAATTATATTTGTCATATATATATATATATACACTTATGAGATATATCATTAGGTATAAATTATGAAATTTATAAAATCACGCACACGCGTACACGCATGTACCACACAAATACATACACACAAAAAGATAAACAGACATTGCTACTCAAACACATGTTAAGGAATAAGTTAATTCTGATTAACCGCATCACGAAATGCGGATGAATAGAGGGCAACGCAAGGCAAGAAGGGTTCTAATTCGCTAAATAGACACTAGAAAAGGGATGCAATTTTTATACGCAAAATGATGTCAGAAAAGAGACGGATTCTTACCTTTCCTAAGATTATTTGCAATGAATTCAAGTTGAATTCGAACTCTACTCCCCGATTGCTCGTTCCGAGCCTATATACACTGCACCACAACGCACATTCGCTTACAGATTAATGTTTTTCAACTTTAAAATTCAAAAATTATAAAGAAAGATTACTCGTTCTATACCGTCCTCCTGATTACTCCTTCCCCTCATTATTAATGTTTCTGTTACTAATTCTTCCACACCCTTTAACCTCTTTGTCTTAATGACTTTAATGTCTTGAATGGCGTGATACCCGTTCAAATGAACATTTCTGAGTACAATTTTTGTAAACTTTGTTTAACACGGATGTACTATTATTTACCAATATATAGTATCAGAACTTTGCATTTTTTGAAAACAGTGCGTTATTTATTGGGAATGTTTACTGCATTATTCTTTAGGTCACTCGATTTCAACTTGAAAAATACTGACTGAATTAAAATTGTTTTACAAAGATTTTATATTTTTGTTCATGTTGACTATTAGAACAAATAAAAAGTCGAAAGTTACATTTGTATATAAATCCTAGATGTAAAATTAATATTTCATCCATAGAAATCGGTGAGAAACAATGTTGCTCTTAAAATACGTTAATCATGAACTCTGTACCTTCAGAATTATGGAAAATTATGGAGAATTAGTGAAAGCAAATCCATCAATCAGTGAAGTTCTATACGTGATACACACTTGGGCAACCATATTTTATTTGATCTAAGTAGGCAGATGATTTTCAGGCAGTAGCTTGCCACTTCTTTCTCCGGTTTAATGATGGCCAACCACGGCCATAGAATCCAGTCTGTCCTGCTATTCATTCTATAGCTGGAGGACGAAGAGATGGATCTATGCCTTTCCAAAGCGTATTTACGCTAGTCAAATGCAAGAAATTCAACTGGAATTCAAACTCTGCTCTCCGATTTCTAATTCCGTTCCAATATCAATTACGCCACTGGGCACAACCTGATCACAACGACTTATATTTATATTCATTCTTCATCAATAACAAACTTAGATGTCAGTACATATTATTTGTACATAAAAACGCAAAAATATTTTGCACATACATTATGAAACACAAAACTAATTCGCATATGCATTATGTAACCAGAAAAACCTAAAATTCAATTTAATAAACATCATGAATGTGTCATTTAAACATAGTGCTTTCTGATGTCACTTTTCTGTAGCATTTTCCTTATTGTTTTGTGTCCCATTACGTTATCCACAACGTCCTATTTTTGTAACTTATAAAACCTTATCTTTCTTTAATTCTCGTAAACACTGTTTTAATATCTATTTACTCACGCTCACTATGTTATGCATTTTCCTCTGTTACGCTTGCCTCGTACCTGTCATGTGATTATCGGATTTCCAAAGCCTCCCTTCTTCATTAGAAACTCTAAAAAACTCAGCTGGTTTTCCTGATTTTAAATCAAGAAATATCATGATTAATAAAATAAATTATTCTTTATAAAGAGTTTTATGCCCATTTTTTGAAATTTTCCAGTTAATGTTCATTCTATTTTTATGAGTACTTTTCAGTGTGCTTAAAAATGCTGACACGTTCGTTGATTCTCATTAAACAAATAAAATAAAAAGAAAAAATTGTTGGTAATTGTGTGAGATAATGATTTAATATTAATAAGAATAAAGAAACAAAAAGTTGATATTCACGTAGCTTTCTCTCATTCTGTTTTTATTTCTCCCTTTCAAATATATATAATGGTTTTATTTAAAATCACTTTGTTTTCCTTGTTTTATTCTTGCAATCAAATTATAGAAAAAAATCTACTGCATCTTATTTTAATGATGTAAAGATAAATGAAATGCAACAGTACCTCATAAAATAGAATTATATTTAACCAAGTGCTATAAACAATATTTTAAAAACATTATTTTGTGAGTTTTTAAACTTCTAAAAATCGTGTGAAAGATTTGTAAATATCTGTATTTATACTACTATTAGCACAGAAAATGACACAAAATTACGAAATTTTGAATACTGAACATCTCAAATATTCCGTATGCCTCTTGCTTGTTATGTAATATGGAAAATATCTATGATACTGTGGGCATTATAACACGACCATGCATCCAATTAATCTACCTGACTTTTGGCCGATTCCGCCTACATTGTGATTTTGATTTTGGATTGGCCAAAACACGACCGCTTATTACCACTTGATGAGGCTGGTATAGACATGCGAAGAAGTGGTATATAATGAAAACCAGATTTAAGAGAACAACGACACGGTGTAGATTCTTTTTTTATATAATCATATCGCCCCGAGCAAGGCATTTCACTGCCACTATTTTGCAGGGGGTTACATAGGAGGAAAGTTACGAGAAAGAGTGACAACTTATAGGGGGTGGCAGTAAGTGAGTAAGAGAAGTATGAGAATACTGATGAGAGTGGTGTGGACGAAGAAAGGAGCACGAGAGAGAGAGGAAGCAGATTAGTGAGATAGGAGATTACTATTGACTTTACATTTAAATTCTTGGAGATTATAGCTGTCTGGAAAGCAAGTAAATGGAAGGGAATTCCACAGGTAAGAAGTGCGAGAAAAAATATGCTGGAATAGAATTTGCGTTTACAATTTATTGGTTTCACAGTAAAAGGGTGGGACGTAGATGCTAATCTTGTGGCTCGAGTAAATTTATATAGCGAGCTAAGTTCATCAGAAAAGATGCTGTGAAAGTATTTGTAGAAGAGACACAGGGAAGTCACATTTCGCCGGTGAGAAAGTGATCGTATCCGAGCTGCCAAGTCGGGATCTATCACATTACATTACATTACAGATTTATATATATATATCGAATGATTACAAGATTACAAGCAAGTCAAGAAAGTGACGAAAAAGAAATATTTAGATAAATCTTTTGGCACGAAAATATTCGTCTAGTATTATTTCTCCGGGTCGATGCTTTATTCAACTTCTTGTTGGTTGAATTTGGATTGACCGTCTCTTGCAATATTTCTTTCTCCCAAAATTGTTTCTAGCAGTAGGACTGTTTCAGTCCGACCGTATTATTCCATCCGCCATTCAAATCTCTTTCCAACATCTCAAAACACGGACTTGGAAATTTATTTTTAGGATTTCCATTTCCTTCACTGCATTACTCTTACCAGCTCGAAATGAAAATTATTATATTTAACCATTTCGAATTCCAAAAAACACTCCATGTTATTGACTGTCTGCTTTTATCAACTGTACAGAAAATTAGGGTTACATATTGTCAAAATATTTTGACTAGAATCGCTTGGATAAATTCACTTAAAATACTTTTGCCCTCATTGTACTCTGCGCCTTTATTTTCCACTTGTTAACATTACAGATATTTTACCCGACAAAAATAATTGTATTCTACAATTCTAGAGAAATCTCTTCTCATCTTGAAAATCTCTAAAAATTAATAGCAGCCATCTGAAAATAGTGTTACAGACACTAATTCGGTATTATTAAAATATTTAATACATATTTTCTAATGACACTGGCTTAAAATATAAAAATAAGAAATATTTACATTTTTAAAAGCTAAATATTTAGGCTCTTTCTATAGTTCTTTTGCTGATTTCGCAAGTGATGTACATCATTTTTGTCTTGATCCTCGAGAGTCATTATCTTGTAAGCCTCACTTCTTTCGCAGATTCGGCCACGGAGAACTTCTTCGCTCTTGTCTTGATAAATTTAGTACTGACGTAGCAAAATACATCTGTCCGATGTTTACAACTTCTTGGTACCGTTGGTGATGTATGCATATATCAAGGACAACTTGCCTAAACTTGAACAACGAGAAGTATAGAGAACTATGAAGCTTTTCTGCATTTCGATTCCCATCTACGTTGGCAGAGAGTTTTAGAAATTCTTGTTACTTTTGAAACTTCATGAAAGTTTTTTGAAATACTAAAATTAAGAATAAAAATTATCCTTGAGAAACTCAGCGCTAAATCCGTCTAGAATATAATGAAAATTGGTCAATTTCAGAACATTGATGTCCCGGTCACGAAAGCAAAGCTTGGAGGGAATAATAATAACTGAGTTTTATTTCGCGAAAAAAGCACTTAAGAAAGTCAAAATTTTGTCAAACAGCGGAATTAAATTTTTAGTTGGAACCCTCAATTAGATTTGAAAAGTCTCCGATAGACATAATGAATATCGCCCTTGAAGCTCATGTCTTAAAGAAATACAAAAAAAATTATTACTAATTATAACTCACCCGGGATTTATATTTTGTAGCATTTTGTTAAGATCCGGATGCCAACAAGTGAAGTCACAAGGTTATTCACTTGAAGAGAATCAAATTTAGACTCGAAACACTTGTAGCGACAAAAATACGATTATGGAAATTTAATATATCATGCAAAAAGCAGGTAATAATTATAATAATAGCAACAATAAATCTAAACTTTAAAGTAAACGTTCACCGATTCTCGCTCTTTTTTCTTCATACCAATTTCCCTCGTTGGAAACAACCTCCACATTTCTGTTTTTAATATATATATATATATATATATATATATATATATATATATATATATATATATAAATATATATATGTTGAATATGGTGTTGTTCTGCCTCTTCTTCTCAAATAATGACCGCCTAATCGTATTCGCTTCTTATTTCGTATCATTTTCATACATCACACCGGATAGGTCGGCTACCGGGTTGCACGATTTGTCATACTAGTGATAAACGAACCATTTGCTCACCACGACCTTGAAGGATTAACAATAGTGTATATGATTTCTATAATGTGACCTTTTAGTCCGGATCTGGTTTTGCATATCTTGTCACACCGACATTCTGCGGCTGAGGAATGTCAAGTGCTGCTTTTTTTTCTGTATGTGATCTCACATTATTCACCTAGCCAACATTTAAAAGAAGTGTGCACTGACAGAAATCACATGTACAACCCTTGATAACCTTGTATCGGATACCGGGATAACTGAAAGGCACGTGTCTCAAAGATGAGGACACGCCAGACAGAAGGAAAAGCGTAGGTGGGAAATAGAAAATATGTAAATACGTGAATGCGTATGTGAGTGTGAATGTAATGATGTGTACGTAAGTACCACGCTCTCAAGATTTAGCCATGTTATTTCACAACATATGAAATCGTGTTTATCACAACTTCCATGTCACCGCTTTAGCCATTTCGCTTTCAGACGAAATTCTTTGAACTGTTGACACTTTTCTGTTATTTATCCTTTATATTCTGTTCTACCAGCTCAAAATGTTGATATCACATACCAGCTTTGTAACTTTTACTTAGGTTGTTCTGTTCATAGTTTCCGATACTCAGATCACGATAAAACAACTGTCCATCGCATTTAAGAAAGATGTTACTAGAGACTCTATGCTTTGGTCATCGGCTCTGACTAGGATGTCATTGTCAGGATTTCTGCTCTCCAATTTCATATTCAATATACGTATTAGTCTCAATTATCTATATTTGTTTGCTGAGTAGTGTCCATATTTTAGAGCCATATATAAATAAACCATCACTCAACGTCTGACTACTCCTCTACACCCAACCATCGCCTTGAATGCAGAAAAAAGACAGGGAATATATTCCTGTACACATGATGTCTGTCTTTATATTTCAAGCCAGACATCATCCTTGGCTCCAAATATACCAAACATATCACACTGGTAAATAACATTCTCTATTATAATATAAAGACCGTCGCCCCACATCTTAACACTCCTCTACACTAAGTATGTTAGGTAAGGTGGGTAATATCACGAGCTGCCCTTCCATTTTTTCTAGCTTTCCTAAGACCACATTGGCCTTATGGACGCGTAGTTATATTTTGGCATCGAATAAGCTATTTTTCTAATTGTACTGCCAAGGTACACACACATCAAAAATACCTCTAAACATAAAGATTTTGGGCTCAATATATGGCTCTCCCAGGACAAGAATAAGCATTACCTTGGTTTAGGATGAGAAGTGGTTCATAATATGCCGTATGTCACATTCTATATGCGCTAAAAGTTGGCTTCGTTTGCATAGAGTAGCTCTCTAATAAAAGTTTGGAAAGTTTTCGACTCGGCATTGTACTTTCTCAGATTGAAAACTCTTCTACTGATTCTGAAGCGCAAATGGATTTCTGAATTACAATCCTGGAAAACTGAGCAACAAAGAAAGACAGAGAAAAGCGTGGAGGGCAAGGATATCACCCTGCTTTACACCATTGTCAAGAGGGATTTCTTTTGAGCGTTGTCCATTTAACGTAATCCGGTCTTTCGTATTGATGTGCAACGTCTTGACCATTTCAACGAATTTTGCTAGGTCTCATACCTTTCTGAGTATTATAAAGAGAGCATCCCGTTTAATAGCGTCGAAGGATTTCGTCAAATCGACAAATACCAGATAAAATGTATATTTTTCTCAGTACATGTTTTCAATTTGTCTTGCAGAGAAGATCATGTCAATTCTCTCTTTTCCTCCCTTGAAACCAATCTTGGATTCTAGGATAGTTACAAATCATCTATCTTCTTGCGACCTGTTAAGTAATATTCTCTCGAAAATTTTTCCGACAATTCCCAAAAAGTAAAACCTCGATAGTTACTATGCATCTATTTTTTACCTATCTCTTTGTATAGGGATAGCAAGATACTATCGATTCAGCCTTGTGTGACCGGTGTACCATTCTAACAATGAATAATGAAATTTGTTATCATTTTCGTCATGTTCTAAATTCTAATTATCAACAATTCAACCGGGATACCGTCTAGACAAGGTGGTTTACCAGAGTTAATTTGTTTGATTACCAGTGTAACTTTGTAATGAGTAAGTTGATGATCCATATACTGCACAATGATGCATTCTGGCAGGCCTTTTCTAATACTGTAATCGACAAAAAAAAAAAAGATTTTCAAATAATCTGTAAAATTTATTTTCCCACCGTTGCGTTATTTCTTTTGGTTCTTTGATGGTATTTGTATTGTCTTTTGATTTCGGTTGAGTAGCTGACAATTTTTGTGGACCATAGACTTGACGTATCAACAAATAAAACAATAAGAGTCTATAATGACTTGTTGAATATCATAAGCCGCGTTCTATTACCGACAATTTTCATCCAGCTTTGTTCACGTTGTAGGGTTGACTTGTGAGACTTGTAAGCATTCTCAGCTGTTGGTTGCTATTTAAGTTTCTGTTTAAGTAGCTTTTCATGTGGATTGTGTTTGGTTTTCAATAACTGTTTGATGTATATTTTCTTGTCATCAGACCCGTACTGAAAATACCCGGTCTCTAAAGTTTTCCCAGGTTGCGTTGATGTTGAGCCTATCAGTTTTTTTCCATCACGGTTGCATAGATATTTTCTCGCTTCAATATGTGCACATTATTTTGTTTTGGTGCTTTCACGCCATTCATGCGAAGTCACTTACGAATACGTTGCTTGAAACTTTCATGCACTAATCTTGCGCTATGCATTACATGTACCGAACATCTTTTAAATCACCTTTACGAGTGATGATGTAGTCTTTCATGTGGCCATGGTTTCTTCTCTCGTGAGTTCACGTAGCTTTGTGCTTAATCATTTGACAGAAAAACGTGTTACTAATATTTGATTCTACTTCTGAGCAAATTTCGAGCAAAATCAATTAGCTTGTTTTCAATGTACCAACGTCGAAATGCCCATTAGCCCACAAATTTTGGAAACTTTTCCTACAGGGGCATTAAAATCTCCAAGTATCAGGGGGATATTTTTTGCAAGCTGGTGTGGTTGCTATTTTAAGCGAAGACACTTATAGCATGAGAATTTCATCGCTGGCCTGCAGGAAGTAGAGACGGACAATTGTGTTGCATGTTGATCATTTGTCAGTGGCACACACATCTTCGTAAATCTATCATTCACACTTAAAGAATATTCAATGTCATTAAGATATAGTGATGGAAATGTCAACATCACACTCCCTTCATTTAGATTAGGGTTTGTCTATCAAGAAAATCATGAAGCTTGATAATACTTCGGTTAGATGATCCTCTTTTGCAAACCTTGTATCTGTCAGAGCAGCTATATCTCCGCTCAATTGATGAATATCATTTCTAACGAGAGCAAATTTACGCTCTGAGCGTACAGACGAGTTTTTTTTTTCTAAACGAGATCTGAAGTTACAACTACAAATACTGTATTTGACTCAAACATCAGCTTATATTTCTTGGTGTTTATTAGTATTATTGTTGTTCTTCCATTTCGTCAAAGGGAAATATATTTGATGAAAAGAAAAGAAACTATAAAGATGAACTACGAAAACCTGGCCATAAAAATATTTTTGAATGCGATCCTTAAGCAAATAGTCAAATGAAAATGTTGATGGTTACGAAACATTGTTTGGTGCAAACAACCATTTAATTTAAAGTAAAAATATATACCGTGAACTGGCTTTCTCTTTTGGACAGAGCACAATCGTTGTTTCATCTGAAGGTTTTAGAGACGCTGTTTTCAGGTTCAGCCGACCCTGTTTTGTAAACAAAATGACTGTTCGCTTAGGCTTCCACTGCCGAGTCTCAAATATCTTTCGATGTAATAACATTTATTAGATTGCAGATTTTCATAATTGTTCCCCTTTTCCAATTCTGACGAAAGGAGATGAAACCGGTTGACTCGTGTTATTTGTTAAAAACTATCATGACCTAGTAAAAAAAAATATTGATATCAATGCCATAATACGATTCTGTACCGTTAAATATATACATACATATATTTGTCATCTACATACAAGCCTGTCTTACTGTATCACAGCTAATCAATGTGGTTAGACATCTACGTGTTTCTAACCGGAATCGAAACTTGACCGATTTTCTGTCAGTCGGGGTCTCTACTCGCCAAGCCATAAAATGAGAGAAGGGAATAGTTAGAATGTTATATAGAGGGGTGGATACACACGCCAGTTACCGCAAGAACTCAATCCAGTGCTGAAGAGTAACGGTATGCCATATATTAGGTTTGTTATATTTGTGTCTAAAAATGCTCAATATCAGGAATTTATCGTATATATATATATATATATATATATATATATATATATATATATATATATTATAAATTATATTTTAGAACATGTACATAACGTCTCTATATATAATCGCTACCAGGGCGCAATTGTTTCGGCACTGGAGTAGCAGTGCCTCGTCAGGCGATGTGGATGTTACCGTAAATCCTTTTCCTTTATATTTACTTAGTTTTGTTATGGGTGTTGGTTGGGGTTATTGATATTGTGATATTTCGTTGACAGTTTTAATTTCTTTGTGGTTATGGGTGTTGGTGGGTACTAGCTAGATAATGGAGTCAGTCTGTGACCGTTGGAATTTATTTGGGGTGTTTCTGAAGTGATTGATGGATGCCTTTGGTTCAAGGCCCTTTTAGATTGTAATTTTAAGTTTGTTGGCCTATATCTTAATGGGTCTCATTAGATGTGCCAATAATAGCTGGCGTGGATATTTTTTGTTTATTTTTATTTTAGCGGAGTCTTTACAATCGGTGTAAGTTTGCATGTTTAATGTTAACTTTGGGTGTAGGGGATGGGTTTTTGCCTTATATTTTAAATTTTTTATTTTTTATTTTTTATTTTTTAATTTTAAATCTTTGATTTTTAATTAGATCATATTTTTGGAAATCCTTTTCACTATTAAATTTGTAAGTTTTAATTTTCTATTCTTGTATAAAATTCTATTCTCGTGTCTAGTCAATATATGGTTCATTTTATTATGATTATGGTTATGGTTATTAACCTTACTCTAATTATATTTATGGTTATTAATCTTACTCTAATTATGGTTATGGTTATTAACCCGCTCTAACTATGGTTATGGTTATTGACCTTACTCTAATTATGGTTATTGGCCTTCTTAATAACGGTTATTAACCTTACTTTACAATTAATATTGATCAATATCAATTATGGTTATTAACCTTACTTTATTAGTTAAAACTAATAATTGTTCTACAACTTGTTTTAATTCTTAACTTCTATTTTAATATCTAGTCGATTTTTTAGCAGGATTGTAATGTTAGCTCTCTGATGTGCTTGCAGTTTACTGCGGTTTCATGCCTCTGGTTTAAAAGCTTGTTACTTTTCATAGATTTAAGTATCTCAATTTTTTCTTGAAGACAGAGGAAACATGGTTCCTTTATAGATTTAGTTGTTCTTGCTTAAGAATTTTGCATTTAACTGGTGTTTTATTTTCGTCTTTTAATTTCCAAAAATATTTGGAGAGAGATGTCATGTTTTGTTTTTCTTTGTTATTGAAGGATGAAAGTTGATTATAAAATCGCTTTTTAAATACGTTTATGGTATTTCCGATATACATTTTTCATTCTTAGGATTCTTCATGGATGAGATCGAACACATATATATCAGGGATTTTGTTAGACATTTGTTGTTCATGGTGCATTGGTTAGGGTCTCTACAGTTAAAGGTGTTGTAATTAGGAGTCGGATTGGTATTAGTGTTGGAGTTATTTTTGCTGTGTGCTTTTAATACTTTGTTGTTGTGTGCCTTAATTATTTTTTCTAGATTATTGGAACAGCTATAGCTTAGGTTAATTGTATTTTTATTGAATATTTTATTTAGAGGGTTATTTTTGGGGAAATGCTTATCTATCAGTTGAAGAAATTAATGTCTCAGTTTGAAGTCAGTTGATTGATTAAAAGGAGGGTTATATCATATGATTTTACGGTTCCTATTTTTGCTCTTTGAACTTCTGAATTTTTCCACAAAATTGATTTTTGATGATTGATATCCGCTATCCTTTAGGATTTTATCGTAGATTACCTTGTGTTTATCGAATATTTCTTTACTAGATGAGTGTGTGTTAATGCGGCGTTCTATTGATGATGGGATGTGTTTGATAATGGATGTTGGGTGGTTAGAGTTGGGGTTTATATATATTGGGTTCGAATTGTTCTTCATGTAAGGTTGTAAAGTGTTCGATACTAAGTCTAATATTATATCTAAGAAGTCTACTCGCTTGATGTTCGGGTTAATCACTGCGTTAAGACCGAAGGATTTAATGACTTTATGAATTAGTTTACTGGTTTTATCGATCTTACCTCCAGTAGATTCATTAATTATCATGAGTCCGTCGTCTCTATATAGTCCTCTATTGTTCGTATCTATTTCTTGATGCTCAGTGAGCTTGTACAGCGGGAATAACTCCATCAGATCTGAAGATTCTACGGAATCCAGGGCGCCCATGGATAAATCGAAATTATCCGTTGAAATTTTGGTCCACTGTTGGTTGTCGTGGAAGAGAACTGATTTTCTACTGTTCAGGATTATTTCGATTTTCTCCTTGATGATGTCCGAGTAGAATTCGTCGAACTACAGGGCGAGGTTAAAGAGGTCCTTAGAAATCAATGGGTAAAAATCCACGAAGTCGAATTGTAAGAAGGTGGCATTATTTTTTTCCCCAAGGTTTTCGAACCATCTGATGACGTCTATCATTCCCTTTCGTTAGTTTAATTTTTTCTTTTATTTGCTGGTTAGTTCTTTCTAATATTAGTTTGCTAATTCTACCGATTTCAGATTTTATAGGGTTAATTATTCTTGTTGGTAATTTACGGTAAATATCCGGTTTGTGGTCTTTTAGGAGCACATATGTTTGATGTTTAACAAGAAATGGTTTGTAATCCCTAGTTTTGGTATCATATAATGTTCCGGGATCATGTAATTTAAATACGTATCTTTTGGCAGCATCTTTTTTAAACAGGTTGTGTTAAACGACATAGTCTTATATATATATATATATATATATATATATATATATATATATTGAATTTTTTTCTTATTTTCTGATTAGGCTTTTTATAACATTATTTTTGGCAATATCAATTTGTCGTTTAACATATATATATATATATATATATATATACAGACATACACATATGTTATAAAATATAGTGTTAATCTATGCTATATTTAGGAGGTACTCAATATTAGAGGTGCGTATTTAAATAGTTAATAATATATTGCGGTTTAACTCTCGAGCCGAACTTCTGTGTGATGGTTAAGCTCAAATTTCTAAGTTTCAATATTGCGTTTATGCATTTCAATGACGTCACTCTCCAAGTTTATATATGTACATATGATAAAATATCGCATTTAGCTATGCTATATTTTGGGGTAAAATGAAGTACCGGAGAGAGAAAAAATTATATTTATTATTAATATATTTACGATGTCTGTTATAGTTCATCGAGGAATAAATTATTAACGCTAGACCACAATGTGCGATTTTCGTATATGTATATACATGAAAATGCTTTTGAATCTACGTGGGTAAATGATATTAATAAAGTTAATTGTTTTGATGTTTTTTCTGTCACCGTGTTTATATATTGAGGTGCATGGATGTTAGTATATGTATGAACAACTATATAATATTTGCTCCTCACACAGAGAACTGTTTGTGCCCTCGTTTTAAACTTAGGAAGCCAAAGGTTGCTTAGGCCCAGTTTGAAAAATGAATATGGACATTGCATTTAAATTGCTGGAGGTTGTAGTCGTCAAGAAAGCAAGAATATGGAAGCGAGTTCCACAGGCAGGAAATGCGAGAAAAGAAGCTGCAGGAGTAGAATTCTCGTCTGCATTTGGTTGATCTAAAATTGAATGGGCGAGATCCAGTTGCCAGTCTGGTTGCACGAGTAAACACCGATTGCAGAGGCACCAAGGACTTAAGTTCGTTGAAGCAGAAGCCATGAAAGTATTTATAGAACAGAAAAAAAACATGGACGAATGGTTGATTTGTATATATTTGCAGGATGGATTCAGGCTGGAAAAACATCCTGGCTCGACACAATGACCCAACCTTCCTAGCAGTTGATTTACCTATTGATTCAATGTAGTGGTTCCACTTGAGATCAGAAGAGGAGGTAAGACCGAGGAGGCGCAGTGTATTGCTCTCAGGGAGACTGGCTTTTGTCCATGCCCAGGTGGAGAGGTTGCCTGTGATGGTTGATTTGTATACTGCAGGATGGATTCAGGCTGGAAAAACATCCTGGCCCGACACAGTGACCCAACCTTCCTAGCAGTTGATTTAGCTATTGATTCAATGTAGTGGTTCCACTTGAGATCAGAAGAGGAGGTAAGACCGAGGAGGCACAGTGTATTGCTCTCAGGGAGACTGGCTTTGTCCATGCTTATGGAATGCAGGAGAGGTTGCCTGTGATGGTTGATTTGTATATATTTGCAGGATGGATTCAGGCTGGAAAAACATCCTGGCCCGACACAGTGACCCAACCTTCCTAGCAGTTGATTTAGCTATTGATTCAATGTAGTGGTTCCTTGAGGATAGAAAGAGGAGGTAAGGCCCGAGGAGGCACAGTGTATTGCTCTCAGGGAGACTGGCTTTGTCCATCTTGGAATGCAGGAGGTTGTACAGATGGTTTGATTTGTATATATTTGCAGGATGGATTGAAACAGGGAAAAACATCCTGGCCCGACACAGTGACCCAACCTTCCTAGCAGTTGATTTAGCTATTGATTCAATGTAGTGGTTCCACTTGAGATCAGAAGAGGTAAGACCGAGGAGGCGCAGTGTATTGCTCTCAGGGAGACTGGCTTTGTCCATGCTTATGGAATGCAGGAGAGGTTGCCTGTGATGGTTGATTTGTATATATTTGCAGGATATGGATTCAGGCTGGAAAAACATCCTGGCCCGACACAGTGAGCCCAGCCTTCCTAGCAGTTGATTTAGCTATTGATTCAATGTAGTGGTTCCACTTGAGATCAGGGTAAGACCAGGGGCGCAGTGTATTGCTCTCAGGGAGACTGGCTTTGTCCATGCTTATGGAATGCAGGAGAGGTTGCCTGTGATGGTTGATTTGTATATATTTGCAGGATGGATTCAGGCTGGAAAAACATCTGGCCCGACACAGTGACCCAACCTTCCTAGCAGTTGATTTAGCTATTGATTCAATGTAGTGGTTCCACTTGAGATCAGAAGAGGAGGTAAGACCGAGGAGGCGCAGTGTATTGCTCTCAGGGAGACTGGCTTTGTCCATGCTTATGGAATGCAGGAGAGGTTGCCTGTGATGGTTGATTTGTATATATTTGCAGGATGGATTCAGGCTGGAAAAACATCCTGGCCCGACACAGTGACCCAACCTTCCTAGCAGTTGATTTAGCTATTGATTCAATGTAGTGGTTCCACTTGAGATCAGAAGAGGAGGTAAGACCGAGGAGGCGCAGTGTATTGCTCTCAGGGGGAGACTGGCTTTGTCCATGCTTATGGAATGCAAGGAGAGGTTGCCTGTGATGGTTGATTTGTATATATTTGCAGGATGGATTCAGGCTGGAAAAACATCTGGCTGACAGTGACCCAACCTTCCTAGCAGTTGATTTAGCTATTGATTCAATGGTGGTTCCACTTGAGATCAGAAGAGGAGGTAAGGGTAATAGGAGGCGCAGTGTATTGCTCTCAGGGAGACTGGCTTTGTCCCATGCTTATGGAATGCAGGAGAGGTTGCCTGTGATGGTTGATTTGTATATATTTGCAGGATGGATTCAGGCTGGAAAAACATCCTGGCCCGACACAGTGACCCAACCTTCCTAGCAGTTGATTTAGCTATTGATTCAATGTAGTGGTTCCACTTGAGATCAGAAGAGGAGGTAAGACCGAGGAGGCGCAGTGTATTGCTCTCCAGGGAGACTGGCTTTGTCCATGCTTATGGAATGCAGGAGAGGTTGCCTGTGATGGTTGATTTGTATATATTTGCAGGATGGATTCAGGCTGGAAAAAACATCCTGGCCCGACACAGTGACCCAACCTTCCTAGCAGTTGATTTAGCTATTGATTCAATGTAAGTGGTTTCCACTTGAGATCAGAAGAGGAGGTAAGACCGAGGAGGCGCAGTGTATTGCTCTCAGGGAGACTGGCTTTGTCCATGCTTATGGAATGCAGGAGAGGTTGCCTGTGATGGTTGATTTGTATATATTTGCAGGATGGATTCAGGCTGGAAAAACATCCTGGCCCGACACAGTGACCCAGCCTTCCTAGCAGTTGATTTAGCTATTGATTCAATGTAGTGGTTCCACTTGAGATCAGAAGAGGAGGTAAGACCGAGGAGGCGCAGTGTATTGCTCTCAGGGAGACTGGCTTTGTCCATGCTTATGGAATGCAGGAGAGGTTGCCTGTGAGTGGTTGATTTGTATATATTTGCAGGATGGATTCAGGCTGGAAAAACATCCTGGCTCGACACAAGTGACCCAACCTTCCTAGCAGTTGATTTAGCTATTGATTCAATGTAGTGGTTCACTTGAGATCAGAAGAGGAGGTAAGACCGAGGAGGCCGCAGTGTATTGCTCTCAGGGAGACTGGCTTTGTCCATGCTTATGGAATGCAGGAGAGGTTGCCTGTGATGGTTGATTTGTATATATTTGCAGGATGGATTCAGGCTGGAAAAACATCCTGGCCCGACACAGTGACCCAACCTTCCTAGCAGTTGATTTAGCTATTGATTCAATGTAGTGGTTCCACTTGAGATCAGAAGAGGAGGTAAGACCGAGGAGGCGCAGTGTATTGCTCTCAGGGAGACTGGCTTTGTCCATGCTTATGGAATGCAGGAGAGGTTGCCTGTGATGGTTGATTTGTATATATTTGCAGGATGGATTCAGGCTGGAAAAACATCCTGGCCCGACACAGTGACCCAACCTTCCTAGCAGTTGATTTAGCTATTGATTCAATGTAGTGGTTCCACTTGAGATCAGAAGAGGTAAGACCGAGGAGGCGCAGTGTATTGCTCTCCAGGGAGACTGGCTTTGTCCATGCTTATGGAAGGCAGGAGAGGTTGCCTGTGATGGTTAGGTTGTATATATTTGCAGGATGGATTCAGGCTGGAAAAACATCCTGGCCCGACACAGTGACCCAGCCTTCCTAGCAGTTGATTTAGCTATTGATTCAATGTAGTGGTTCCACTTGAGATCAGAAGAGGAGGTAAGACCGAGGAGGCGCGCAGTGTATTGCTCTCGGGAGACTGGCTTTGTCCATGCTTATGGAAGGCAGGAGAGGTTGCCTGTGATGGTTGACAGACAGCAGTTTGGTCTTAGAGACATTGAAATTTACTTCCTACCCCAATTCACCACAGAATGTAGATCCCTCAAAATCAGCAGCGAGTTTGTCCGCTACGCCGGATTTCCTTCTGATGCGGGAGTAAATTGTGGTGTCATTTGCGTAGATGTCTACTTGGCTCTTGATCTCGTCTGGGAGATCATTTATAAAAATAAGGAAGAGCGTTGGGCCTAGGTTAGAGCCCTGAGGGACAGCAGCGTTTGTAGAGTAAGATGTGGAGGCATGTCCATTCAAGACGGTTATCTAGAAAAGATTGGATCAGATCAAGCAAGCGTCCGGTAATACTGTAACCTCGTAGCTTGCATAGAAGGCCAGCGTTCCAAACACTGTCAAAAGCCTTGGAGATGTCCAGAGCAACAGGACGAGCCTCGACTCCTCAATGGCCTGGAACTTGTACTCCATAATGGTCGGAGGCATGCCAGCCTTGGACATGGCACAGCAGAAGCCATACTGTCTGTCAGAGAAGAGTTTACGGGCAGTAAGACGTTGAACTATTTCAGCATTAATAATGGCCTCAAACACTTTCCCGAAAATTGTTAGAAGGCTAGTAGGGCGATAGTTCGATGGATACGAGGGTTTACCGTAGTTCTTAAATACAGGAACGACAGAAGAGGACTTCCAGCATGCAGGAAAAGAGGAAGCAGAAAGGCAGAAGTTATACAATTGAGAGAAGAGAGGGGAAAGTTTAGGGGCATATTTCTTAAGGACAATCACCGGGATTTCATCACAACCGCTCGCCTTATGGGGGTGAAGTGTTGATATTACTCAGGATACTACTGTCGGAGTAATGTATACATCGTTTATTTTAGCCTTAATTCTAATAGCGATGTCGGGCGAGGGTACTCCAGATGAGTCAAATGTGGATTTGGATGAGAATCTGCTAGAAAAGCACTCAGCCATGTTTGCTGAGGATGTGAGGACATCAAATCCATTGATTAATGGAGGGATAGGGGATTTGCTATTGTTCAGCACCCGTTGCATAAGCGTCAATAGTCCTTGGAACCGAACTTGCGGTCAGCTATGCGCTGTCTCATTCTCTCAGCAAACAACCGCTTTGATTGTTGGATTTTCCATTTCTGTCTTTCATTACCCTGCCAGGCTGTTAAATTATTTGTTTTTGTATTTCTTTTCCCTGTGCGGCTGATGATTCTCGTTCTTTCTACCACTTCGGTCTACAGGTCAAAAAATGGCTATTCAGTTGACACTCCACGCCCGCCTTGATTGACCAAAATGTTAAACAAAATTATTTTTTTATGTTTACTGGCAGAAACCATATGTCGGGATGGGATGAACTTACTTTAAAATATTCTTAAAAATAAGTACTTTTTTTGCTTTATTTTACACTATTCATGCCTAATTGAATGTTTAGTTTTCTAAATAAGTGTAAAACATTTTAAGGAGAAAAACTTGTTTATCATTTTTTATATAATGTGCATAAAAGAGAGATTGTTGCCCAAATACACAATATATATATATATATATATATATATATATATATATATATATATATATTATATTTTGTGTAATGACATATATTATATATTTTTATCAGCGTAAATATCTGCATAATGCAATGGCGGACCACTGCTTGATAATCTTTAGCCAAGTCACTCCTGTCTCTTTCGAGACATGATCGCCCATAGCGTGTATCACGTATGGGACTTAACTGTCTGAAATATCTGTATCTATTTTTGTGTTCGTTATATTTGTATCTATTTATTCATACACACGCACATACACACATACATTTATTCCCTTTATTGAAGTATAAGAAAAACGATTTGTTTTAAAATTAGGATAAGGATAAACTGTGACAAAGATTTTTAAGTTCTTAGAATATTTTCATCATGAAAATTCCTGTTAACTCTAAATAAAATTTTAAAAAATCAGTGTAAAAATTCTATGCATTTTACGGGTTCGACCAGCGGAAATTCACTACCGAATGGAAAGCAGAACTTTTGAAGAGGGATTCTAATGCTAAAAGCAGAACTTTAAACAAACTAAGCAGAAATGTCCGCTGAAATTTCTTATAAATCTATTTACACTTGAGTTACCAGTGAATTATCATCGTTGATTTATTTGCAAATTAGGCTGCATTTTTCCCTTAAAAGGTTTATTCAATTTTTTTCTAGATTTCGCAAGGAAATGTGGGCTTTAAAATCTTAACAAATGCGTTTTTTACATGCTGTCTTTTTTCATATTGATTGTTTTACATACCAATTCATATATTTTCTTTTGGAAATCAAAACTCATTTGAAAAAGTGGGAGCATTTATGGAGGTAAACGTATATCGGTTTGTAGAAAACAAAAGTAAAAAAAACAGATTTTGCGATGGAAATATTTGGAATTATTGATTCAGATAAGGCACTACTCATACTTCAGAAAGAAAATATTTTTTATGTTTTTAGCTGCTTTGGATTTGAAATTTAATGAATGCAAAAAAATACAAATCCAGTTGGATATAGGAAAAAGGAATTCCTTCTTTTTTATGTATCGTCATATATCGGAAATTTTAGTATTTTGCATCCTAGTTCTTGTAACCCTCGCACAATTGAAAATCTTTTCTACCATTGTGATTTCCTAGTATTGTTTTCCTTAATATGAATACAAAATATTCTTCACTCTACAGTGTCTTTTCGTGTCGTGAGTAATCATGGTTATTTGCAAGTTTTTATTCTTTATAGCCTTTAGTAATATTTTCATTAGTTGTATCAATTTTTTGTAGCCTTTAGTAATATTTTGATTATTAGTTTCAATATCAATCCCTGTCTTGCAATCCATGTACACGTAATTGTTACATGCATTAATTGATATTTCCTTGAGTCCTACGGAAATTCACTCTCGTTAGTTTCAATTTTTCTTAAAGCATTTTCATCATTTTTTCAATTATATTTTTTCTGATCATCATTGTGTGTCCTAATTTAAAGTCCAATTTTTCTTTTAATATAAATTGTCTGATCCTGAATATAAGTATCATTTTCATCCCAATTCTCTATAAAATTGTCTCTTCTCTCACTAGTTGCATTCATGCCAGTCATAGAGTATTTGCTACCTTAAGTCTAATCTTTATCTGTGACTAGCAGTATAGCCCGGCGTTGCTCGGGTGTAATGAAAGCATTAAAACTAATCCATGGTCCTGGAGCTCAGACTCTTTGGACATTGGCACGAAAGACCAAAGAGCAAAAGTTGTTTCCAGTTTAAGCGAAACAGTAGACTGAAATAAAAATGAATGGATGTAAGTCAAATTTTGATTTCCAGGTATCGATATCAAATTTTCTGCACTATTGTAAGAATGCAAACTTGAAACTTCTGAATATCGTTTCTTATGTCTTTGTCTATGAGTGTATCAAATTTGATTAAAATTGGACCACTCCTTCTATAACCCAATTTTTTCGATTATCGATTTTCGACATTTATCTTGGGTACCTCGACACAAAACCTAGCTAAGAACACTCGCAGACGCT